>OX439052.1:1515000-2050000 GCA_949317995.1 Acholoe squamosa
CTGTGGCTTGATACTAATTTGATATGATCACAGTGCACCTTGAAGATGCACCCTAACTATAAGGTGCACCAGGACAGTAGCCCCATGTATCACTGCCAGTAGAAGTGGCTGCATGTTTGTTGTTGTCCATAGTCTGATAGTGAATTGATTGCCTGTAACACCAGATGTAGGCAATGACCTGGAGATTCTGGGGACCTCTGTACACTCATACCAATAACAGATGGTAGTTTAAGGCTGGATATAAATTTGAAGGCATCACTTGGTGTTCTCTCATTGGGAATCATTACCGACTTAGAAGTACTCAGCAAAGAAGTTTATTCACATTGGTTTAATTTCAAATTCCAGACCTGATGTCTCATGTATTTGCAAAATTTACAATGTTCACCTTCCTACAAAATACAAAAAGAGCTCCTCCTTTATGCACATGAGTATACTCAGTCCTTAGTAAGATATTAATCTGTTAGTCTCTGGTTGTCATTAGGTAAGCTGCAAAAGTGACATAAAACTATATTGTGTTTAATGGCCATGTACAAGTCCCTGTTTTAATCATCAGAAAACAATCCAAATTAATTAGTATTGTTAATAGATCAGCTTACTTTAACCTAAATTACTATACAACCTGAACTGAATGATATATGTGTATTTATTATGGTGCCCAAGCTATTTTATCATGTTACATACTACATACAACGTGCCGCTCCTTCTTACAATAACTACCATTGTCCTACCTCTGAAACAGATACTCCTGTTTGCATACGGCAGCTTTTTTTCAGGGGATATGAAAAGGTTACCCTAGAGGTAAATCTAAAATCCACACTAAATCTCAATGAAACCAGGGCTGACTGTGTGTAGTTCGTAACTTAGGTAACAAAATTTCATTATAAAAATATGGTCATAAAGTGAAAATTGATAAAATGGAGTTTCCTCTTGTCTGGTTTTGTGTGATTGAGATATCTTCAACCAGTATATATAAAATGCCCATCATCATAAGCAGCACACTGATCATCTTCATGGAAGTTCTGTAAGCCATGCCAAGGGTCTAACATGGTCTGTAAACCGAGGCTCATATGCAGGATTTTACAAAAGTATTAGTAAAATTTCCGGCTTTGGTCTTTATGATCTTGCTGTCTTGCGAGCTATAAAAACAGCAATGGCGATACACAGGATGAGTCCCGCTGCAATACATGCTCCAATCATGCCCCACTTGGCTTGTGGGTTGTCAAAGAATGATGTCTTGTAGGTGACCTTACCAACAAGGAATGGCTCCTTGAACACTCCAATTAGAACCTGGAGCCAAATATTGTAAACCATTTTGATAAGTATGAAATAGATACCTCAACATAAAATTATTGTGTCTGGTTATGTGGTATTTGTGATGATTTAAAAATATATTGCCATTGTAATATCACACTATCAGTAATCATAAATCAAAATATTTAACCAATTTAAAATGTTTCATGGACTAGAAGGCTTCCATAAGGAAAAAGTGTGTCCTATGTACCTTTCCCGAGACAAGGCTTCAAAAGCAATGTGCAAGTTGGTGCAAAAGAAAAGATTATATCGGATGATTATTTAGTTTGAACAGAACTCTTACCCTGACATTGAAGATGTCCTGTGTGGTGTCAGACTCGTGTGGTGCAGGTGTAGAGGTGGGGGCAGTACAGATGAGTCTGTTGTTGTACACTTCTAGACTGCTGCACCTGGACTGTCCTATCATCATGGTGTAGTCCGTCTGTTTGATACCGACTGTCAGTCTCTCACCCTGCAACAGAATATGGAATTAGCATGAGTAAGACTTACCGCATTTTCAGTTTCTGCTTTAATTGACCATGTGATTGTCTAGCATAGTCTCAATAAATGAATTATTATCTTTGCAAAGAAAACTGCATTTGATATCAGTAGGCCTATGTATGTCCATGCCTGTGCACTGAACACACTTCGATGAAACAGAACAGAATAGCTTTCAAGATTGTCTGTGTAACCAGTAAAGTCTCAAAATTGGATATTTTTTGGTATTTGATTACTCCGTCTAGTGTGGCAGAGCATGGAGGCATACATATCGTCACCTTATAATGTATGACAATAGAACATCCCATAATTTCAAACTTGATATTTTCATGTATGTGCACATGTATCACACTGAGGCATACCTTGACTTCAAGTTTGTTCTTCCCAGCTCGCACCTCCCGGTCTTCAGTCCAGCGTTCTAGTAGAGGATCCATGTACACCGTCAGTTTGGAGTACTGTGGGAGGGTCTCAGTCAAGTTACGGTAATCCTGTACACCATCCAACCTCAGACCAATGTGAAATTCCACCGTCTCATTATTTATCCTGAACTCAGTGACTTTTATGGTGTCCATAACTTGGCGCCGGGTCCTGTGGAGAGACCTGCTCAGCATGGAGAGGACGCCATGCTTGGAGCCTTGTCCTACCATGGGCTGTTCAGGGGCAGATTGAGAGCGCTTCTTTCTGACTGACTGAGCTGTATCAGGGATTTTCAGTTTGGGTGTGGGGCACAGCATGACAGTGGATTTGAGGACTGTACAAGGCTGAAATTATTAAAATGATTGATCGCATATAGACAAAAATTGGAATCAAGTGTAAGTGTGCAAAAACGTCCTAAAATTTAATTCAAATTCCATCTAAATCTACAGTCTGAGTTGACTAGGTACTTTGATCATAAACAAGATCAAGTAGAAATCTTTTTGATAGCTTACTGATGGAAAGACACTTTTAGGCATTGACTGGAAGACAAGGGTGATTTCCAAGATTGGTTTTCCAACTGCATCGAGTCCTGCACCTGTCACAGTCAGCTGAACACCACCACTACAGAGCAAAAGTACAAACACTTATTATGGAACTCAGCCATGAAACTTTTATTATATGGACTGCTTATACATTAAGAATTAAAGGTAACATGATGTCCAGGGGCCTTTGGCACTTTCCCAACATCACATATTTAGATGTTCATTTGGGAGAGTAACTTAGAAGACTTGAGAAATGATTAGCTGATACCATTTAATAAAATACAGTCATATTCATGGTTAGAAAACTACATCAGGTGATGGAGGAATAGGTGAATTCATGCCTGTGCATATTTGAACTATTCACAAAGGCAAGAAAAGTAGACATATAGACGCTTTTAATTAAGATGGGCTAGGGAAGCCTTCATAAGACATAAATACCTTATTCAAAAATTACCCTAGGGATTGGCAATGAATTATTTTCTGAACATTTTCCATCAATGTGTGAAGAAATATCTGATGATCATTGACACCACAGGCTTCCGGGAGGCAGAAAAAAATGTGGTATGGCTAGACTCTATTGTAAATTTATTTTCATGAAGCTACCTGATGATACTTGAGGTGGGTGTGATATGGTTCTATGTAGTTACCTGATGATACTTGCGGTGGTTGTGATATGGTTCTATGTAGTTACCTGATGATACTTGAGGTGGGTGTGATACTGGATATGGTTCTATGTAGTTACCTGACGATACTTGAGGTTGGTTCTATGCTGGATATGGTTCTATGTAGTTACCTGATGATACTTGAGGTGGTTGTGATATGGTTCTATGTAGTTACCTGATGATACTTGAGGTGGTTGTGATATGGTTCTATGTAGTTACCTGACGATACTTGAGGTTGGTTCTATGCTGGATATGGTTCTATGTATAGTTACCTGATGATACTTGAGGTGGGTGTGATATGGTTCTATGTAGTTACCTGATGATACTTGAGGTGGGTGTGATACTGGATATGGTTCTATGTAGTTACCTGATGATACTTGAGGTTGGTTCAATGCTGGATATGCTTCTATGTAGTTACCTGACGATACTTGAGGTTGGTTCTATGCTGGATATGGTTCTATGTAGTTACCTGATGATACTTGAGGTTGGTTCTATGCTGGATATGGTTCTATGTAGTTACCTGATGATACTTGAGGTTGGTTCTATGCTGGATATGGTTCTATGTAGTTACCTGATAATACTTGAAATGGGTGTTATACTGGATATAGTTCTATGTAGTTACCTGATGATACTTGAGGTGGGTTCTATGCTGGATATGGTTGGATCTGCCTTGTAGATGAACTCCTGTGTAGGATCCAGGAACCCGGTAAAACGTTTCCAACTCATGGTAATATTAAGTGGAGTGTTGGTGACATCTTCATTTACTGGTAGTGTCTGACAGATGATGACAGAGTTGTTGCTGTTAATGAAACAAAATATATCAAGTTATGAACACTGTTAGAGAAAACATATTATTCATTTATATATTAAAGATCTGCAGATTATAAGTGAATAAAATGAGAGTGCACTCCTTCTTCCATAGACAGGGTGTACCTAGTGTGCAAGGTATTGACCATATAGAAGGCTTAATGATCTTGACTTAATATATTGTATGGATTTCAAATCTAATGTCTGATGAAAGAGTCTGGCCAGCTCAAATCCCCAGAGAATGCCTGTCACACAATTTTGTGAGAATATAATTTTTGAGAATTCAATAATCAAACTCAGATGGAAAAAAAACTATGGCTAGTCGGTATGAACAAAATTATCAAGGCAATAACATTTATATGAAAACAGAATACTGACCCAAACAGTACAGGACAGTCCATGCCTTCAAACTGTACACGAGGTCCATAGGTTCCCTTCATGTTGGTACCACTAAAGACAACCTCTGTCCCCCCTGACCTGACGCCCTTCAAAGGCCCAATACTGCTCAGTATGGTGGTCCTGTCTGTAGCAACACAAAACATTGAATCATAATTGATGTTTACCATTTACCTTTTAATTTTTGATATACTCGGATGCAATGCCCAGTTGTAATATACCCAAGTGTCCTATTTTGATAAATCACAGGTTTAAACTCTGATGTCTATAAAATGTATTTCTTTGACTGAAATGCTTTACTCTTTAATCTTTGACATACTTGGGTGCAGTACCCAGTTGTAGTATAACCCAGTGTCCTATTTTTGATACATATAGAGTCACAGATTTAAACTGTGATGTCTATAAAATGTATTTCTTGTATGAATGAAAGTGCTGGCATGGACATTAAAATCAGCTTACCTCTGGTGCAAGTTTTGAAGTCCACCTTCACCCAATCAGGTTGACAGATACAAATGTTAGACACACAGATGGAGTTATTGGTCCATCTGTCACACAGGTAGTTAGTGTGGCTGTCATCACAAAAGTCTCCCAGGTACTTCACTGTTGGGTGTTAAAGAAACATCTTACCATGTCAGTCAGGGTTTTCCTCTTTTGTTCTATTTATAGGTACAAATTGTATAATAAGAGATCCACTTGCATTGTTTTAGTAATGAAAATCTTTGAGAACCAGGAGAGGGTGAAAAAAATATCACAAATTGATAGGCAGTATACTCCAGCATATCAGCCCAAGCTTGTCTATGCAAGCTTAAGGACCCCTGTGGCTACAGTCAGGTTGCGGCTTATGCATGGGTATCTCACCTTATGGAAGAGTACTAAACCATCAATCTTCAGCACCCATGTACAGTTTATAACCTTCTCCCAAAGTCAGGATGCAGCTTCTATGTATTTTATATCATATGAAAGAAAAAAATACTAGAGCTCATGGTCAGCATTTACTTTATAGTGAGATCATTCATCCCACTGATCTGGATGCAAGCTTATAATCTGCTGGCATGGGTAGCCCACGGGTCAAAAGGTTAAGAGTCTACCCCTGGTACACAAAATGGGTACTTGCCTCTCATAGCCTAATCTTGTATTTATATCTTAATCAACAATCATATCTTTCACATAAGGAATCAGACCTAGATGAATGAATCAATGCTGAGCCCAGACAAGATAGATTTCTTCCTCTGCGTTGTATGTTGCTAGTGTTACCTTAATTTTAACAAAATAAGTGTAACTGATCATTTCAATCCTCTCAGAGCTGATGTCATATTTATGCATTATTTTGATACACCCTATATATATATATATAAGTTAATGTGTTGATCCGGAGTACCGGTAATAATAATAACTACATCGTTATAATAATAGACATGTTATAATAATAAATATGGAATAATAAGGAGACATTGAGTTTGGTGAGAATTGATTTTGTCAATACCAATCCTATACATGCCAACAACCGCCAAACACAATGTAACACATTCCATAATAAAACATTAAAACATTACATCTAAAGCCAGCAAACTATCCTTTGACTCATGTAGGTATTTAAAAACAGCATTAGATTTCAAATTCGCTCGCCTCATAATATCCTGAACACTCAGGCCTGCATTTTTTAACAGGGTAGCACCACCGTGCCTAAGAGAATGACTTGAAACGTTAACAGACAAACCACATTGAAAAGCAATAGATTTTAACCTAGTATTCACATAGTTATATTGCAATGGTCTCGATTGAGAAGAAAATAGAAACCTGTTATAATTACAGGCTCTAACACACACGTTAATATACCTAGCCGGGCACAAGTCAGAACTATCATCTCTTTTTAAATACACAACATATTGAGACTTGCCAAACTGGTCCGTTTTAGAAGAATTAACTCTGATTTCTATACAATCAGAAGAAACTTTAACATCCCTCCTCAAAAAGTTATGGGGCGACTGGACTACATGTCCAATCCTGAAAACACCCCTGTAACATAGCAATATAGCAGACCAAAATACCACATCTTCCATAAGACTGAAATCCAGTTTAGATTTAATCTGGACCATATCTCTAGGACTCAGAGGGTAGGTTGTACTACCAGACCCCTTACACAGCCTCTCTATCCCATCAAGGGTCTTTTTAACCACAAAATTATTACTATAATCCATAAAACCTTTTAATCTTTGGTAATACCACACAGCAGCCAAATAATTTCTGACTGAAATAGGTTTCATAAAATCTGATAGGTACACGCAATACAAAGAAGCTTGAGAAGGAGAACATGGAAAAAGGTTAAACTTAAACCTCTTACAAAATTTTTTGTACCTACTAATCTGCTGTCTACGAGTTTTACGAGTGGATTCAGCCACACCTTTATACAAGAATTTTTTCCTTCTCCTCTCCAACTCCTTGAGGTCTGCAATCATAACAGCACATGTTATATTCAGTCAATACATCTTTACATTTCTTTGGAACACCCCTGTAATTTAGCCTAGACAAATGATCAGCTAAAATGTTCTCCTCAGACCTAATATACGTGGAATATATTTCAATATTATGAACAAAGCATAGCCAAAAAATTTCTCTCAACCAAGACATGCACAATTTATTCTTGGATCTACCGGTATTTAACATGGCCAAGACCTGCATGTTGTCCGTGATACAATGAACTCTAGTGTTACTAAACTCCTTCAACCAGTGTTTGAGACCCACCATAACAGGGTAGAGCTCGTATACATTGATATTTCTATGATGAACCTTGAGATTATCAAGTTTAGGGGCTTGAGTAAAGTGATCCACACAGTCTAACATAGGATTAGAATTATTCCAAGTCCCATACAAATAGTCTTTACCAAACCAGGCACCAAAGCCCTGTATAGATGAATCGGAATACATAGGGGAAACACACACTTGACTGGGCTCAGTCACTTTTTCCTTTGATACAATGAACCCCATATATTCCATACATTCAATAAGGATGTTCCTCTTACGTAAACACTCCTCTTCACTTTGGGCTATGACAATAAAGTCGTCTAGATAATTAACTATCCTATCGACACCATAAAAGTTTGCTACAGCAGTCAAAAAATCAGATATTCTACTAAATATATATGGAGCACATTTTAAACCAAATGTCAACTGGTTACTTTAAAAAAATTCATCTCCACTACCAAAATTCCAACTGAAGCCTTGATTGCTCACATGTGGACCATACACACTGATACTCCTGTAAGCGGATTTCAAATCCACCACACACATAAAGTCGTTCCTATCTAGTTGACAAGTAACAGTGTTAATAGAGTTGTAGGAGAAACTTTTAGAAGTGGTGTTCATAAAGTTATTAATAGATATCCCTGCTGGCATGCTACAATCAGTGAGAGGTCTTCATTTACCATTAGACTTCTCCACACCACCTAAAGAATGGATACACCTGGGCTTACCATTTGTCTTCGTAACCAAGCCCTGGGCCAACTCATCCTTAATAATATCACACATTTCGCTATAAAATCTACCTTCTACGATAGACTTATAATTTTTACAATCATATGTTGTATCACAACCCGGGTCAACTATTTTGAACCCCTCAGTAAAACCACACCATAGAAAATCTGATTCTATCTGATTTATATTAATAATATTAGACTGTCTTAAAAAACTTGCCAGTCTGCATGGTAAAATTTGAGCTTTCCTACCATAAATGAATGCTCACACTCACAAATACCATTGACACAACTATCTTAGACCCTAATGCTAGGTCTATTAACACACTCCACAGTAAACAGTGGTTCGAACTCGCCCTGTACTGGGCCACTATATGACATAAAAAGATTCTTGTTGAAATTACAAGATTTATTAACATCATTTTCATTATTTTCACCCGAAATGACTGGAACGGGGGGCTCAGGAAGGTCTACCACATGTACTACATTAAAATCAGGCATCAAAATATCAGATTCTAACCTAGGACCTTGCCTAAGAGGAAAAATCCTAATCTTTTTTGTTCTTCTGGCATTTGTCCTTGCCATGATTTGACATACCACAAACATCACAAATGTGACGATACCTGCACGGGTCCTCCCTGCAACCCTCAGCCCTGTTGAAAGTATAACAGGTTCGGTTGGATTGCTTAGACTTAAAGGACTTTGGTTTAACCACACCCGCCTTCTGAGCCTGTACCGTTCCGTCATAGGATAGGTGCCTAAGGATATCCTCACTTTTAACATCACCAAAAGATCCCACACCTTCACAATTTGCTCTGTTCTTAACCGACGAGTCATATGCTACAAGTGCCTTCAGGGTGTATATTCTAGTAGAGGATTTTTCCACTAATACTTCGATATGTTTAACCACATCGAAAACATCCTCACCCTCCTCTATCAACTGTTTCATCATTCTTACGTTAACGAGCAGCAGTTTCTCAATACTATCTAATTTTTCACCATTCTTCAAGAAATTTCTCTGATCAAACATACCTCTAGACTTTGGAGTATGTCGACGACCGTTCCTTGAAGAGATAGACCTAATAGAAACCGATGAATCCGCCGAATTACTACGGTATGAAGACGACCTGCTCGAAGATCCAAGATGGCGACGTCCTTTCCTGTCGCCGTGGAGACCCCGGTAGTCAGGTGACCGCTGCCGGCCACGCCCCCGTTGCCTGGTTACTGCGTTGTCAATGGTATATTTACCAACATCGCCACGTGTTCGAACCGTCTCAGTCTCGCCACCCGCTGCTGAAGTAGATGTACGTCTTACCGCCTGCCCCTCCAATAGGAACTTGATATTTTCTAGCTGCTGTTCCATACGAGCAGTACGTTCCTCCAACTCTCCAATATACGTCTGGTCAACGGATGGATCCAATGAAACCCCTGTAGCAGTTGGGGAAGATGGTCCTTGACCACCCCCATCGGGTACCACACCGCTCGAATTCCTAGAATTGGCTATATTCCTAGATTTTCTAGGCGACTTCTTGGTCTTGGACCTTGGTCCGCCACCAGCTGCTCCTTTCCTGCCCATGGTGTTATGGCGAACACCGTATTTACTTGGAAAAACGGATAAAACCGTTTAAAATTTCCAGCACCACCCAGCGTGGTGTATGCTGTCCGAGTATATGAGTCATAGAAAAATCACAGACAAGTAGTACCACCGTATCACTCATTAATTATATATATATACCTGGGAGTATATAGTCCCATATATATATACATATATATATATATATATATATATATATATATATGGGACTATATACTCCCAGGTATATATATATAGACAAGTAGTACCACCGTATCACTCATTAATTATATATATATACCTGGGAGTATATAGTCCCATATATATATATATATATATATATATATATATATATATATATATATATATATGATGCACCAATGAAGTGCTTGAAGTGCTGGTAAGTCTTCATTGGCATATTATGACCACCAACAAGCATGATGTATACACTCCTTCAGTAGCAGTAATTAAATGGTTGACCACAGAATGTGGGAACCTCAGAAAGATTATCATGGTATGACAATGCCTTACCTTCATCTAATGCATCTGAACAATGCTCAAAGTTATCAAATCTAAAACGTGCTTGGTTACAGGTTCCATCACACAGAAAGGTCTCATTCACAGCAGAGGCACCACAGTATTTTTGATCAGGATTCAAAGGAAACAGTAAACAAATATTAAGATGAAGAATACAAACATGGGTAAATATCGGAATGCAAATCATGTAGAGCACATGTACCCAAAGGCTCATAACCCTAATGAACAGAGTTTTGTGGGTCCATGGCTAAAATAACCCCCAATGACTACAACTATGTATTAAACTATCCTGTATGGAGGTATATTGCAAGTCACTGGCATCTTATACATCATGTGTTAGATTCATGAAGATCATTTGTTGTGAAGTAAAAATAAGTCGATCGTCCCTTATGTGACCTCAATGATAAATTTGACATAAAATATGATGCAATTGAATGACAAAAGGGTAGACACTGACACTGGACTGGGAGAAATCGACAGGTAATTTTAGGAGCATGCCAATGATCTTTTCTCATTCAAACAGCAAACTTGGCCTTTACAGCCTGACGTAACCAAACTCTCAAAGTTTTGACCAATTTAATTTTTAATTTACCTTCATCGGAGTTATCAGGACAATCAGCATGACCATCACCAACCAATGAGTCATCTACACATATATCCACATCAAAGTTAATACATCTAAATTCACCAGGAGGACACAGTGCATCAACTGGAAGTAGGAAATGAATTCTCAGAATAGAACTTTGTTCTGGGACACTGTAATGGCATATGTATACTACCATAAACTATATGTATAAGTCTCACCCACACATAATCCACATGCCGTATTTTGGAAAGATCTATAAGCTGCACATGGGACTTGAAATATGCAGGTTTAGTACTGTTCTATAACGGTGAATACCCTCCTATAAGCTGCACCCCTTGTTTTGGGTGATTATATAAACTCAGGAGGCTTCTGGTTCACATTGATATAAGAGAGCTTTTTAAAGGAAAGACAAACATCTTTAATGATCACCTGTTTTGGTAGTCAGAAGTGTTTTTTTTTCTTCTTTTTTATAGTAGATACTCCGATGTGCAGGGTATAAAGGATGTCAGAATCTTGTTCCTCACTATATGCTGCCATGCAAAGTGGATTTTACAGCAATTATACTGTACCCTAAAATTGATGAATGTTTTAGACCTAAATTCACCAGAAATATTTAAGAGGGATGACCATTTGCTGAGATAGGGAAAACCATAACCAAAAGCAACATTTTTAAGTATATTGGTTTTCATACATTCCATGGTGTATATGAAGACCAGAGTTCTACGACATCTTAAGTGTGCCTGATGAAAATAGTCATTATTTTCATGACTACCTTGGTAGGGCTATCATAGTATTGTAACAAAATAGATAGGTTGAATACACAACAACTGCGTGATTGCGATCTGCCAATTATCCCTCTTAACAATAGGTGAATACAAATTAGACAGTCATTTACACATTCCATGAAAGCTGTTCACTGGTCTGACTGCACAGTGGCGCCCTCCGGAGGGTAGGCACCATCGCTAGCATCGTCTGCCCAAGGTGTGCCCTTTATGCTGAGCACATTCCCCATCAATGGCAATATGATAAAGGAGAAAAAGCAAAACTCCTGAGTACACAAGGATCCACATACCTGTTTGTGCCCCCCTTCCTCACTTGTGCCCTGCAACACCATGAGGCCCATAGGTACTGGTGTACTGACCATGAGGCCCATAGGTACTGGTGTACTCAGCATGAGGCCCATGGGTACTGGTGTACTGACCATGAGGCCCATGGGTACTGGTGTACTGACCATGAGGCCCATAGGTACTGGTGTACTCACCATGAGGCCCATAGTACTGGTGTACTCACCATGAGGCCCATAGGTACTGGTGTACTCACCATGAGGCCCATGGGTACTGGTGTACTCACCATGAGGCCCATGGGTACTGGTGTACTGACCATGTGGCCCATGGGTACTGGTGTACTCACCATGAGGCCCATAGTACTGGTGTACTGACCATGAGGCCCATGGGTACTGGTGTACTGACCATGAGGCCCATAGGTACTGGTGTACTGACCATGAGGCCCATAGGTACTGGTGTACTCACTATGAGGCCCATGGGTACTGGTGTACTCACCATGAGGCCCATGGGTACTGGTGTACTCACCATGAGACCCATGGGTACTGGTGTACTCACCATGAGGCCCATGGGTACTGGTGTACTCACCATGAGGCCCATGGGTACTGGTGTACTCACCATGAGGCCCATGGGTACTGGTGTACTCACCATGAGACCCATGGGTACTGGTGTACTCACCATGAGACCCATGGGTACCGGTGTACTGACCACGAGGCCCATGGGTACTGGTGTACTCACCATGATGCCCATAGTACTGGTGTACTCACCATGAGGCCCATAGGTACTGGTGTACTCACCATGAGGCCCATAGGTACTGATGTACTGACCATGAGGCCCATAGTACTGGTGTACTGACCATGAGGCCCATAGGTACTGGTGTACTCACCATGAGGCCCATGGGTACTGGTGTACTCACCATGAGGCCAATAGGTACTGGTGTACTCACCATGAGACCCATGGGTACTGGTGTACTCACCATGAGGCCCATGGGTACTGGTGTACTCACCATGAGGCCCATGGGTACTGGTGTACTCACCATGAGGCCCATGGGTACTGGTGTACTCACCATGAGGCCAATAGGTACTGGTGTACTCACCATGAGGCCCATGGGTACTGGTGTACTCACCATGAGGCCAATAGGTACTGGTGTACTCACCATGAGACCCATGGGTACTGGTGTACTCACCATGAGGCCCATGGGTACTGGTGTACTCACCATGAGGCCCATGGGTACCGGTGTACTCACCATGAGGCCCATGGGTACCGGTGTACTCACCATGAGGCCCATGGGTACTGGTGTACTCACCATGAGGCCCATGGGTACCGGTGTACTCACCATGAGGCCCATGAGTACCGGTGTACTCATGGGTTTTTGTTTAGTAAAGGAGCCTTAAGACAACAAATGACCCTAGTGGGGTTACTGAACAAGTAACCAATGGATAACTGATGACGAGTGGGGGTTATCGACGAATAATAACACGAGGCCGTAGGCCGAGTGTTATTATCGTCGATAACCCCCACGAGTCATCAGTTAACCATTGTCTACTTATTTTATACCATGAAACCCATAAATAATCAATATTATACCAATAAATTCAAGTTGAAAACAAAAATTATTCCCCCTCCCCGGGACTCGAAGCCAGCCATGACAGTGTGTGTACACAGGTACATACACCTCCTCGCCCGGCAGCGGACAGCGGCAGCGCACACGGCGAAAAAAGAAGCTTCTCGCGGTTATGTTTGTGTATAATACACCTCGTCGCCCGGCAGCGGACAGCGACAGCGCACACGGCGAAAGAAAATGCGCCCGGACCGGGGCGCGATCCATGTACCTCTGACGGCTGAGCACAAAGCGCTAACCGCTAGGCCACCGCGTCTCCTCCTCCAAGCGCATCTCGCTGTTATGTTTCTATACTAAATACACCTCGTCGCCCGGCAGTGGACAGCGACAGCGCACACGGCTTTGTATCATATCGAGACGTGGTTCGAACCGAGCATTTCTCGTCAGTCCTTGTGGCGCAGTGCATAAGGAGTTGGATTTGGGATGGGAGACTGCAGGTTCGATCCCTACCCTTGCCTGGAAAATTTCGTGGGTTTTAACATGTGACATGTGACATGTGACATGGAAGAGGCATGCGGTTATCCTGGATAACCGCACGCCTTACCTGGATAACCGCACGCCTTACCTGGATAACCGCACGCCTTCCAAAATTGATGTTACAGCCTATAGGGTGTGCAATATCGACAGATATGTGGATGGGAATAGACACCAAAAAGCACAAATCGTGGTATAATACAGGTTACTACACCTACTATGTACTTCCTAACCCCGTCAGTAGATGAAATACACTTACTTAGATGGACAGCATGTCCTAGCACTGTAGCAAGGACAACCAGGAGTGGATGACAGTTGGACATCAACATTCTGCTTTATGTAAATCCAGCAATAATTCTGTAGGAAGTTTCTGCAGTATGTGCCCTCCCTAAATGCCTTTACAAACATTACCCAAAACCAATGTGTGACTCTGTGTACTGCGTAACTGGGACACCTATTGTTCACTGCAGTAATGCAGACTTTTGAAGTGTGTATATTTCCCATGGCAGGCTGAATGCTTTGTATCATGTGGGAGGTGCCATGGGGGCATTTGGTTGATATGCAGTAAGAAAGGCTGACTTTAGTAGGAAGTGATCATGTTTTGATATGAGGGTGATTGCGTATTTTTAAGGATTTGCCAAATATGTTTTGCCCCCTCCTCCAGAATCCAGCAGATGATGAATCTTCAGCAGCCTACCTTTCACCTGAAATAGGAGTTATAATAAAGTAACACCTTCAACAAGACCTTTACATCAGTTTATTTAATTTTGATTTCATTACCAGAAAATTGAGACCACCTCTGTATTCAATGCTAAAATGACCAGTTTGAGATATTAAGGATCAGTTATGAAAAGCAGGTCCCTTTTGTGAAAAATGTAGCAGTCAGAGTGGTGCACACTCGTTGTGCAGGACTGACCCAGACAGTGTAGAGGTAATAACAATGATGTTGCCTGGTACCACTTCTTCACTCCTTTAATTCAACAAACAAAGACATATAATAAATCAGTTTTGTGAGCTCTTTATTTATAACAAACAGGTCGGCTGTGAAGTACTATGTACAGCAATAAGGAAGGGGCTGTTCATAGATCTGTGGTTCCCATGGATGATCAGGCTGTGTGGTGTATGTATGGTGTGTAGTGGGAAACTAGGACCTACTGTATAGGTGGTGTAGTGGGCAATGGTTTATTATGACATATGCTTTATGCTGAAGCTACCCTAATGTATCTGTGTTTCCCACGGGTGATCAATCTGTGTGTTGTATGGATGGGAAACGTTAAACTACTGAGTATATTGTGTGTGTGTGTGTGTGAGGGGGGGGGGCGGGGTCACTGGTCCTCTATGACATACTTCATGCTGAAGCTCCCCTACTGTAACTGTTTTTCCCACGGTTCATCAATCTGTGTGTTGTATGGATGGGAAATGTTAAACTACTGAGTATATTGTGTGTGTGTGTGAGGGGGGCGGGGTCACTGGTCCTCTATGACATATACTTTATGCTGAAGCTCCCCTACTGTAGCTGTGTTTCCCACGGGTGATCAATCTGTAGGGTGTATGTATTGGGACTTTGAACTACTGAGTATGTTTTGTGTGTGTGTGTGTGGGGGGGGGGGGTCACTAGTCCTCTATGACATATACTTTATAAATGCTGAAGCTCCCCTACTGTAACTGTGTTTCCCACGGGTGATCAATCTGTAGGGTGTATATATGGGGAACTATGAACTACTGATTATGTTGGGGGGCACTGGTTTTCTACCTATTTATTCATATACTGCCCAGTTCATGAAAACATCTCTGTATATAGAAAATCATTAACCTAATTTAATTCAATTTTAATTTTAAAGGTTTTTATTGCTTAACTTTACAAATACATGGTTCTTAGCAGCACGGCCAAGCCTCAGGGATATAATACAAATAAGTTGGTGTATTTCATGATACATAATATTCAACCCTTACAAGATTGTATGTATAATATAACGAGTACATTAAGTTTCGTCGTAGTCGTCATTATTTGCATCCTAATTCATAGGAATAATTATAGCCTTGCAAGGCTGATTCACATAATGTACTCATTGTTGTATAAAATAGGCCTATATGTATCAGGCATGCCAAACATGCATCGTATGTATACATACACTCAATGTGCTTCAGTAAGGTCGTAGAAAGTGAGTCACTAGTCTGAAAACCAGCCCTGTGTGACATATAGTGTCTTATGAAATGTATGCTCTTTTGCGTGTCTTGATTTGCCCTATGTAATAAGTAAATACTTGCAGTAAGTCATAAGTAGCATAAGTGCTACAGTGGACAGCAATACATTTGTTTATCACATGTGAAGCATTCGATCCAAATCAATTAGTGATTCAATATCACTTTACTATGACCTTTACTATTGCTATACATAGGTGACTGTCCTAGAACCGGCCCAGTGTTGTCTATGTATGAGGTGATGTGTGTGTTTTTAATTATCAAATAATTACAGGTCTATATTTAATCCGGCGTATGCTGTACTTAAACTTTGGTTCCTTTAATTTGAATATCATGGCCTAGTGCCTCCCATTCCCAATTCCCACCATATAAAGGACACTTCTGCATGGTATTGCAATTGAACCTCTTAACATCAATTTGACCTTATGGTCTGCCCTGGTTCTTCTTTCTTCAATAGCAATCTGATAACCATGACTTTTGGATATCTTGTACATGTGACATAGTAGCTGTTGTAATCTTCTATCTGCTAATGTTGTCATATATTGAAGTGTTCATGCAGCTCTAAGGCAGAACAGCGTTCGTACATATTACCATAGGGATGGGCACCACTGTACTTATAGCCCATTTGTCTGGGAAGATACCATTCCCTATACAGAATTCCTAAAGATTCTGACCATCTGTGGAACTGCTACCATTAAGGCGTCCCGTAATACTTTGGCATTAATTCCATATATACCACTGGACTTTTGTATATTAATATTATTAATAAGCTTTTCAACAATATCATATTCAATGCCTGGTGCTGCACATGGCGTGTTAACCTCCCATGCAATGTCAGGATGAGAGTTTACATCGTAATTCATCTTTTTGCCCATCTCGAGACCAATATTTGCAAAAAAGGAATTAAAATAACCAGCTGCCATTTCACCCTGTATTACCTCTTTATTTTGGTGGTGTATAAAGTCAGCATTTGAACCCATTACCGGTAAATTAATCAATTATGATACCCTTTTCCAGAACTCCCTGTGTCCATCTCCATTGATGTCATGGGCATCATCCAGACAGTCCTTTTCAGACTGATCAATCATATTACTAAATCTCGTCCTCAATTGCGTAATTATGTTCAATTCATAATGTGCACCTGTACTAAGAAAAGATCTCAGTCTTTCTTGTCTCTCCTTGATAGCCTCTCTAATCTCAAGAGTGATCCATTCTACATCTCGGTACTTAAACTGAAAAGTTTTTATTGGGCATATGGCATCTAAGTAACAGTAATTACTGCGATGAGTTCGTCCCATTGGGCATTGGGATCAGTTTCATGGTAGAAATTACCCCAGTCATGATATATTATAGACCCCTCTAAGTCTCTTTTCTCATAAAATTTGTAGCTTCTACCCTGGATTTGAGCATCAGTGAATTTAGTTGGAGGCTTTTTCTGTACTGCTAGGATGGGAAGATGATCACTCATAAAAATGGGTAATGGTTCATTATAGACTACATTACATGCATTCATCAGAATATTGTCGATTATAGTTCCTCCCTTATCATTTGGCCTAGCGGTGGTACTGATAAGAATTTGTAGGTGATAATCTTCAGAAAAGGTGACTAATCTTTTACATTTGGTTTCATTTTGCTGGTTATAATCAATATTGAAGTCACCTCCAATCCATACATCCTCGTCTATGATTTTTAGTGATTTTATTACCGTGTCTAACTTATCAAAAAATATTTCATGGTCAGTGTCGGGTGGCCTATACAGATTTATAATATATTTACTTTTAACGATTAATATAGAGTTTGAATTTCAAAGTTGGGATCTATAAACAAGTGCTCAGTGATTGTTGAGGTGTACACTGTTAATACATATGTGACAAGTCCACCACTCTTGTTAACCCCCCTATCCATTCTAAAAACTGTGTTACCAACCCATCTTATGTTGGAAGTGTCTATAGTTTCATTTAACCAACTCTCGTTAATACAGAAAATGTCTATGTCCCTTCTAAAGCATTCTTTAATTTCAGTGAGTTTCCCTTCAAGTGGTGAGTATTCATAAATACTATCCTTAAACCTCTAGGTACCTTGTCATGCATGGTGTAGATGTGTAGGCCCTAATGTAGATAGTCTTGTCCCAATAGGTACCCTGCACATTATAAGTGACAACCACCCGCCGTCTTTCAGACTCAGTGCTGGTGACGATACATTCATGTTGTACTAGTTTGACGCTTCCGTCAGGTATGTAAGTAAGTAATACAGTCAAGCTATCTATCTTTATAACACGGTTAGAGAGTTGTCAGTGCCAAAAATGGATAATATGAGTTCAAATATCTTGCGATAAAAGCACCCAAAATTCACGGCGAACGGACAGCGGGCCGGACATCTTGAAACCTACCTTGACACGAAAGTAAATTCTCCATTTTTGAAGCTTATAGACCAAATCTGACGAAATAATTTCAGCAGTATATCCTTTACATGTTATTCTAACTCCCTGTCGGGTAGATTACTTGATATTATAGCTGAATTTGACATAAAAAATTATTAAACTTTCGATTCGAGTGACTTGCCATGCGTCTTCGCCATTCTGTCAACACTACAGGTGCCACCGCCTGGTGTGTACAGAATGGATTATATTTTAGACTGGCGCAGCTCTGTCTCAACGTGTCCGCAGTAGTAAACCTACGAGAAGGGGAGTTGGAGGAGCTCGCCAGCTTAACCATACGACAACATGAAACCAAGATGGCGGAGGGCCGTCTTGTCGACTGGCATAAGAAATCGATGGATTCTATCATTTTTAAAGGTAAATACTAAGAATAAATGGTGGAAACCGTGTTATAAGGGCGATATATAATGAATAGACTTGCACTCGTTGGCTTCAGGGGTTTAATATATATCACCCCCTGAAGCCAACTCGTGCAAGTCTATTCATTATATATTACTTCCTTCCATGCATTGGCATGGCCCTTATCCCACATCCTCTTAGTCTAATAATTTAACTTGTTAATCAAACTTAATGCTACCATGTCCCTTAGAACTAAATATCAGCAAAATGTTGGCACTGACTAATTAATTCTAAGTTGGTTACTAATGACTTATCTCTACTGTTAGCACAACTACAATTTAATTAATTCTGCCTATATAAGGCAGTTACATGTATAGGCTATAAGCCTACAGGGCGGGGCTAAAAAAATTCTGCCTATATAAGGCAGTTACATGTATAGGCTATAGCCCTACAGGGCGGGGCTAAATTTATTCTGCCTATATAAGGCAGTTACATGTGTAGGCTCTAAGCCTACAGGGCGGGGCTAAATTAATTCTGCCTATATAAGGCAGTTACATGTATAGGCTATAGCCCTACAGGGCGGGGCTAAATTAATTCTGCCTATATAAGGCAGTTACATGTATAGGCTATAAGCCTACAGGGCGGGGCTAAATAAATTCTGCCTATATAAGGCAGTTACATGTATAGGCTATAGCCCTACAGGGCGGGGCTAAATTAATTCTGCCTATATAAGGCAGTTACATGTATAGGCTATAAGCCTACAGGGCGGGGCTAAATTAATTCTGCCTATATAAGGCAGTTACATGTATAGGCTATAAGCCTACAGGGCGGGGCTAAATTAATTCTGCCTATATAAGGCAGTTACATGTATAGGCTATAAGCCTACAGGGCGGGGCTAAAAAAATTCTGCCTATATAAGGCAGTTACATGTATAGGCTATAGCCCTACAGGGCGGGGCTAAATTTATTCTGCCTATATAAGGCAGTTACATGTGTAGGCTCTAAGCCTACAGGGCGGGGCTAAATTAATTCTGCCTATATAAGGCAGTTACATGTATAGGCTATAGCCCTACAGGGCGGGGCTAAATTAATTCTGCCTATATAAGGCAGTTACATGTATAGGCTATAAGCCTACAGGGCGGGGCTAAATAAATTCTGCCTATATAAGGCAGTTACATGTATAGGCTATAGCCCTACAGGGCGGGGCTAAATTAATTCTGCCTATATAAGGCAGTTACATGTATAGGCTATAAGCCTACAGGGCGGGGCTAAATTAATTCTGCCTATATAAGGCAGTTACATGTATAGGCTATAAGCCTACAGGGCGGGGCTAAATTAATTTCTTTTAGTCCTGCTGGTTCTGGCTGATGGCTACACAAATCTTCCTAACAAATATGCTGTATATGTTGATTCACTGTCTTCATCTAGTCGGGTCTCTATTGTCCCCATTTTAACATCGTGGAGAAAAAGTGTTGTATAGAACATACATACATATATTAGCGATTCATTAGATATGTGGTTTTCATTATGCTTAGTTGGTAGAATAAACATAATGCCTACTTGGGTCCTTAAAATGACAACAACCTGCCAGTCTCTAGAATCTCTGGAGGATTCTTTCATCAGTTTCTCATCCTATATGTGAAATAAACATTAAAGTTTGTAGATGGACACTTTCTCCGCCATAGCTTTAGGTCAGCAAGGCCAGCATCAATGTAAAAATATATTCATATAATACATCAACATAGTAAATAACATCTTGTTAACCAGAATGAGAGATTAAAGTCTAATAGATTTTATTCAATAGTAATGACAATTATACCATACCTCTTCTGTTAGGAGTAGGTTTCTCTTCACCTTGATCACTTTGAAATATCAATGAAATGAAAAAATATATCCACAGAAATCATATTAAATAGTTGTCACCATCCTGGGCATTATAGCAGAGGAGTTATCTAGTTCTGATTTTGTGTGATCAAATTGTATAATGATTATCATATTGCTTAGTGATTCATAAACATTATGTACTAGAGTTTATGTGATTGTTAAACCATTACAGTCAATACCTGTTAAGTGCCACATTGTACCCAGACAGCCAATACTTGGTAAATGATGTAAAGCTATGCTAACTAAACTATTATTATCTGTATGGATATATCCCAACAATTTACAATGTACTGTTGATACTGTTTCTGAATAGCTCTGATTATTTACCACACAGTTAAGTTTCTGTATATATGATTTTTGCATTGTTGTGACCCATTACCTCAGATATAATGAACCTAAACTACATTCACCAATGCTCGATATATTAAATGCATTAAGTACATTCACTGTTACAATAGTGACCTGGCTACACCATAGGAAGCTATTCACAAGTATAGCTACAAATGAACCATTTATCAACAACCACTGTATATGTTGACCCTTATTGACATTCATGTCACATGAGATATGAATTGAGTTATCACCCCTAACAAGTACATGTTGCCAATACTACTTTTCTTCTCCCAATATAACAAGTTTTACTTGCAATCAAGTCAGACAATCTGATAATAGAAATGAACTTATTCATGATCTCAAATTTTTTCTCAAGTCAGACAATCTGATAATAGAAATGAACATATTCATGATCTCATTTTTTTTCTGAAGTCAAAAAAATAGAGATACAGTATGCAGTAGTGATAACCTTGGTTGAGATATTAAAATTGTCAAGGGCTGATTGCGGCGCTAACTGTACACATGTATTTAACATCCTCCTACAGCCTCAGGAGCTGGTATGTTTTTCCATCCCAGACGGCTTCTGGAAAAAATCCACAGACAGAGCTGTTCCCCTACAGGAATATTGAGTCTCTTGATGGACTGAGGGAGGGGGAGGGGAGACTTCACCAGTTTACTAATGTAAGTCAGAAGTTGGACTTTTTCTCTATCCCAGACAGCTTCTGGATACAAACCCACAGACAGAGCTGTTCCCCTACAGGAATACTGAGTCTCTTGATGGACTGAGGGAGGGGGAGGGGAGACTTCACCAGTTTACTAATGTAAGTCAGAAGTTGGACTTTTTCTCTATCCCAGACAGCTTCTGGATACAAACCCACAGACAGAGCTGTTCCCCTACAGGAATACTGAGTCTCTTGATGGACTGAGGGAGGGGGAGGGGAGACTTTACCATGCTTGGAAAACTATGGTAACCCTCCTCCATAGAATGAGGGCAAAACATTGGCCTGTCCTCCAACATTCCTTGTTAAATTTCCTATACCAAGGTCAAGAATTGAAACAGGAATTTGTGCAGGGCAATAATAATTTGTGCAAAGAAGTCGACCTGTATAGTAGTAAACCTTATAAGTATCCAGGTATATGTATGAACACATTTAAAACAAAGTTGTATATGAAGAGATATGCTGCATTTACTGATCAAAACGATTTCAAATCATGCATTTTCTGTAGACTCCATACCCCCTCCCTTACCTCCCCACCTGCATTACTCCCACTGTTGGAGGATGGTCCAACACCTGCACTAATCTCTTATCAGCCATCACTATGGCAACCAGGAGATAAGGACACTCACTGAGGGCCAGTACCAACCTGGCGCAGGCCGCCATTTTCCACCAGTGGGGAGTTGTCCAACAGTGGCTTAGACTCCTACACACACAGGTTTATTAGTGGAGATATGTACAACGTTATTCCCTAGTCCACTGTTGGCATTGTATTACCTTTTCCCAAGCCTGTTTACTAATGTAAGTCAGAAATTGGACTGTTTCTCCATCCCAGACAGCTTCTGGATACACACCCATAGACGCAGCTGTTCTTCTACAGGAATATTTAGTCTTCTGATGGTTTCCTTTGTGAACAGTTGACGTTCCTCAACAGCCTTGATCTTGCTGTAGTTTGTAACAGGTATCAGCAGACACACCACTTTGTCTTAGCCAACTTGTTAGAGCAGGGATGCCTTGAGAAAAAGAGCTTTCTATGATTTTGAATCAATTATAGATCCATTTTATAATGAACTTTGTTTGTAATAGTCCAGGAAGAATACATTTCATCTCACGTGCTGAAAATATGTAGTCTAAAAAATATTATATACTTAACTTTGTCACTTCTCAACAATATGGAAAGTGACAAAATAAGAGGACTTACCTTTTCTCTTCTTTTCCAAATCAGGCAGATTTATGTCTGAAAAAAAACCCATTATGTAACCCTGTAATAGATTCTCATAAACAACCTTTGACACAGTTGTCTCATAGCAGTGAGGACATATTTCATTACCAATGAAGCAATTTCTTTCTATACACTTTTGTCAGGTTAGCCAAAGTATGGCTGAATGAGAATATGCTAATGTAAGAGGTAATAGCCTCCTGAGTGTGGCATAGAAAGTGTAGTAAAAGTGGCATGAATACCATCCTTGAATGTTCTTGTTGTTTTTGTATCATCAGTGATGTCTGATTGCTGTACATCTTCATACTGGTTCTCAGTTTGCTTAACATCGTGCTCCTTGTCAGGCTGCTTCACATCATCATACTGATTGTCATTGTCAACAGTACCTTCAGTTTCTACATAAGGACCAATAATACAGTTTCTGATAATGCATTTAAAAATAAAACACACTAATTATTCATAGTTACTCTGACAGGCTTACTCAGTGCAAAGCAATATGATATAATGTTGCCTGAAATCTTGCAGAAGACTTGTTATGTAAATTTTCTTGTGCCTTTGTCAGGTTGAAATGAAATCACACATAGAGGTGACTATTATACTGGGTAGTAAATTGAAATAATTCCAATTGCTTCTAGAAAAGTAAAAATACTAAATGAGTATAGGGCTCTATATAGAGGCCTAGTAGAACAGCCCTTACTCAATCCAGCACCAGGTAAGATAAGCAATGATCAATAAGAACCAGCATGGTGGGTACCAGGTGATATAAAGTGTACCAAAATATTCTGCAGTGAATACAGGGAATTATCTGATTGGTTGATAATAAATCTCGGGTCACCCTATAGTGAGGACACATAGAATCAATCAGCAGTCTAGGATGTATACCCCATGATTGAGATATATCATGTACAAAGTTGCAGATTTTCCATACCTGTAAAAGTGGTAGGGAGATATGCAAAGACTATGTCTCTACTCATATCCTTGGTAGGGTCTGAGGCCATGGTGGAGGGAACTGGGCTTTCGTAACTGTCTGCTGTATATCCTGAATTATGCAGATCCTTGTCACTTGTTCCTAAAAGTGTATACCGTTAACTGTAACCACTGAATACCAAATGAGTTGAGAAATTAACCTTGCAGAGATAATGAGAAAAATAAGAAAAATAACAACAACAACAGCAACAACAACAAACACAACAACAACAAACACAACAACAAGATCAAGAAGAAAGCAGAATAACAAAAACAGGAGCAAGAAGAAGAGTATGGAAAGTGACAAAATAAGAGGATTTACCTTTTCTCTTCTTTTGCAGTGTCTCATACTTATGCATTTCCATGTCAGACAGATTTATGTCTGAAAAAAAAACATTATGTAACCCTGTAATAGATTCTCATAAACAGTGAGAACATATTTCAAACTCTTTGTTTTATATTTTGGATAATGTGAATTTAAGTCTAAATAAAGGCTGGTTTCACTGCCATCAGTCTTCAGAACATTTTACCAATGAAGCAATTACTTTCTATATACTTTTGTCTCTTAGCAAAACTAAGTATGACTGAATGAGAATATGATAATGTAAGAGGTAATAGCCTCCTGATTTTGGCATAGAAAGTATAGTAATAGTGGCATGAATACCATCCTTGGATGTTGTTGTTGTTTTTGTATCATCAGTGATGTCTGATTGCTGTACATCTTCATACTGGTTCTCAGTTTGCTTAACATCGTGCTCCTTGTCAGGCTGCTTCACATCATCATACTGATTGTCATTGTCAACAGTACCTTCAGTTTCTACATAAGGACCAATAATACAGTTACTGATGATGTATTTAAAAAGAACTCACTAATTATTCATAGTTAATCTGACAGTCTTACTTAGTGCAAAGCAATATGATACAATGTTGCCTGAAATCTTGCAGAACACTTGTTACATAAATGTGCCTTTGTCAGGTCAAAATGAAATCACACATAGAGGTGACTATTATACTGGGTAGTAAATTGAAATAATTCCAATTGCTTCTAGAAAAGTAGAAATACTAAATGAGTATAGGGCTCTGTATAGAGGCCTAGTAGAACAGCCCTTACTCAATCCAGCACCAGGTAAGATAAGCAATGATCAATAAGAACCAGCATGGTGGGTACCAGGTGATATAAAGTGTACCAAAATATTCTGCAGTGAATACAGAGAATTATCTGATTGGTTGATAATAAATCTCGGGTCACCCTATAGTGAGGACACATAGAATCAATCAGCAGTCTACGATGTATACCCCATGATTGAGATATATCATGTACAAAGTTGCAGATTTTCCATACCTGTAAAAGTGGTAGGGAGATATGCAAAGACTATGTCTCTACTCATATCCTTGGGAGGGTCCGGGGCCATGGTGGAGGGCACTGGGCTTTCGTAACTGTCTGCTGTATATCCTGAATTATGCAGATCCTTGTCACTTGTCCCTAAAAGTGTATAACGTTAACGGTAACCACTGAATACCTTCAACAACAAACACAACAACAAGATCAAGAAGAAGCAGAATATGTGAACAGGAGCAACAAGAAGAATATGGAAAGTGACAAAATAAGAGGACTTACCTTTTCTCTTCTTTTGCAGTGTCTCATACTGATGCATTTCCATGTCAGGCAGATTTATGTCTAAACAACCATTGTGTAACCCTGTATTAGATTCTCATAAACAACCTCTGACACAGCATTGAGCAAATATTCCAAACTCTTTGTTTTTTATTTTGGATAATGAGAATTTAAGTGTAAATTAAGGCTGGTTCACTGCCATCAGTCTTCAAAACTTTTTACCAATGAAGCAATTTCTTTCTATATACTTTTGTTAGGTTAGCAAAGGTATGACTGAATGAGAATATGTTAATGTAACAGGTAATAGCCTCCTGAGTGTGGCATAGAAAGTATAGTAATAGTGGCATGAATACCATCCTTGAATGTTGTTGTTGTTGTTTCTGTGTCATCAGTGGTGTCTGATTGCTTTACATCTTCATACTGGTTCTCAGTTTGCTCAACATTGTGCTCCTCGTCAGGCTGCTTCACATCATCATACTGATTGTCATTGTCAACAGTACCTTCAGTTTCTACATAAGGACAAATAATATAGTTACTGATAATGCATTTAAAAAAAAACAAACCTTCCCCACACACCTGATTCCACAGGAAAACCCCCAGACACCACCACTGTGACATAGTCAACCACAGGTGGAGGAACCTGGGGCCAGATCAGGGAACCCTAGCACGGTTCAGTTATCACACAGCAGAGAGTAGCACCACCACAGGTGCCTCCCACAAGGGGTGATACAGGGGAGGTGGAACAGCAGGAGGGGTGAACACCATAGACTGGAATGCACCAGTCATGGTTCACCTAACAGCCCACCTGTGGTACTCACCCCAGGGGGTGAGTATTATTAACAGAATGTCCCACCAGGGGACCCCCAATGAACCAATCATTGAAGGGTTCTCTCAGCAGTTTGGCCTGCATTGAAGGACCTAGCCAGTCATAGAGCAGGTAAGATTGAATGGAAGTAGGGGAGTGAGTGGAACACCACCATTCTACTACTTAAAGATTGAATTAGAGCTATAGGGGTTAATTCTTCGTGGTCGCTTTGCGCGAGTTACTTCCAGCCTGGTCATAATCCACAGTGAAAATGATGCAGGTCTGAAGTGAGCAGACGTGGTCCGAGCAGACACAGGACAGATATTTTTCCATTATTTACCAATAATAGCCACATAGGTTGAATGTATGGGATAAATATGGTACTGTGGAATAAGTGCTGCCTCTGAAGATATCAAATCATAACTTTCAGCATTGTAATGTCCAGAAACAGAGAACTTACTCTTTTGTCCCGTATCTGCTCATTTGCTCGGACCATGTCTGCTCGCTTAAGGAGCAGCTCATCAGTTTTTACAACCACAATTTATTATCTATGGGGTAAACATGGTATCAAGGAATATAACAGAACCATATTTGTCCCTTATATTCAAAATATGTGGCCATCATAGGTAAATAATGGAAAAATATCTGTCCTGTGTCTGCTCAGACTGCCTCTGCTCGGACCGCGTCTGCTCACTTCAGACCTCCATCACTTTCGCTGGACTTGGTCGGTCTGTAAAAGTGGTAGTGAGATATGCAAAGACTATGTCTCTACTCATATCCTTGGGAGGGTCTGAGGCCATGGTGGAGGGCACTGGGCTTTGGTAACTGTCTGCTGTATATCCTGAATTATGCAGATCCTTGTCACTCGTCCCTAAAAGTGTATAACGTTAACAGTAACTACTGTATACCAAATGAGTTGAGAAATTAACCTCGCAGAGATAATGAGAAAAAGAAAAAAAAAAGATAAAAAAAAGAACAACAACAGCAACAACAACAACAAACTTATTTGTGCAATAAATGAAACTGACCATGTGATCTCTTGCACCAAAGGACTGCAAAAACAATGAGGCCAATTATCAGAAAAGCCACAAACACACCAGCACCAACATTGACATGCTTTGTCACAATTCTCTCATCACCATCAGCCGCTGTTAAACCTGTAAGGACAAATTAGGATTGAAATGATTGGAAGAAAATACTTGACGTTTTTATAAAAAACATTATTATATCAGGTTAAATAATGTTTTTTAAGGTAAAAGAAATGTAAATAAAAATTGTTTTTTTAAAAACGTTTTTTTACCCAAACCAAATAAAAACGTTTGCAAATGTTAAAAATAACGCTTTTTGCAATGTGGGTTAATTCACATATCTGAGAGGTAAGTAGTATGTATACCCACTTGGCAAAAAACGTGTTTTTAACATTTTTATTTGGTTTGGGTAAAAAACTTTTTAAAAAACGTTATTTTGACATTGAAAAACGTTTAAACGTTTTTTCAACCAAATAAAAACGTTTGCTTTTTCAACCAATTTTCAACCAAATAAAAACATTTTTTATTTACGTTTCTTTTATGTTAAAAAAAACTGATATAAAAACGTTTTTATAAAAATGTCAAAATAATTTTTTTTGAGTACATGTAAAAATTATTTTTACGTTGAAGAAAAAAAAACATTTGGCAAACTTAGGAACCAAAATAAAACTTTTTTTTTACGTCAAAAAAACGTTTTTTCCGCCAAATGGGTATGAGTTTTAAGGTACACACAAACCCTAATATTGTTAGACTTATGATCAGGAAGAGGTTGACTTGGGAGTTTCATCACACTCCATTCTACAGATGTTGTGTTCTACCCCTTTGATTCTAAATGAATCCTTCGATAGAAAACCAAGAACATCTAATCAGGTTCCAGTTAAAACTTTATTGTCAACAATGCACTAGGCACCAGCCATTCTCGATGACAGTTACAGAAAGGATATTACAGTATAGGATAGTTCAGTCCATACAGTCCTATAGTGAAGGCCAACCCCCCTCTACCCCACCCCCATGAAACTAGGTGACCTTGTGTGTTCAGTATTGGGCTGTATGTAGGATAAGAGGGTGGTCAGGCCTTCATAACTACCCCAAGTCATCATTCTGATCACCTAGGCTCTACTACTAGTTTGGGTGTTTGCCACAAGAGGTCTCTACCTTGCATTTCTGTGATGCTAATGATGCATACTGGGTTGTATATAGGCTCATAAATATACAATGTTCTTATTGTATTGTTGCAAAATGAAAAAAAATAAGGACCATTTGATAAAGATTGGCCTGTGAAAAGATGAAAATGTTTAGATAGAAATGTAGAAGAGAAATAGAACCTTATGCTAATAACACCTGTCTTATGGATAGTGCTGGAGCATAAGTCCATATCTATTCAGAGTCTATTTAGAGAATAGACAACGATCTTCTTCACATCGAGACTGTCTGTTGTCCTATAATGCACGAATGCATCATATATAAGTTACAGAAAGAACCCCCCCCCCCCTAAATTAAACCAACGGCAATACTATTTTTTAATTGTTAGGAACAATATTAGGATGTATGTAACTACTGCATAGGACGATATGGCTGTAAAAGGGCACCCAAAGTGACGACTTTAGGTGATCAGTGACAACCCAAAATCGTCACCTATGACTACCCTATGACGACCTAAAGCTGTAGATTTAGGTATCGTCAACCTGAGGACCTAAAGTGGTAAGTATTGAAAAGTTTTAGATCCCGTAGGTTTTCAGTGTATTGTTTTATGGTACATTCCTCACCATGTCTACAACTTCAATTTTACCTATCCCTGATAATACTGTAAGGGTTTGTGGCCTTACGGACCTGGGGGGTTTGGGTCTTACGATTCGGAAAGAAAGAGTAAGACAGTATTTCAAGTGTATGCCAACTGTTAGATTTATTAATTAATGCACACTCACGGCTGCCGAATGGTATAGAAGAGGCAGCTAATAATGATTGATAATGGTCTACATGGTGTGGAGGCCAGAAGGGCCTCTGACGTAGCGGCTGAGCCCTGGGCTTTATATAAGGACCCAGGTGTTCGTCGTCAGATGTCCCCACAGACCCGGATCGGTGCTGCCACCTATCCGGAACCTGAGGAACGTCCGATGACTCGACTCACCCGCCACGTCAGACGGTACCCAAATCTATGGTTAAACAATGCGTACCGCTACACCACTCCCCCAGACATTTAGGAGGGTGTTATAGTTATAGTAATATTACTATATAGGATAACATATCTATATGTCTAAACCATTAGTAATAGAGGTACAACCATAGATATAACGTTAACACCATGTTAAGTATGATTCGAATGTCAATTTTACAAATTTGATAGTGTATATAGTTACAGAATAACAGACTGGATGTTGTAATATGATACAAATTAGTTGAATGAGCAACAGTTATGTGTAGCGGAACTGTTGAGTAACCTTTTATACCATATAGTGACAATCTATGTTTACGGTATAAGTATTAGGATAAGTACCATAATTCGTATATATGTGATAATAACAGTTATATGTAACGGAACTGTCCCATATCGAATAAATCACATAATAACATCCATATGTGTTTGTAGTTATTGATAACACATTTGATTATATAGTCTTGAAAAAGACTTTAAAAGTAACTATACTATCTATTGACATATAATTATATGAATCCGTTAAGGATTCCGTGAGTAGTACGAGTAGAACCATTTGTATTATACACTTGAAAAGAAAAAAATCACGGTGTAGTAATGAATATAATAATATATGATATCACCGTGTACCAAATAACCTCTATAACACCAGATTAGTATATTTATAGTACAATATGTCTCGCAGGACAAAAATGTTTAAGTTCTGGTGTAGTTTATCGGATCTTATATTATTAATATGAACAGCAATTTGAGATCTGTACCAACAGATATATATATACCCGTATCACAATATATAATAAGTTATGACCAGTGTAGTGGATATGCACATACAAATAACATTATAGAAAAATAGACATATGATACTATGTACAATATAAAAAATGATAAATGCTGCTGGAGTCTTCTGCTGTAGTTTTCCGGATACTAGACGGTAAGTGTGGTCAGCTAACCACGGGATGGACGTGCTAAAGTCTATAGTTATTAGAGTGAACACGGTAGATGAATTTGGGGCAGCGACCCACAATCCTCTGGAAGTGCTATAGTTCATAAGTACATCCGAATGGTGTAGAGTAGAAGTAAGGTGCAGATCCGGTTTTGTCAACAGTATAGAATCGTAATCCGTTTAAGTATTGTTGAAGTCCAATATAGGCTGGTCCGGAAGTAGTAGTAACATGTAGTATAAGTCCATTCGGGAGTATAGGTGAATTGTAGAGGTAAATCGTAAAGTCCATCCTTGTAAGTGGTTAGCACAGATAGCAGCAGAAGTCTGGAACCGGCATCCGGATACGTTTGACAGCAGCAAGTCTACTATCGGATTGTCTATAAGTGAAGTTCTGAATCCGAATAGACTATTCAGGGTACAATAAGGATTATACGGCCTGAATTATACAATAAGCTGGTCATAAAAGGAACCCGGAACACATAGAACAGGTGTTCATATACTAATGAAGAAGACATTCGCAGACCTGTAGGGTTCCGCAAAGACTATATCTGGTTATTTAGTGGGGAGAAAAAACTTTAGAAAATAACCCGTAGCATGCTTAGGCGGATTTCTTCGCATGCTTCTTCTTAAGAAGAGCTAGAGCCGACTCGGGAGTGCCATCCCACTCGTCGAGATCGACTCCGAATACCCTCATGAACTTGGTGTTCAAGTTGGTATTCCGGGTAATTTCCTCTTTTACACGTTTCTCCAAGACGTGTACGTCCATAGCTGCCTTTTCTTGGGCAGCTGCGGCAGCCTCCTCCTGGGACTTTACATCGTCCCGAATGAGGGTCTCAAGGCGCTGCTTTTCAGCATCCGCAACCTCCTTCATACACAACAGGGTATCATTAAGAAGACCCTGATGGAATTCTGTTGCCTTCTCACGGACACGTTTCTCCCAGTGGGTGTAGATGGCCTTCTGGACATCTGCCTCCCCTTGGCGAGACTTCTCGAACCAAACTTCCGCATTACCCGTTTTAATGGTGATGGCGTCTTTTGGTTTCGCAGGTGCAGCGACAGCCTTGGGGGGAGTCGATGCGCCTGAGGACCACTTCCGGGTGTGGGGCTCCCGGACACGCCTGCTGATGGCACACAGTAGGCAGGAGGCTGATTCTGCTTCAATCCCATTTGCAGGTAGAGGCTTAACTGCTCCTGGGTGAAGTTGGTTGGCAGGGCGGCTGGAGCGGATGCGGATCCGGCGGCAGCAGGTGCTGAGGTCTTCTTAGGAACAAGTCGACCACCCTTTCCTATGACCAGGGTCTGGCTCTCAGGTCCAGGTCCCTGGGTCAAGGACGGAAAGTTACGGGGATTAACTTTCCCAGGCTTCGATACGGCGCCAGCGTATCCGGCAGGTTCGGGTTTCTTGAACACCGGAGTGCCCTGAACCTGCTCGTGGGGGTGCCGAGCCAGAGGAGACCTGGAGCGGTCGTCTGCTCTGACTTTAGCAGTGGTGGTCTGACCATTACCGTTGCCACCACGGTTCTGGTCTCTTCTGCTCCTTTCACAAGCTCTCTTTCCCTCCTTGCCGGATTTCTCGCATTTCTGCCAGAGAGACTCGTGCATGTCCAGCTTACCCTTTCCAGGAGTCAGGACTATCTTCGCGCGGAGTTTCGAATCCTTGGTCTTCGGAGCCTCGCAGAGGACTTGGTTCCCCGGTCGGATCTTAGACCAAGCATCCTCGCTCAGACTATCGAACTCCTTCATGAGTTCCTGATGAAGCTCCATGATACGCTTCCGAGCCCCGTCTAAACCTTCTGCGTGGCATTTATTCTGGTGTCTCGCCAGATCACTACGTCGGCTATATTGCACCTTCGTAGTACACTTCTTGCCCTTCTTACCATAACTCGGATCACAAATGTAAACCGGGTGATGGTGGAAGTGGGCCTCTACCAGATGCCTTTGGAACCGGGCTGGAGTACTCCAGGTCCGGACCGAGACATCACTCGCATCCTGGCAGATAGAGAAGGGACAGGACTTTTTGTCGTCACCGTACCACTTCTCTAGAGCCCAACGCAGCTTTCTCCTCTGGGTTTAAGTGTAATACCCTTCGGTGTGGTTTAGCATAAGCCACATCTTTCGATAGGCTTTGCTCGGATTGGGATCTTCGTATGAAAGACGCATCCAATCTTCATCATCTGACTCATTATTTTTATTGACTGAGTCCGGGCAGGCATATAGGGTAGAGCCGTCCTTCTTTACTCCGTAGGCACAGTCGGAGAAACACGTCGGAATCCGGGTTTTGAATCCGGATTTGGCGTTAGCCCATCGCTCGGCCTCGGTTTGAGTTGATGGAGTGACCTTCTCATCATACTCAACCGAGGATTCGTGCACCGACTCCTCGTCTGACGACTCAACCTCCATGGCAGTACTACCAGTGGCTGAGGTGCTGGCTTTCGGCTCGGCTCTAGCAGAATCCGGGAGATTCTTGAGCTTCCGAGCAGCGGACCTCCTGTTCTTACTGACCATCCAGTCTTCCTCCGGTTCCTGGGTTCCGGATGCGCTGGAGGTCTAGGCTTCTACCGGGGTGGTAGTACTGCCGGTGGCTGGTGTAGTACCGGCTGAGCTTCTGGTGGCAAGCTTCAGGTCGGGGATAGGAGGTGCGGGTACTTCCGCTGCCCTCTAAGCCTCTTCCTGGGCCTCCTGTTTCGGCAGTCATTCGGTCCATACCGGTTAGTGAATTGTTTTGAACATCCACTAACTCTTGCTCGGTTATGTAAAAACCGTTGTCCCACTGTTCAAGGACGTGGGTAAGTCTGCCCCTCGGGATCCGTGACGCAGCCTACCCAATCAATATTCGTTGCCTTGACGTTCCAGAGGGTCTTGTCAGGCTTCTGGTACGCTCCGAGCTGGAAAGCTCGGTTGGCTTCATACACTGTTTCGCGGAAACCAGCATCCACCATGAGTCCCCGTTGGAACCACGGCCAGTCTCGGAGCCATTCGGGAGGCGTCCTGGTCAGCTGTTCGGGAACCATGACGCCCTCGATAGCTATCCTCACCTTCGGGTCCAACCTAACTGGTGTACCGTCAGCGTAGGTCACTTGTGCCTGTAGTTCCGGGTGGACGTACAGGTAGCGACCATCATATTCTACTGGGAACGGGTCAGCCACTGCTGGCTTCCACTGGTCCTTTGGTCCATCGACCTGTGTGGTCTCGGACCCAGTCGCTGTGGGTTCAGCACTCGCAGCCCCTCTGGATCCCTCGGGTGGGAGTGGAGACAGCATCTATGGCTCATTCAGTGAAAATGAAGCCAGCTTCTCCTCGAACGAGCGATCCGTGGGTTCCTCCACATCCATCATCTCGCTCTATTCCTGTGTTACAGGTGACAAAGCTTCCGGAAAAGCTTCTGCGGACGGAGTCAGCTTATCCGGGTCACCGGATAGCTTGGCTGCAGCTACGGATTCCTCAGCCATAACTGGGGAATCGCCCACGGGAGTAAACTACTCCTTTTTCCGGCTTTTACGGCGCCGGGGCCGACACAAACGGAGTCTGTCTACCAGGAGACAGAATCTGGAGGAGCAGCGAGGAGGTTGCTAGCCGGTAAAATCCAAGAAGGGAGCGAGCTCGACCGTCTTGAACGTTACCGAAAAACAATATGGCGACAGGCCAGCGTTCGTGACGTCATTTCCCCGCGGCTCGCGGGGTCACGAGAGGTCAGCCGAGACTGGACACTGTGACGTCATGCGGAAACGCACGTGCTACAAGCGGAACATCAACAAACTGATTGTTTTTAGGTAATTATCGCTCACGCCGATGACTCCTCTGGGGATTTAAGTGGAGATTATGGAAAGCTTAAGCAAATCCACCGGATTATCCGTCCACTACCCATTGGTACATCATGCGGCGGCGACAAATAAGCAGTCCTCTGGGCAATTCGAGGGCTGCGACGAACGTATCTCCCCTTCTCGGATAGTTCTTTATCGGACCTGACAGTCTGAAGAGCCTTTTCTAGGTGTTTCTTAGCCTTAGAGACACCTTTCCTCTTCTTTTTGTCTTCAACTGCCGAGACTTTTTTAACTCCCCCACGCTTAATCGGTGTTGGCGTGGGTGCCACTGATTAGGAACACTTTTTAGGCCTACCACGGCCTCGCTTCACTGTAGTGTTCTTTACCTGGTCTATTATGCGATTCTGGTTCAGGATCTTTCCGGAACCTTCACCATACATTTCTGTGGAGGTCTCCCTCCCAGACCATTTCCTTAATCTAGCCACATTTGACTTATAAAGTCGACCAAGGTCAGATTTAATAATTACGGTACAATCACTGATAACTTGTGTCACGTGAAGGGACCATCCCAATTAGACGCTAATTTTATGTGTCTAAGTGGTTCATGTAATCTGAGAACTCTGTCTCCGGATTGGAATTTCTGATGCTTAAGATCGGTATCATATCCAGCTTTCTGCCATTTGGCACTTTTCTCCAAATCAATTCGGACAGACTCATATGCTTTCTTAAATCTGTCTCTTAAACATTCCACGAAAACTACATGGCAAGGTAGTTCCGGGTCCATCCCTATGACTCCAAATACTAAGTCGGCAGGCATTATCAGATCCTCTCCGAATACTAAGAGGTTCGGAGTACAATTTGTAATTGAATGTACCGTACTGTTATAAGCATGTGTCACAAAATGACATTGCTCATCCCAGTCGTCCATATGTTCATTGACGAGTGACTTTAGAACTTGGATAAGGGTTCTATTGAACCTTTCTACCAATCCGTCGCTTTGTGGCCTATACGGGTTGGTTCTAGTCTTACAAATAGCTAAGTATTCGCACATACCCTGCCAGAGATTTGATTCGAATTCTCTGCCTTGGTCACTGTGTAGCATTAATGGTACACCGAAACTTAGTACCCAGCCTTTTACAAAGGCTTCGGCACAAGTAACTGCTTTGTGGTCCGGTAGTGGGAATACTTTAGTGTATTTTGTGTAATAATCACACACTACCATCATACAGGTATTATCATTAGCGGTTGTATTCAATCCACTAATGACATCTACCCCGATTCTTGCGAATCTAACTCCGAAAAGTTCTTGGGATAGGGGAAGTTTGCCCATCCCGGGTCCGGGTTTGTTTTTACAACAATCCGGACAGGTAATTACCCATCTTTGCAAGTCTCTGGTCATGCCAGGCCAGTAGTATTTTTTGGAAAGTCGTGCCAACGAGCGTTTCCTTCCGAAATGACCACTGGTCCGATGTCCATGACAGAAGTACATAATGTCATGTCTCATGGCATGTGGTATTACCACTTGCATGATTTTCTCACCATTATTACATGGCTTCCAACGGTATAACACGCCTTTCCGGACTTCAAGCTCGGTCCATTGAGCAAGAAACCTTCTCATTTCTCGATTTTCCAGAGAGACCTCAGGTCTAACTGGACGTATACCCTTTGGTACTAATTGCAATAGCTGCGCAGTTATCGAGTCAGCTTCCTGGGAACGTCGTATGTGATCCATAGACCAATCCAGTATACTGGCAACTAGGGGTTCGAATGGTCTTCGAATCCCTGCTAACACTGCCCTATGAGCTCCACAATCAGTACAATCCGGATTATCACATTTCCGGATTGGTATTCGAGACAAGGCATCAGCATTTAAATGCTTCACTCCAGGTCTATGCTGAATCTGGTGATGTTCAAGCCCATATTCTGATAGATGGGCTAACCATCGGCCTAACATTCCTTCAGCATCTCGGAAGTTCAGTAGCCATCTTAAAGAGGAATGATCCGTACGTAATGTAAAGTTCGTTCCCCATAGAAAATGTTTGAACTTCTTGGTATATACGACTACTGCTAACAACTCTCTTTTGGTTGTGCAGTAATTGCGCTGAGTTTTGCTCAGTGTATTGCTGGCAAAGGCAATTGGTACCTCTCTCCCATTTTGGACTTGCGAGAGAGCTGCACCAATGCTATCATTACTAGCATCAGTATCCAGTATGAAATGATCCGTTTCATTCGGATACTGTAATACCGGAGTACTCGTGAACAGGTCTTTTAGCTTTTGAAAAGCAGATTCCTGTTCATGCGTCCAAGGAAATTTTTCCTTGGTACTTCCTGGAGTCCAGTTAGCTATTGCTTGTAATGGATAACTGACTCTAGAATAATTCGGAATAAATTCCCTATAATAGTGTAGAGGTACACGTTATTAAACCATAGGAGTTGGGTACCGTCTGACGTGGCGGGTGAGTCGAGTCGTCGGACGTTCCCCAGGTTCCGGATAGGTGGCATCACCGATCCGGGTCTGTGGGGACATCTGACGACGAACACCTGGGTCCGTATATAAAGCCCAGGGCTCAGCCGCTGCGTCAGAGGCCCTTCTGGCCTCCACACCATGTAAACCATTGTCTTTTAATATTAGCTGCCTCCTTGATATCATCCGGCAGCCGTGAGTGTGCGTTAAGTAATAAACCTAACCGTTGGCATACACTTGGAATACTGTCTTACTCTTTCTTTCCGAACCGTAAGACCCGAACCCCCCAGGTCCGTAAGGCCACAAACCCTTACACTGGTGCCGTGACCAGTTAATTCTGGTGTATAGCCCGGACGTTATAACGTCCGAACGGCTAGTACATGGGTTAGACACCCTTAGGGAAGCTAACCCAGCAGGGCAATCACTTGCCCAAGAGAATGGAAATGGATCATTAATGCTCCAAGCCCATTCGGACTCGCAAGATGCGGAATCAGCATCTTGGAGAGATCCCGGACCCCACTATAATGATAGTGAGGAGAATCTGCCAGACTCTGTACGACGCGAACAGTCTATACAGAGACATAGTAACTTAATAGGCCAACAATCGCTTGTTGACGAATTAAGTGATTCGATGTTCGAAGTTGGTGGTAGTACTAACCCAGAACATCCGGCACCAATGCGAAAAAGGGTAACATTCGGAGAACTACCTTATAGATTACCCAGGCCCGAATTACCAATATTAGATTATAGCGCTATAGATGGCGACTTAACCTATGCGGTACCGGAAGGTGAGGAATTAAAACGACCGGATGTCCTGTTGTTGAATGAAACTTATGTAACTTTGAACGAGAATTTAAATACCTTGGTCAAAGCTAGGGATGAAGTATTCCATGAAAAACTTCAGATGGAAGAGGACCTAACTGGCATGCAAAAGGAATTCGAAGCCAGAAGGAGCGATTATATGAAAGAACTCGAGAATGAAGAACTAAAACTTCATTCAATGAGAGAATCATTCAACAAAGAATATGATAATAGGCACATTCGTATCCAAACATACATAGATACGAACGACCAACTAAACCTTGATAAGGCAAAATTCGAATCCGAAATTCGCCATTATCGGGACGAGTTGGATAAATTGAAACTTCAGTGTAGTAAACAAGCTGAAGACAATGAAACCATCCGGGTAGGCATCATAGCTTACAACAAACAACTGGAGGAGGATAGACAGAAACTCACAAATGAGCTTCAGGAATTGCAGACTACTGCAATAACTCTAGATAAATATGTAGAAGCAGCCCAGTTAACTATAGGTATTATAGATCCAGCTGTGGTATCTACAATGTTGGGAAAGACATCTAAAGATGCAACCCCAATTAGATACAGCCCATTCGTTGATGATGGGGCTGACAAGAATGTAGTATCCGGAATCTACAAGAAACCGGATAATGCCGCAGTAAATGGAACCGCATCTAAACCAGTAATTCCAATACTGGATACGATAGGTCCGGCACCACCCTTACCAGATTTGAGTCACAAAATTAAATCGACTCACGATGGTACTACAGGGAATAATAATAATACACCCGTGGCACAACCAAGAGCACCCGGACCAATGAGGCATATGTTGACACCACCTTCATATTTCCCCCAACCCGGCCACAGTACACCAGCAGTACCAAGATTACCGAATCCACCCCCAGGTTCTGGTAATGGTCCTACTGATGGACGTTTTCCGAGACCAAACCCGTCACAAAACAATATTAATGGCGGTACGTATCAACCAAGAACATCTTCCTATGGATATAGAAATAATTATAATCCATCAGGAAGTGGTAATTATCAAAATGGTAATAGCTATAACCAGGGATGGAATCAAAATGATTCTTACCCTAGATATGCGTCTTCTGGAAACACCGGTTACAATGGCGGATGCCCTGGTGGTTCATCTGGAAGCTATAATAATAATGGTCCACCAGGAGGAAACCCTCCAGGCGGCCCAGGAGGATCCGGATCCGGAGGATCAGGATCAGGAGGAGATGACAGGAAACCAAACAGGAGAACTTCTATGCCTGCAGGGATGCAAACCATCTTTGATAGGAGCCAATGTATCCAAAACCTTGGCATTGACTGCTACCGAAAGGGAGCGGACGGCATGGAAGTCATGAACTGGAGCATGCGAGAAGCAGATAGACTACGCGGATGTAATAATCCGGCATGTAGGCAGGCACGGATACCCCCTCCATATGATTCTAATGATCCATGGAAGGACAGGTATCAAGCTTTTGTCGACGAAGTCAATTGTAGTGGATGGACAAAAGAAGAAGCTCTGCCATATTTGATTTGTTGGTTAAATAAAGGCGGAAAAGTAGCTCTCAACCAATGGAGAGCAGCTTACGGAATATACGGTACCTATGATCAATTGGTCGAATGTGCCGCATACCTTTTCGGATCAATCGTTAGAGAAGATCCGTGGGTAAGCTTTAAGAAGAGAACACAAAAACCTAAAGAATCACACAAAGTCTTTGGTTTGGAGCTACAGGACTTGCTTTCGAAAGCACGTCCAAATTGGGCTCATGACGATGATTGTTATCTACAAGAATTGTTTATACAATTCTATAGTGGATTGCGAGATCCGGATCATAAGCAAGTGGTGTGGGACTCCTGGAAAGATGACACTTCCTTCAGTGATCTGTTCATAGCAATTGATGGACATGACATGAAGAAACGTTTGGTAGGTCTTGGACCTAGTCCAGTAAGAGCAGCTCCTTTCCAATACGGAGGTACACCTGCTCCGGTATATGATACTTCCCAATTAGCTCCGGTTGAATCGAATGAAGTTGATGAGGAAGATGAATATGTCTCCGATGAAAACGGAGAATATATTGGTTCAGTCCAGGTGGCTGGAAAGTATTACCGACAAAAGCGGTATAGGAAAGTACATTCGAGAGGGAGAGGAGGATCTGTTGCTGGTAAAACAGCTTCCGGATCAACTCAACATGGCAGTGTAGCCTCTACGGCGAACTCAACTGTAGCAGCCACTGTTGCTCCGACTAACATGATGGAAACATTAATAGCCGGATTAACAGAAGCTCTAAGGAGACCAAGAGTTGATAAATCTCAAAGGAGATGTTTCAGATGTCAGAAACTGGGGCATTTTGCTCCCGAATGTATGGCTGAGAAGCCTGTTCCGCATAAACAGGAGAGTGTCTCTGGGATAAGTACAGAGGAAAACTAGAAAGGGATCTCCCGAGGGGCAAAGAAGGGGATCCCAGTGACAAATCTTGCCATAATATCACCATCCGTGACGATGGTTCGCATTTAGTAACAAGATCGCCTAACACCGAGGTGGTTGTAGACACCCGGAAGGTTAGGGAAGCTGATATAACAGGTGCCACGGGCGCACAGGGGAAACCCAATATCAGTAACGAGGCAGGCGGCTATGAATTAGCCAAGGTCTGTGGTGCCCACCTGCCCCCGGGTCATCCTTGTCTTGAATTCCTGAAAAGATGTGGATCGACTCTTGGTGTGAAAAATGACGTTCCGATTGTCACGGACATACCCTCTGTTCTAAACGGAAGGCGGTGGTATGTTTGCCTCACTGTTAACGGAAGATCTGCCAAATTCCTTGTGGATACGGGAGCTAGCCACTCTTGTATCTCCAGGGGGTTCTACGATCTTATACCGGATGAACATGAGACTCTCAAATCGGGAGGAAGTGCTCAGACGGCGGACGGCAGTACCTTGCAAATGTATGGTAGAACTTGTGTGAAACTACAGTTGGATGGTATCCATGACTATGTCATGAGCACCACCGTTGCGGATATAGCAGATGAGGGTATACTTGGGTTGGATTTCGCATCCCTGTATGGTGCTGTGTTAGAACCTCAAACAGGAGTGTTGAGTGTGAGATACCCGTATCCCGTAAAGGTTAGATGTGTACTGAGACAAGTGAGCAGTATGGCTAGTGTGGCACACACTGTGCGAATCCCTCCGGGAGTAGCCTGTGATGTGCTTGTAAGAAGTGATCCTGCAATGCGTAATAAGCCTGCAGTGATAGAACCGGATGTAGTTACGTTATCAAGTATCGGATTAAATTCTGTAGACACGATAGTAGCGAATGCATCCTGGTCGGTAGTACCTGTCTCCAATAATGGAAACACTACTATCTACTTGAAAAAGGGACAAGTTTTTGGAAATGTGACCCTTTCGGAAACTGTAACGGATAGTAAGCTAAGCTTACAGAAGGTAACAGGGGATGATGAAATTTCAGAAGACTTACTTAAGTTGTATGAAGAAACTTCATTAGAAGATTCGGAACACCGGAAAGAGTTCTATGATATGCTCTGTCAGTATCATACTGCCTTTGCCAAACCTGGTGAAAAACTAGGTACGACAAATAAAGTATTACATAAAATAGATACTGGAGATGCCGAACCCTTTAAGATACCGTATAGACGGTTACCTTTAGCAAAAAAGAGAGTAGCTGAGGATGAAATAAACAAGATGTTGGAACAGGATGTAATAGTCCCTTCCAATAGTCCATGGAGTAGTCCTGTGTGTATGGTAACAAAGAAAGACGGTACTATCCGTTTCTGCATAGACTACAGGAAGTTGAATGGAATAACGAAAAAGAATTCATATCCATTACCGAGAATAGATGAAACCATTGACTCCTTAGGAGGAAACAGCTGGTTTTGTACCCTAGACTTGCAATCAGGTTACTGGCAAGTGGGAATGAACCCTTCAGATATGGAGAAAACTGCATTTTCGAGTCATATTGGATTATTCCAATATAATGTAATGCCGTTTGGACTGTGCAATGCACCTGCAACATTTGAAGCAATGATGGAAACAATTCTAAGTGATTTATTGTGGAAAAGATGTCTTGTATATCTAGACGATGTCATTGTCTTCGGAAAAACATTCGAAGAGTGTTCTAATAACCTGAAAATGGTACTAGAACGTATTATTTCTAATGGTCTCAAATTGAAACCTAAGAAATGCCACATGTTTAGAAAGTCCATAAATTATTTGGGCCGCATCATCAGTGATGAAGGAATAAAGGCTGATCCGGAAAAAATCGAATCAGTTACGAATTGGAATAGACCTAAAACACCCAAGGAAGTGAGGTCCTTTTTAGGATTCTGTTCCTATTACAGGGAATTTATTCCGAATTATTCTAGAGTCAGTTACCCATTACAAGCAATAGCTAACTGGACTCCAGGAAGTACCAAGGAAAAATTTCCTTGGACACATGAACAGGAAACCGCTTTTCAAAAGCTAAAAGACCTGTTCACGAGTACTCCCATATTGCAATATCCGAATGAAACGAATCATTTCATACTGGATACTGATGCTAGTAATGATAGCATTGGTGCAGCTCTCTCGCAAGTCCAAAATGGGAGAGAAGTACCGATTGCCTTTGCCAGCAACACACTGAGCAAGACTCAGCGCAATTACTGCACAACCAAAAGAGAGTTGTTAGCAGTAGTCGTATATACCAAGAACTTCAAACATTTTCTATGGGGAACGAACTTTACTTTACGTACGGATCATTCCTCTTTAAGGTGGCTACTGAACTTCCGAGATGCTGAAGGCATGTTAGGCCGATGGCTAGCCCATTTATCCGAATATGGGCTTGAACATCAACAGATTCAGCATAGACCTGGAGTTAAGCATTTAAATGCTGATGCTTTGTCTCGAATACCAATCCGGAAATGTGATAATCCGGATTGTACTGATTGTGGAGCTCATAGGGCAGTGTTAGCAGGGATTCGAAGACCATTCGTACCCCTAGTTGCCAGTATACTGGATTGGTCTATGGATCACATACGACATTTCCAGGAAGCTGACTCGATAACTGCGCAGCTACTGCAATTAGTACCAAAGGGTATACGTCCAGTTAGACCAGAGGTCTCTCTGGAAAATCGAGAAATGAGAAGGTTTCTTGCTCAATGGACCGAGCTTGAAGTCCGGAAAGGCGTGTTATACCGTTGGAAGCCATGTAATAATGGTGAGAGAATCATGCAAGTGGTGATACCACATGCTATGAGACATGACATTATGTACTTCTGTCATGGGCATCGGACCAGTGGTCATTTCGGAAGGAAACGCTCGCTAGCACGACTTTCCAAGAAATACTATTGGCCTGGCATGACACGGGACTTGCAAAGATGGGTAACCACCTGTCCGGATTGTTGTAAAAACAAACCCGGACCCGGGATGGGCAAACTTCCCCTATCCCAAGAACTTTTCGGAGTTAGATTCGCAAGAATCGGGGTAGATATTATTAGTGGATTTAATACAACCGCTAATGATAATACCTGTATGATGGTAGTGTGTGATTATTATACGAAATACACTAAAGTATTTCCACTACCGAACCACAAAGCAATTACTTGTGCCGAAGCCTTTGTAAAAGGTTGGGTACTAAGTTTCGGTGTACCATTAATGTTACACAGTGACCAAGGCAGAGAATTCGAATCAAATCTCTGGCAGGGTATGTGCGAATACTTAGCTATTTGCAAGACTAGAACCAACCCGTATAGGCCACAAAGCGACGGATTGGTGGAAAGGTTCAATAGAACCCTCATCCAAGTTCTAAAGTCACTCGTTAATGAACATATGGATGACTGGGATGAGCAATGTCATTTCGTGACACATGCTTATAACAGTACGGTACATTCAAGTACAAATTGTTCTCCGAACCTTTTAGTATTCGGAGAGGATTTGACAATGCCTGCTGACCTAGTTTTTGGAGTCGTAGGGATGGACCCGGAACTACCTTGCCATGTAGTTTTTGTGGAATGTTTAAGAGACAGATTTAGAAAAGCATATGAGTCTGTCCGAATTGATTTGGAGAAAAGTGCCAAATGGCAGAAAGTAGGATACGATACCGATCTAAAGCATCGGAAATTCCAATCCGGAGACAGAGTTCTCAGATTACATGAACCGCTTAGACACATAAAATTAGCGTCTAATTGGGACGGTCCCTTTACTATAACACAAGTTATCAGTGATTGTACCGTAATTATTAAATCTGACCTTGGTCGACTTTATAAGTCAAATGTGGCTAGATTAAGGAAATGGTCTGGGAGGGAGACCTCCACAGAAATGTATGGTGAAGGTTCCGGAAAGATCCTGAACCAGAATCGCATAATAGACCAGGTAGAGAACACTACAGTGAAGCGCGGTCGTGGTAGACCCAAGAAGTGTTCCGAATCAGTGACACCCACGCCAACACCGATTAAGCGTGGGGGAGTTAAAAAAGTCTCGGCAGGTGAAGACAAAAAGAGGAGGAAAGGTGTTTCTAAGGCTAAGAAGCACCTAGAGAAAGCTCTTCAGACTGTCAGGTCCGATAAAGAACTATCCGAGAAGGGGAGATACGTTCGCCGCAGCCCCCGAATTGCCCAGAGGACTGCAGTGACCTAACCTGTATACACAACGAGTGTAATGTTTACATTTAGAGGAACGGATGACAACTGACCCTAAAGGCTTATTTGTCGCCGCCGCATGATGTACCAATGGGTAGTGGACGGATAATCCGGTGGATTTGCTTAAGCTTTCCATAATCTCCACTTAAATCTCCAGACGAGTCATCGGTGTGAGCGATAATTACCTAAAAACAATCAGTTTGTTGATGTACCGCCTGTAGCACGTGCGTTTCCACATGACGTCACAGTGTCCAGTCTCGGCTGACCTCTCGTGACCCCGCGAAGCAACGGGGAAATGACGTCACGAATGCTGGCCTGTCGCCATATTGTTTTTCGGTAACGTCTAAGACGGTCGAGCTCGCTCCCTTCTTGGATTTTACCGGCTAAGCAAACCCCTCGCTGCTCCTCCAGAGTCTGTCTCCTGGTAGACAGACTCCGTTTGTGTCGGCCCCGGCGCCGTAAAAGCCTGAAAAAGGAGTAGTTTACTCCCGTGGGCGATTCCCCAGTCATGGCTGAGGAATCCGTAGCTGCAGCCAAGCTATCCGGTGACCCGGATAAGCTGACTCCGTCCGCAGAAGCTTTTCCGGAAGCTTTGTCGCCTGTTACACAGGAAGAGAGCGAGATGATGGACGTGGAGGAATCCACGGATCGCTCGTTCGAGGAGAAACTGGCTTCATTTTCACTAAATGAGCCAGAGAAGATGCTATCTCCACTTCCATCAGAGGAAGCCGGAGCGACTGCGAGTGCTGAACCCGCAGCGACAGAGTCCGAGACCACACAAGTCGACAGCTCGAAGGACCAGTGGAAGCCAGCAGTGGCTGACCCGTTCCCAGTAGAATACGATGGTCGCTACCTGTATGTCCACCCGGAACTACAGGCACAAGTGACCTACGCAGACGGGACACCAGTCAGGTTGGACCCGAAAGTTAGGGTAGCTGTCGAGGGCGTTATGGTTCCCGATCAGCTGACCAGGACGCCTCCCGAGTGGCTTCGAGACTGGCCGTGGTTCCAACGGGGAATTATGGTAGACGCTGACTTCCGCGAGACAGTGTATGAGGCCAACCGAGCCCTCGAGCTCGGAACGTACCCTAAGCCGGACATGTCCCTGTGGAACATCAAGGCAAAGAACATCAACTGGGTAGGCTGCGTCTCGGATTCCGAGGGGCAGACTTACCCACGCCCTTGTGCTACCCGGCCCCAGTACCGGACCACAAAGGAGTACCGGGAGGCCGCTGCTAACTTCGAGCAGTGGGATGAAGCTATTTATATTACCGAGCAAGAATTAGTGGACGTCCAGAACGGTTCACTAATTGGTATGGACCGAGGTGCAGCCCTTCGGACGGTTCTCGTCCGCCGAATGACTGCCGAACGTGAGGCTCAGGAAGAGGCTAAGAGGGCCGCAGAAGCACCCGCACCCCCTATCCCTGACCTGAAACTCTCTGCCAGAAGTTCAGCCAGTGCTACACCAGCCACCGGCAGTACTACCACCCAGGTAGAAGCCTCGACCTCCAGCACATCCGGAACCCAGGAACCGGAGGAAGACTGGAAGGTCAGCAAGAACCGAAGGTCCGCTGCTCGGAAACTTAAGAATCTCCCGGATTCTGCAAAGGCCGAGCCGAAACCCAGCACTTCAACCACCGGCAGTACTGCCATGGAGGTTGAATCGTCTGACGAGGAGTCTGTGCACGAGTCCTCGGTTGAGTATGATGAGAAGGCCACTCCATCAACTCAAACTGAGGCCGAACGCTGGGCTAACGCCAAATCCGGATTCAAAACCCGGATTCCGACGTGTTTCTCCGACTGTGCGTACGGAGTTAAGAAGGACGGCTCTACCCTCTATGCCTGTCCAGACTCAATCAATAAGAACGATGAGTCTGATGATGAAGATTGGATGCGTCTTTCGGACGAGGACCCCAATCCGAGCAAAGCCTATCGAAAGATGTGGCTTATGCTAAACCACACCGAAGGGTATTACACTTATACCCAGAGGAGGAAGCTGCGTTGGGCTTTAGAGAAGTGGTACGGCGACGATCAAAAGTCCTGTCCCTTCTCTATCTGCCAGGATGCGAGTGATGTCTCGATCCGGACCTGGAGTACTCCAGCCCGGTTTCAACGGCATCTGGTAGAGGCCCACTTCCACCATCACCCGGTTTACATTTGTGATCCGAGTTATGGTAAGAAGGGCAAGAAGTGTACTACGAAGGTGCAATACAACCGACGTAGTGATCTGGCTAGACACCAGAAGAAATGCCACGCAGAAGGTTTGGACGGGGCACGGAAGCGCATCATGGAGCTTCATCAGGAACTCATGAAGGAGTTCGACAGTCTGAGCGAGGATGCTTGGTCTAAGATCCGACCAGGGGACCAAGTCCTCTGCCAAGTTCCGAAGACCAAGGATTCGAAACTCCGAGCAAAGATAGTCCTGACTCCTGGAAAGGGTAAACTGGACATGCACGAGTCTCTCTGGCAGAAATGCGAGGAATCCGGAAAGGATGCAAAGAGAGCTCGCGAAAGGAGCAGGAGAGATCAGAACCGTGGCGGCAACGGTAATGGTCAGAGCACGACTAAACCGAAAGTCAGAGCAGAGGACCGTTCCAGGTCCCCTCTGGCAAGGCACCCCGCAGAGCAGGCTCAGGGCACTCCGGTGTTCAAGAAGCCCGAACCTGCCGGATACGCTGGAGCCGTATCTAAACCTGGGAAAGTGAGTTCTCGAAACTTTCCGTCCTTAAACCAGGGACCTGGACCTGAGAGCCAGACCTTGGTGGTAGGAAAGGATGGTCGCCTTATGCCAAAGAAGACCACCGCATCTGCTGCCGCCGGATCTGCATCCGCTCCAGCCGCCCCACCAGTTACCTTTACCCAGGAGCAGTTAAACATGTACCTGCAAATGGGACTGAAGCAGAATGCACCACCTGCCTACTGTGTACCAACGGCAGGTGTGTCCGGAAGCCCTAAACCCGGAAGTGGTCCACAGGCCGCCTTGACTCCTCCCAAGGCTGTCGCTGCACCTGCGAAACCAAAAGACGCTATTACCATTAAAACCGGTAATGCGGAAGTTTGGTTCGAGAAGTCTCGCCAGGGGGAGGCAGATGTCCAAAAGGCCATCTACACCCACTGGGAGAAGTGTGTTCGCGAAAAAGCGACCGAGTTTCATCAGGGTCTCCTAAATGACACCCTGATGTGCTTGAAGCAGGTGGGCGACGCCAAAAAGCAACGCCTCGAGACCCTCATCCGGGACGATGTGAAGGCCCAGGAGGAGGCTGCTGCAGCTGCCCAAGAAAAGGCAGCTATGGATGTACACGTGTTGGAGAAGCGTGTAAAAGAGGAGATCACTCGGAACACCAATCTGAACACTAAGTTCATGAGGGTGTTCGGAGTCGACTTGGACGAGTGGGACGGCACTCCCGAGTCGGCTTTAGCTCTTCTTAAGAAGAAGCATGCTAAGAAATCCGTTTAAGCATGCTAGGGTTATTTCCTCTATAATTTTTTTAAAATGACCAGATATAGTCTTTGCGGAACCCTATAGGTCTGCGAATGTTTTATTCACTAGTGTATGAACACCTATGGTATGTGTTCCGGGTTCCTTATGAGCAGTCTATTGTATAATTCAGGTTGTATAACTTTATTGCACCCTGAATAGTCTATTCGGATTTATAACTTGATCCATGAACAATCCGATAGTAGACTTGCTGCTGTGAGACGTATCCGGATGCCAGTTCCAGACTCCTGCTGTTACCCGTGCTTACCACTTACTAGGATGGACTTTACGATTTACCTCTACAACTCATCTGTACTCCCGAATGGACTTATATCAAATACTACTATTACTTCCGGATCAACCTATATCGGACTATTATTTACTTATGTCAACTAAGCTTAAAAAGGATTACGTTCTCTACATAGTTGACACATCCGGACTATTATTCTACAAATCGACACCATTCGGATATACTACAAACTTTAGCACTACTAGAGGATTGTGGGTAGCTGCCCCAAAATCAACTACCGTGTTCACTCTATATAAGGAAACTATAAACTTTAGCACGTCCATCCCGTGGTTAGCTGACCACACCTACCTACTAGTACCCGGAGGATACAGCAGAAGACTTCAGCAGCATTTATAATTCCTGTATATTGTATATAATGTCATATTTCTATTTTTCTATAATATTATATGTATGTGCATATCCACTAGATACATATTATGATACGGATACATAGACATTTTCTTGAAACGGATCTCTGATTATTATTAGCATTCATATTATAAGATCCGTTAAACCTCACCAGAAAACACATATTATTGTCCTGCGAGACAAATTGTATAATAAGTATATTGATCTGGTGCTATAAAGGTTATTAGGTACACGGTGATAATATATCATTATTATATTCATAACCACACCGTGAATTTTTTTCTTTTTTTTTCAAGTGTATGGTATAAATAACCCTATTCGTACTACTCACGGAATCTTTAACGGATTCGTATGTTAATAATATACGACATGTCATTATATAGTGATGTAACTATATCTTCTTTAAGACTACATATTCAAATGTGGTGTTAATAACTACAAACACACATACGGATGTTATTATGTGATATATTTTATTATTGACAGTTCCGTTACACATAACTGTCATCATCACATGTATACGATTCATATTACTTGTCTTATTAGTTATACCTTAAATATAATATAATATTATGTGGTATAATAATTTAATAGACAGTTCCGTTTCACATAACTGTCTCTTGTTCAAGTAATTCGTATAATATTTCAACATCCTAATCATTATTTGTAACTACATTTCACTATCGAATATATATATGACATTCGGTTCATACTTAATTTGGTGTTAATGCTATACCTATGGTTGTACCTCTATTACTAAAGGTTTAGACATGTAGAAATGTTATCCTGGTAATATTATATGTATAACACCCTCCTAAATGTCTGGGGGAGTGGTGTAGAGGTACACGTTATTAAACCATAGGAGTTGGGTACCGTCTGACGTGGCGGGTGAGTCGAGTCGTCGGACGTTCCTCAGGTTCCGGATAGGTGGCAGCACCGATCCGGGTCTGTGGGGACATCTGACGACGAACACCTGGGTCCGTATATAAAGCCCAGGGCTCAGCCGCTGCGTCAGAGGCCCTTCTGGCCTCCACACCATGTAAACCATTGTCTTTTAATATTAGCTGCCTCCTTGATATCATCCGGCAGCCGTGAGTGTGCGTTAAGTAATAAACCTAACCGTTGGCATACACTTGGAATACTGTCTTACTCTTTCTTTCCGAACCGTAAGACCCGAACCCCCCAGGTCCGTAAGGCCACAAACCCTTACAATAGGAACAGAATCCTAAAAAGGACCTCACTTCTTTGGGTGTTTTAGGTCTATTCCAATTCGTAACTGATTCGATTTTCTCCGGATCAGCTTTTATTCCTTCATCACTAATTATGCGGCCCAAGTAATTTATGGACTTTCTAAACATGTAGCATTTCTTAGGTTTCAATTTGAGACCATTAGAGATAATACGCTCTAGTACCATTTTTAGGTTATTAGAACACTCTTCGAATGTTTTTCTGAAGACTATGACATCGTCAAGGTATACAAGACATCTTTTCCACAATAAATCACTTAGGATTGTTTCCATCATTGCTTCAAATGTTGCTGGTGCATTGCACAAACCAAACGGCATTACGTTATATTGGAATAGCCCAATATGACTCGAAAATGCAGTTTTCTCCATATCTGAAGGATTCATTTCCACTTGCCAGTAACCTGATTGCAAGTCTAGGGTACAAAACCAACTGTTTCCTCCTAAGGAGTCAATGGTTTCATCTATTCTCGGTAATGGATACAAATTCTTTTTCGTTACTCCATTCAACTTCCTGTAGTCTATGCAAAAGCGGATAGTACCGTCTTTCTTTGTTACCATACACACAGGACTACTCCATGGACTATTGGAAGGGACTATTATATCCTGTTCCAACATCTTGTTTATTTCCTCTTTAGCTACTCTCTTTTTCGCTAAAGGTAACCGTCTATACGGTATTTTAAAGGGTTCTGCATCTCCAGTATCTATTTTATGTACTACCTTATTTGTCGTGCCTAGTTTCTCACCAGGTTTGGCAAAGGCAGTCCTATACTGACAGAGCAAATTATAGAACTCTTTCCGGTATTCCGGATCTTCTAATGAAGTTTCTTCATACAACTTGAGTCTTCCGAAATCTCATCAGTTCCTGTTACTTTTTGTAAGTTTAACTTACTATCCGTTACAGTTTCCGAAAGGGTCACGTTTCCAAAAACTTGTCCCTTTTTCAAGTAGATAGTACTGTTTCCAGTATTGGAGACAGGTACTACCGACCAGGACGCATTTGCTACAATAGTGTCTGCAGATATTAATCCGATACTTGACAGAGTAGCTACATCCGGTTCTATCACTGCAGGCTTATTGTGCATTGCAGGATCACTTCTTACTAGCACATCACAGGCTACTCCCGGAGGGATTCGCACAGTGTGTGCCACACTAGCCATACTGCTCACTTGTCTCAGTACACATCTAACCTTTCCAGGATATGGGTATTTCACACTCAACACTCCTGATTGGGGTTCCAACACAACTCCATACAGGGATGCGAAATCCAACCCGAGTATCCCCTCATCTGCTATATCCGCAACGGTGGCGCTCATGACATAGTCATGTACTCCATCCAACTGTAGCTTCACACAAGTTCTACCATACGTCTGCAAGGTGCTGCCATCGGCCGTCTGAGCACTTCCTCCCGATTTGAGAGTATCATGTTCATCCGGTATAAGATCATAGAACCTCTTGGAGATACAGGAGTGGCTAGCTCCCGTATCCACAAGAAATTCGGCAGATCTTCCGTTAACAGTAAGGCAAACATACCACCGCCTTCCGTTTAGAACAGAGGGCATATCCGTGAGGATCGGAACGTCATTGTTCACACCAGGAGTCGATCCACATCCTTTCAGGTATTCCAGACAAGGATGACCCGGGGGCAGGTGGGCACTACCAACCCTGGCTAGCTCATAGCCGCCTGCCTCGTTACTGATATTGGGTTTCCCCTGTGCTCCCGTGGCACCTGTTATATCAGCTTCCCTAACATTCCGGGTGCTAGGCGAGTTTGCTACTACATGCGAACTATCATCACGGATGGTGATATCATGGCAAGATTTGTCACTGGGATCCCCTTCTTTGCCCGTCGGGAGACCCCTCCTTAGTTTTCCTCTGTACTTATTCCAGAGACACCTTCCTGTCTACGAGGGACAGGTTTCTCAGCCATACATTCGGGAGCATAGTGCCCCAGTTTCTGGCATCTGAAACATCTCCTTTGAGATTTATCAACTCTCGGTCTCTTTAGAGCTTCTGTTAATCCGGCTATTAATGTTTCCATCACATTAGTAGGAGCAACAGTGGCTGCCACAGTTGGCTTCGCCGTAGAGGTTACATTGCCAGATTGAGTTGGTCCGGAAGCTGTTTTACCAGCAACAGATCCTCCCCTCCCTCTCGAATGTACCTTCCTATACCGTTTCTGTCGGTAATACTTTCCAGCCACCTGGACTGATCCAATATATTCTCCGTTTTCATCGGAGACATATTCGTCCTTCTCATCAGCCTCATACAAATCGACCGGGGCTAATTGGGAAGTTTCATATATCGGAGCAGGTGTACTTTCGTATTGAAACGGAGCTGCTCTTACTGGGTTAGGTCCTAGACCTACCAATCGTTTCTTCATGTCATGTCCATCAATTGATATGAACAAGTCACTGAAGGAAGTATCATCCTTCCAAGAATCCCAAACTACTTGTTTGTGATCCAGATCCCGCAAGTCCTGTAGCTCCAAACCAAAGACCTTGTGAGATTCTTTAGGTTTCTGTGTCCTTTTCTTGAAGCTTACCCATGGATCTTCTCTAACGATTGATCCAAATAGGTATGCGGCACATTCGACCAATTGATCATAGGTGCCGTATAATCCGTAGGCTGCTCTCCATTGGTTGAGGGCTACTTTTCCACCTTTATTCAACCAACAGATCAAATACGGCAGAGCTTCTTCTTTTGTCCAGCCACTACAGTTGACTTCGTCGACAAAAGCTTGGTACCTATCCTTCCATGGATCATTGGAATCATATGGAGGGGGTATCCGTGCCTGTCTACGTGCCGGATTATTACATCCGCGTAGTCTATCTGCTTCTCGCATGCTCCAGTTCATGACTTCCATGCCATCTGCTCCCTTTCGGTAGCAGTCAATGCCAAGGTTTTGGATACATTGGCTTCTATCAAAGATGGTTTGCATCCCTGCAGGCATGGAAGTTCTTCTGTTTGGCTTCCTGCCATCTCCTCCTGATCCTGATCCTCCGGATCCGGATCCTCCTGGGCCGCCTGGAGGGTTCCCTCCTGGTTCGCCATTGTTAGGATAGTGTCCGGATGAACCGCTAGGGCATCCACCACTGTAACCGGCATTTCCTGTTGTTCCAGAAGACGCATACCTAGGGTAAGAATTATTTTGATTCCTTCCCTGGTTACAGTTATTACCATTTTGATAATTACTACTTCCTGATGGATTATAATTATATCTATATCCATAGGAAGATGTTCTCGGTTGGTACGTACCACCATTAACATTGTTTTGTGGCGGGTTTGGTCTTGGAAAACGTCCATCATTAGGGCCATTACCTTGACCCGGAGGTGGGTTCGGTAATCTTGGACCTGCTGGTGTACTGTGGCCGGGTTGGGAGAAATATGAAGGTGGTGTTAACATATGTCTCGGTGGTCCCGGTACTCTCAGTTGTGCTACGGGTGTATTATTGTTAGCTCCAGTAGCACTATCATGAGTCGCTTTAATTTTATGACTCAAATCTGGTATTGGTGGTGCCGGACCTATTGTATCCAGCACTGGAGTTGCTGGTGTAGGTGCGGTTCCATTGCCTGCGGTATTATCCGGTTTCTTATAGATTCCGGATACTACATTCTTATCAGCCCCGTTATCAACGAATGGGTTGTATCTAGTTGGAGTTGCGTCCTTGGATGTTTTTCCCAACATTGTAGACACCACAGCTGGATCTATATCACCTATAGTCAACTGGGCGGCTTCTACATATTTGTCTAAGGTTATTGCAGTAGTCTGCAATTCCTGAAGCTCATTCGTGAGTTTCTGTCTATCTTCCTCCAAGTGTTTATTGTAAGCTATAATGCCTACCCCGATGGTTTCATTGTCTTCAGCTTGTTTACTACACTGAAGTTTCAATTTCTCTAACTCGCTCTGATAATGGCATATTTCGGATTCGAATTTTGCCTTATCAAGACTTAGTTGATCGTTCGTATCTATGTATGTTTGGATACGAATGTGTCTATTGTCATATTCCTTATTGAATGACTTTCTCATTTCCTGAAGTTTTAATTCTTCATTCTCGAGTTCCTTCATGTACTCACTCCTTCTGGCTTCGAATTCCTTTCGCATGCCAGTTAGGTCCTCTTCCAGCTAAAGTTTTTCATGGAATACTTCATCTTTAGCTTTGACCAAGGTATTTAGGTTCTCGTTCAAAGTTACATAAGTTTCATTTAACAACAGGACATCCGGTCGTTTAAATTCCTCACCTTCTGGTACCGCATAGGTTAAGTCGCCATCTATAGCGCTGTAATCTAAAATTGGTAGTCCGGGTCTGGGTAATCTATAAGGTAGTTCTCCGAATGTTACCCTTTTTGGCATCGGTGCCGGATGTTCTGGATTAGTACTACCACCAAATTCGAACATCGAATTAGTTAACTCGCCAACAAGTGATTGTTGGCCTATTAAGTTACCCTGTCTCTGTGTAGACTGTTCACGTCATACAGAGTCTGGTAGATTTTCCTCACTATCATTATAGTGGGGTTCGGGATCTCTCCAAGATGCAGATTCCGCATCTTGGGAGTTCGAATGGGTTTGGAGCCTTAATGATCCATTTCCATTCTACTGGGCAACTAATTGCCCTGCTGGGTTAGTTTCCGCGAGGCTATCTAACCCATGTACTAGCCATTCGGACGTTATAACGTCCGGGCTATACACCAGAATTAACTGGTCACGGCACCAGTGTAAGGGTTTGTGGCCTTACAGACCTGGGGGGTTCGGGTCTTACGATTCGGAAAGAAAGAGTAAGACAGTATTTCAAGTGTATGCCAACGGTTAGATTTATTAATTAATGCACACTCACGGCTGCCGAATGGTATAGAAGAGGCAGCTAATAATGATTGATAATGGTCTACATGGTGCGGAGGCCAGAAGGGCCTCTGACGTAGCGGCTGAGCCCTGGGCTTTATATAAGGACCCAGGTGTTCGTCGTCAGATGTCCCCACAGACCCGGATCGGTGCTGCCATCTATCCGGAACCTGAGGAACGTCCGACGACTCGACTCACCCGCCACGTCAGACGGTACCCAACTCTATGGTTAAACAATGCGTACCTCTACAATACCTATCATGAAGCCTACCTATCCCTCATTGTGCCTATCCCCCATCACTGCAAATCACTCATATTTGACTGACCCTAGGACTATATAGCTCTCTTACCCATCTCAACTCTTTTAACCTACCTGCCACAACCAACCTTCATTATGATGACCATTTCTTAGTCAACCCTATCACCTAACATACTGGTTACAGTCCACCTTATTCATACATCTACCTATCATTCATGCTGCATATCTTTCAGTTTACCTATATAATGATATGAATGGAGGTTAAACTTGCCTCTACTGTCACCCAAGTTGATTTTTGTATCAGTCAGACAGTTAGATATATGCTAGGGCTGCTCAGTGCCAAAGAGGCAATAGGATTCACTTTTGTAATGACCGTGTGGTCATGTCTACGACCGCTATTTACCCTGTTACCCCAAATCATATGGTCTCTCACCCTTACGTTGCAGTCAGTGGTACTTAGAGGTAGTGTACCAACCAAACTGGGCCCTGTATACCATCACCCTATTACTAAGACAGTCAAAGTGTTTTCCGAGGAAAGATACCCTATATACAAGAAATTATTCAACTTCAACTTTTATTCTATCAAAACAGGTTAATTCAAACTTACACAGGAGAGAGGAGAAGTGCCCTCATGTATTCTAAACAGCTGAAAACTCTACATATTAGAGGAATAGCATAGCGATAAATTATTTCTATGCCTTTTCCCTACCTTTTGCCTGCTCATGGGGATGTGTGGTCACGTCTACGATCTCTTTCTGAGTTCTTAAATATATTTCCTATATTCTCTTTTTAAGGAGTGGTGCAAACTGCAAAAGATTATGTTAGTTTCTGCCCGGCATTTTTCCAAGTAGTGTTTTTTCTCGGAAGAGCCAAAAATAGCATAAACTCACCAAAAATATACAAAAAAGGTGGTTTCCCTTCATGCTTTGAGTGTTTTCTGGAATATTATAAACCCTGATTGTGGTATAATAGCAGTGGTACATGTACATCCCATCATTCTCTGCATAGGCATACGGTCGTAGACGTGACCACATGGTAGTAGGCATACGGTCGTAGACGTGACCACATAGTAGTAGGCATACCTCAATTGGCAGGCTGGTGTAAATATAGTTAACATATTTAACCTTCCCTCACCTATGGGCCTTAGGCACCAGCACTTGTACTTTATGTATACGCAAGGAATAGATGATACTGCTAATTTTTTTTGTCACCCCCTTGCCAACCTACTTGACGACGTTTCATGGCTATTGGTCATCTAACAAATGGTAGTTGGGCAGCCGATCACCATCTTGCAGGATGGTCTGTCACAACAGGACTGACCCTGAGGAAGGCCATAAAACGGCCTTATATACACCAGAGTCGAGGCCCATGTCACTCTAAGGTGACGTGGCACTGGACTCTAGCGCCTCCAGGCATCAGGTAAAAGAGGTGTTCTCGACGTCGCCAATGGGGAGCCTGGGTATACATCAAAGCTCCCTGAAGAAGACTCGCGACCACCACACAGATATAAGACCATGTTCTTTTTAACATTGGAACAAATGGTAGGGTGAATTAATTCTATATCTATCTTAAGTAACAACTTAATCAGCTTTTACATCAATAACTCTGAGTCCAAATCAGAGATAAGTTGAGAGGAGAGGCTCCTTTAATCTTGTCGTGGAAATAAATATAAACTTACATGAGACGGTTTCATTTGTCATAAAGTTAACTTGAAACGTCCTTCTATATTCATGTCCATGTAGGACATTGGAGGCTGTGCAGGAGTAGACCCCGACATGACAAGCTGTAACTTCTTGTATAGTGATACTTGTTGCTGATTGGTTGATGATGTCATGTGGTAAGGGGTGTTCATTCAGAGTCCAGGTTACTGTAGGTGGTGGGTTAGCACAAATGTCACACGTTAGAGTCACATTATGGGCCCCAACAACTGCAGTGATAGCATCAGGTCCATTATTCCATACAGCTGGGTCTGTGATTGAACGTACATAATATTATTTAGATATCAAAATACCATTTTATTTCTCAGTTCCATTTTATACAGACATTGAAACATCATAGAATCCTCTTTTTATAGTATAGGTTGATGCACTCAAATAATTAACTCAACTTACAAAAGACCTCTGGGTGGAGTGTATCATTCTGCATTCCTGGTCCAGTGTCATTGCCTATCCTGCATCCATAATCATCTGCCATGGACAAGTTTCATATTGTTATTCATATTTACAGAACTGAGTGTGGGGAGTAGTATATAATGTATAGGAACGGGACTATAGCTAACTATAGGATATTACTCACTCCAGATGCAGCCAATCAGAGGCCTCCATTTGGTCACATGACCTGGACCCCCGTGGTGCATGCCCATATATATAATAGGCCATGCAACCCTTGACCTAATTAGGAGATGAGTGCGATCACGTGACCCCTTGTTTGTAAACAACACATGGCCAAGCTACGTGGCCTAGCCACATGGTCCCTTATTTATAAACAATGGGGCGGGGCTAATTATACAAATGAGATATATATATATAATATGGGCCAGGTCGCCAGAAAGCAGTAGATTTTGTGTTTTTTGGTCATTTTGGACTTTTATGGCTCTGGAGAAAGAAGTTGTGAACCAATCTTGTCTTACACAGACTCATTTGATAGGAAACACTTAGGGCTATCAGAAAAATGTAAATTTGTGGTCATCCATCAAAAACTTTAGGACTTATAGCCTGCCGAAGTGAAAAAAACGGCCAAATTTCTTCTTTTTATACTTTTTGTAATTTTCACAAGTGTCCTGTATTGAATAAAGAACACTATAGAGTATCCCAAAGTTATTTTTTGTATTGTATATGATTATAGATATCATTTCCATGAGGTTTGGACATGGAGACAAGTAAGAATTTTTCATGATGTGCCTTTCAAAATGGAAATCTGTAATTTGTAACGTCCGGTACCTAAATCTAAATCGGTTTTAAAACATGGAAGAAATGAAGCTTCAAAATCTCTGTTATTGCCCATATGAAAGGCCCTATCATCCCCTACTTTGGTGAAGAAATTGTGTGTCTACCAGCATTTGTCTCCATATGAGAGCAGCCTATGTGAAATAATTCTGATAAAAGTACCGGACGTTACGTAACGTCCGGTACTTTTATCATCATGTAGGAGGCAGTCTACTGTGCATGCATAACTCAAATTTTGTTCCATTCTGTAATTGAAGTCAATAATAGACATATTGGCCTTGTTATTTCATGTGTTTGTTATGCATAATGGGACATTCTTATATTACTGAGAGCAACTTGAATTACCTCTATATTTCATTATTTTGGTACCGGACGTTACATGACACAAAACAAGTAATAAAAATGGAACCGGATGGCCTAGATCGGTATTTTTTGGTGTTCTGAGCTGAGGAGATGTACCTTGACAATTTTGTTAAGGTTATATAAAGTAATTAGAAAATTAGTTTTTCAGGGCCTTCAAGGGCAAAATCTTACACTTTCTGACGACCTGACCCATATACATAAAAATGTTTTATAAAAAAGTTATATAGCAAATAAAACACAACACCATTATGCAAATGAGGGTCAGCCATCCAACCATTCAGAAGCCTGGCTACCACCAGCATTTAGTCACATGAAGATACTTATAACAGTTTCTAACACCTTTGATTTTACCGAGATCAAGAGCACTTTGATGGTATTAAGAAATAAGCTTCCCACACCCTCCACAGATACATACCTCCAGGGTTAAGAAAAACAAATAAATAAAAAAAAGCTGGGAAATAGTTGGGTGACCCTTGAGGTAGGGGGGCCCAAAGTATTAAGTTATTTTAATATTAGTCAACCCGCCCCTTGGGCAGGTTCACGTATAAGCCATGTATTTTACGATAGAGCACTGCTGTGCTTTTTTTGCAAGCCACCAAAGTGAGGGGTGTGTCTTATACATGACACACCCCTGTGTCTTATGATTTTGTACTATAGAGTAGTACTAAACTGCTAAAAAAAAACATGCCTGTACGTGGCACTAGACCATACAACTTATATTAAAGACAAATGCTGGTGGATGAGCGGTAAAGAAGTTGTGTTGATTTTTGCCTATACCTTTGGATATCATAAGGTTTATATATAGGGATGAAGGAAATAGTGACATGTCACCAAGCTTAATTCTCTGGGAAAGGGATGTAATGAAGGAAGGCCTATAGGAGTCAATGGGAAAATTTATGACCTCATTTCCTGCCAAAATATCATATATGTTCTGTTGCTATTTTCAAATACTTTTAGATTATGATAGTTGGATATATGTATAGAAGTAGAAAATGCAAAAAAAAGATGCATATTTGGCCGACCTCACTTTTGTGTATTGGACCATTTAAGTACAGCATGCTTCCAAAATGATGTTCACATTCAGGTTTAAAAGTATTCACCTTTTCCTTATCTCAACTGTGATATATGGAAAGTATGAATGTCCTGGACTTTAAAACTAGTTTTATATATTTTCTAAGTTGAGGCAAAGTCTATCAAAAGTGTGATACAGAAAGTGTCAGGTGTAGCCCTCAGTGCAGTGCCCTTCAGTGTGGATACTATTAGGACCATGAGACCTGATGAGTGAGTAGGGTGTAAGGCCTACCTTTGTATATATCCCCAGGTGTCATTAGTAGGGTAGCCCTGTGGATTAGTTCTCCAACTTAACTCTATATTGGGAGCGCAGCTGTTCATATGCACAGACATGGACACATGTCCTCATTTGTGACAGTGATGTCTAATCAGAATTTTCTCGCAATGAATATTCACTCTAAAAATATCCACAACAGCTATCAGGATTCTCTTTAAACTGAACAATGAGCCACTGTTGTTGCATTATAGTGAATCAGTGTAGTTTCTACAATGAAGCAGTACAGTACACACTGTGGTACAAGGAATCTCTGGACTTTTCTAGCCCACTTAAAAGGGTCTATTTACTCCTTTTTTCTATCCCCTCAGGTGTGTGTTGTCCACATATGCGCGGACACTGACACATGCCTCTGTGATATTGTGTAATGTCATTCTCACAATGAATATGACCATAGCTGTCGAAATGGCGTTAAACACCTATTACTCTCTCACTCACAAGGAATCTGTGCGATAATGACGATCGTTCTCTGGCAATGTTGGGACAAGGATTTAGTCGTTTTTTTTATAAGTTCACCTACCTTAAACAACTTTAAAATTTAGTCACCCACATTTAATTTTAAAGATTTAGAGAATTTAAACTATACAAAAGTCATAAAGACACATTCAAACATTTTCTCACCAACCAAAAAACTGATAGAGCCAGTGTATCACCGTCAAGTCGAAAGCACGATCTTATCTGTGGACATACAAGGAGCTGGGTCCAGCATGCAACGACTGTGGTTATAGTGAAAATAAGTTTGAAAATATCTTCGAGAACACACTTCAAATCGGTACCCGCACAGTAATGTTGTTCCCATTTTTACTGTAAAGTCGAGACATGGCACACAGCCGATGTGGAAAAAAAATTTTGGTGGTCATTTTTTTGGAAAAAAGGAGTGAAATTGGAAAACTCCATACTGGTGACCTCCCCCCTGTTGCACCTACTCCTATTACTACTGCTGCTGTTGTACCTACTGCTACTACTGCTCCTGCTACAACCTATGTTATATACTACCTGAGGTAATCCCTTTTTCACCTGCCTTACACAAGAGTGCTTTGATGGTGTTTACAAGTAAGCTCCTCCCTTTGATATCTTTAATACTCCCAGTCCCTGCACTTCTATATGGGAATAGACACCATCCACGTTATGAAAACGCAGAGAATAGGATATATTTTTTCATACATTGCATGTCTGTGAAAATTGAAAAAAGGGGTATTTTTTAAAGACTACCTCCATGAAAAAATAAAAATAGGGGGTCTATTTCACACTGACTGTGCATTTATTTTCAAATGACTTATAACGAGTATGGTGTCAGATTGTCATTCAGAGTGTGGGGACCAGGTTAATACCATCAAAGTACTCTACCTGAGGTAATTCCTTTTTCACCGGCCTTACACAATCTGGATAAAATCAAGAGTGCTTTGATGGTATTTACAAATAAACTTCTCCCTTTGACATTTTTAATACCCCCAGTCCCCCCACTTCTATATGGGAATAGATACCATCCGCATTATCAAACATAGAGAATAGGACATAAGAGGTGAAAAAGGGGAGAAATCGGAAAACTCCATACCAGTGAACTACCCCTCTGTTGTGCCTTACACAAGAGCGCTTTGATGGTACTTACAAATAAGCTCCTCCCTTTGATATCTTTAATACCCCCAGTCCCCGCACTTCTATATGGGAATAGACACCATCCACTTTATGAAAACGTAGAGAATAGGATATGTTTTCCCATACTGTTCATGTCCGTGAAAATTGAAAAAAGGGGTCTTTTTTTAAAGGCTACCTCCATCTCTTAATCAGAACCAGAGCTCCCTTGTTTTCAAGAAAACTTGAACTGCCGGTTATACGAAAGCAGCTGATAAACCTGGGAAACTTGACAAAGAGAGCTCCCCGTCAATGTCACAAGGCCCTGGATCTGAGAGTCAAACCTTGGTCATTGGGAAGGGGGGTCGCCTTGTACCCAAGAAGGACCCAGCACCTGCCGCTGCCGGATCCGCAGGTGTAGCATCCGGATCTCCCCAACAAGTATTGACGACCCCTGAGCAGATACAAATGTATCTGAACATGGGACTGAGGCAAAATCTGCCACCCGGTTACTGTGTCCCTATGGTACCACTGGGTATGTCTGGTAGGGCTGAAATCTGGATTGATAAATCACGCCAAGGGGAGGCAGATCTCCAGAAGGCCATCTACACCCACTGGGAGAAATGTGTTAAGGAGAGAGCCACAGAATTCCACCAGGGTCTTCGGAATGACACTCTCCTATGCATGAAGGAGGTGGGCGATGCTGAAAAGCAGCGCAAGGAATCTCAGATTCGAACCGAGGTCAAGGCCTGGGAAGAAAAAGCTATAGCTGCAAAGGAGCAAGCAGCTATGGACATACACGTATTAGAGAAACTTGTAAAAGAAGAAATTCAGCAGAACACGAATCCGAACACTAAGTTCATGAGAGTGTTTGGAGTAGACATAGATGAGTGGGACGGTACTACCGGATCAGCCCTAGATTTCCTAAGAAAGAAACACACTAAGAAAACCACTTAGTGTGTTCCGGGTCCCTTCTTTATGACCAGACTTAGTGTTTACAGAATGTACTTACACCTACATTCTGATGTTTATGTGTTCGTAACACACTAGTGCCTTTGATGTGTTCTGGGTTCCTTTATAACCAGATTTAGTCTTATCAGAATATGTTACACTATATATTTCCTAATGTACCTGTTTTCAGATTATTTTTCCTCGATAATAATTCCTAATAGATATCTATGCTGTTCCTGATGCTGTCTGATGTGGATTTACGTGCTGGTGCAACCTGTTCCTGAACTACCTGTTCCTGATTTACACTCAGATGAATATACAGGTCTTTTTTTCTGCCAGGACTGCTATTAACCATGTTGTACCTACACCTCCGGATTTACCTTTTGGACTATTAACTTACAGCACTATGTGATGTACATACGAGCCGAATGGACTACCACTACATGTTACTATAGCATCATATATCTACATCATCCAGATTATAACTACAGACATAAGCACTACTAGAGGATTAAGGGTAGCTGCCCTGTTCAACTTCCGTGTTATACATATATGCGAAGAATATCTAGAGACTTGCACTACCACCCTGTGGCTTGCTGACCACAACATTTTTTTTTCTACCAAGTTCAACACATATGGACTCCACATCAGAACCGCACCTAGACAACATATGAAGAATTATCATTGTAATGTATATATATTCATATGATTGTATTTGTTATTATATTAATATAGTAATAACTATCATTCATATAGAACCAGTATATAGCTGTAGGAACTTAATGTTCTCGATAACTTACTGGTTTATGAAAATAATCGGATCCACATTACTTGTTATGATATATAAAAGGATATAATAAAATGTAAGGTTCAAGTACGCCAGAATGTCATATTTAGTTATTTATGACATATCATTGTATAACAGTATTTATATGGTGTTGATGATAGTTAATTGCATGTATGTGATTATAATATGTAGATTTAATTTAATTTTTCTTTTTTCTCGAGTGTATGAATTCGTCATTATGTTTTCAAATCAAACAGTTCTATTCAGAACTAAAGGTTATCAAAAGTATCATTAGATAATAGTGTTACGTTAAGAGTCTTTTTCAAGACTAAATTGATACTATGTTTGTTGTATAATAACGAACTTGTTAATCCATTAATGTTTGGAATGTTTAGAATTATCAGATCCGCTAAACATATCTGATTAATATCTAAGACTGTCGAATTATATCGACCTTCATGATCATTATTCATAACCCTATACTACTATCAAATATGTTTAATAGTTTCTTGTATGATACTTTAAGATGTAATTGTTATATCTGTGGTTATACCTCTATTATTCGGATAGACATAATGTATATGTTATCCCTATATAATGTATATTAGTTATAACTCCTACCTATTGCCTGGGGGAGTAGTGTAGAGGTATACCGGTAACATGAACTGTACTAAGGTGTCGTCTGGCGTGGCAGGTGAGTCCTGTCGCTGGATGTTCCTAGGGTTTCAGATAGGTGGCAGCACTGGTCCAGACCCTTGGGACATCTGGCGACAAACACTAGGGTTCATATATAAAGCTCTGGAGGTTAATTCAAAACATCCTAGGATCACAACCTCAGCGATCTTGGAAATTATTCTACCTTATCCTATTAAGCGATCTTAAGATTTGACTGCATTCACATTTCCTAGCCAGCACTAGGATCGCATCAATCTTAGCCTCAGCCCTCCTACACTATTCCTAGAAGTACTGACTGGGCACAGGGGTAAGAGGAATAGCTGTGGAGCCACTCTTCTTCACAACAGTGTTTATATCATCGTTCCCCATCCCCACTAACAAAAGAGCACTGGGTGCAGTTGACCCCCATACAGTATTCAAGAGTTGTTCCCATGAATGTATGATTTATGCTTGCCTATTAGAAGCATTGTGCCCTCCCCCAGGACAAAGAGAGAGAAGGGAAGAATTACCTTACAGTGCACTTAATGAAATGAGTAAAAGGATAGTATCCTCATTTTTATAACTAAGGGGCATGATGCATGGGAGGAAGGGGTATAGGGAGATATGGGTGGCATACCCCTCCTCCCCTGTCCAAGCCTCCAGGGACCACTCCCACCTCCCTACCCACTCTACCTACCTCTCCTTATGTGTACAAGCCTCCAGGGACCGTCCCTACCTCCCTACCTCCCTACCCACTCCTCCTACCTCTTCTCTCGTGTACAAGCCTCCAGGGACCCTCCCTACCTCCCTACCCACTCTTCCTACCTCTTCTCATGTATACAAGCCTCCAGGGACCACCCCTACCTCTGTACCCACTTCTCCTGCCTCTTCTCACATGCACAAGCCTCCAGGGACCACCCCTACCTTACTACCAACTCCTCCTACCTCTTTTACACTTTTACTCCTATCTGTATTGTGTGTTTGATTTCTATCTTGCAGTTTTCCCATGGAAAATGAATATGGTGGTATCCAGCTACAGTAATACAGATTAAAATGATGAAAAGATGATGAAAAATAAATGATGGAAACAATAAAAATGAAATGACTCAGCCATAGCCTCCCTCCCACCCTGGTGAACAACCATATGGCCCAAAGCTAGTGCCTCCCTAAGCTAAACACCATGTATCTAAACACCTCCTAAAGCTTGATAGCTAAACATGTTTAAAGTTAAACGCGTTTAGCCAAAAAATGAGTTTAGAAAAGTGGGACAAGAATGTGTTTAGCTATGTGTTTAGATCCTAAACACTGGTGTTTGGTTGCTAAACACCAAATTAACAGTGTAAGAGCGCCCAAGGACACTCAGCAAACATCCTCCCTCCCCTCTATATGTATTGTCATACTAGTAATTGTGCATGATCAAGTTGTCATATGAGAAATATCATATGACTAGTGGTATATAGTGTAAATCCAACAAGCTCTTATAAATAGTGTTATTTCCAGTTATCACTGGTTTATTCAGCTTTAGGCAACATGTAAGAAATATCAATCACACAGTTGTTAATATGCAGGTAATTTCCACATACAGTAAATATACAATAGTTCATAGAGTATAATGTTCTGTTCCACTCCACCTGTGAGGTAATAATAATTCAATGTCCAGCATAGTTCTAGGTGGGTTCCCACACCTAGCTCCTGACCTGCTGCTTAGAGGAATAATGTAATAAGGAATAACTTTACCCTCTGGTGGATGTCTTGTAGAAGATAGCCTCTTGCCACTAATGATTGAATCCTATGCCTGTCTATCATAGTTTAACCATAGTGTAGAGGTATAGCAGGTAGCAGGAGATGGCTGGAGATGTTACCTCTGGAGCGGTTCTGGAGATTCTGATTTCTAGGAGGTGCAGCCAGGCTATTTGTACCAAATCTTGGCATTGCACCTCAGACTGACTGGGGCCAGTGGCATCTGCCTAACTCTGCAATTGTTTGAGGGGAGTCTTTCATGTGTCACAGGGTGCACAAAGGACCCCCATGGACGCCGCTATGTCCCCCATTGTCCTGGTCGGTTCTGTAACTTCAGACCCTCATATCTCAAAAGTTTACGCCGTTACAACCGCCATTTTGGGCATGCGCGGAGTTGAATATGCCAAATTCCTAATGCCTGCTTGCAGGGCGCGTAACTTGCGCTGGTTCGTCTGTAGCGCATTCGAAGGTCGAATCAGTCTCCATGGCGTAACTTCCTTAATAATAGGAGTAGAGCCTTGATCTTGGGCTCATTTTGACCGTCTAATTATGGCCTTTCCATAAATGCTTTGATATTTGACCTAGCTTGCTAGAGAGACCGGAAGGTTATGGCGTCGTGACTTATGTAACCTATTGTTCAGTGTTAGGGTGCTCAGACACCCATGACGGCGTCAGCGGTGCCCAGGCACCCGTGACGGCCGGTTGCATTCACTTACAAGTTATTATATTGTGCATTGAACCATGAGGTCGCACACTGAGACCCTTCAAAGCATTATATTATGCAGTGAACCATGAGGTCGGTTCATTGGTGATGTAACTTATGTATATTTGAATATAGCTGGTGTGCAGTGGGGCATGAACGCTCTTATACAAAGTTTGAGCGCTCTTATAGCTCTTAGAACCAACTTATGTATTGATTCCTTATACAATACATTGTTTGATCAATACAATAATATGTTACAATTTATGGAATAATAGAATGGTATATGATAGAATACTCCCTCTCCCCCGAAAGAATGCGAAACTCCGTCATTTCGCCGAGGGAATGTACAACATATTTTTACCTTATTATTTTTTTTTATTTTTTTTTTTGTTTTGTTATATACTGTTTTGTAAGAGGATTTGAAGTAATGGGGAGTGCTTCAAATACAATTTTTGTGGTAGAGCTTTGTCAGTATATATAAACAATTTTTCCTCTGGGTAAAGGTACATTTCCGTAATTCTATATTTTACCATACATGGGTGTATTTGCTTATGCATTTTCAATTTTGGGTACAAATTTCCAATTTTATGTACAACATACAATTTGGCAAATATCATATACTTTTTGGCGTGCAATTTTGGCATTAAATGTTCAATTTAGTGTGCAAATTGAGCATAAATGACAATTTTATTGTGCAAATATACAATATCGCGTGTAATTTCGTTGAAATGACAATTTTTAGTATGCAAATATACAATTTCGCGTGTAATTGGTCACACATGATAATCTTAGTTTGCAGATATATAATTACGCGTGTAATTGGTCACAAATGATAATGTCTATTTGCAAAAATCCAATTTAGTGTGTGAATTGGGTACAAGCGTACAATCTAATGTGCAACCTACGTCTTTAGTTTGCAAATTGGGTACAAATGTACAATCTAGTGTGCAAACATACGATTTAGTTTGCAAATTGGGTACAAACGTACAATCTAGTGTGCAAATAGCAATTTAGTTTGCAAATTGGGTACAAACGTACAATCTAGTGTGCAAACATACAATTTAGTGTGCAAATTGGGTACAAACGTATGTAGGGGCCAGCTCTGGCTGGAAGTCCATGGCGGTAGGCCATCTGCCCCGTTCCGGTTGCACCAGCCCTCAGGGGCTGGTCAGCTGGTATAAGCTGCCCCCCTTGTGTATTATACCGATCCAGATGTAGGTGGAAGGTAGAGAATGTCAGACGGGGAAGTAGCTCAGCGGTAGAGCTTCCGCCTGCAGGTTGGAGGGTCCCGGGTTCGATTCCCGGTTTCTCAGGGACGTTTTCCGCCGACCTCTACACTGGTGGAGAAACCGAGTTGGTCCTGACCCGTGTGAGGGGGGACTGCGAGAACTCGGTACCTGGGCTGGTATGACACGAATGACGATTCAATTTGCTAGTACTGGGGAGACTTGGAAACAGGTGGCAGGTATGCGACTCAGTACTAGTCCCGGGTATCTGGTACCTATAGGGTACTGAACCCTATATTGAATCTGGTAGGGAGGAGTGTAGGGGACAGCTCTGCCGTAAGGCCAGCAGCCCCGTTTCTGGAGATCCCAGCCCCCAGGGGCTGGCATCCGGTGGTAGCTCCCCCCTATGTGTGTGTCATACCAATCCAGGTGTAGGTGCCTGGAACGGTATAATACAGATACGCTTCGACCCTGGCAGTACTGTGTACTGGTAGGTCAACTGGGAAGTCAGGAGTGCCTCACACTGCTTGATAAAGCCCAATCGATCTGGTTGGGAGGAATGCTTGGTGCTGGTTGGCCATGGTTGAAGCTGGTTGGGAGGAGTGTGGGGGCCAGCTCTGGCTGGAAGTCCATGGCGGTAGGCCATCTGCCCCGTTCCGGTTGCACCAGCCCTCAGGGGCTGGTCAGCTGGTATAAGCTGCCCCCCTTGTGTATTATACCGATCCAGATGTAGGTGGAAGGTAGAGAATGTCAGACGGGGAAGTAGCTCAGCGGTAGAGCTTCCGCCTGCAGGTTGGAGGGTCCCGGGTTCGATTCCCGGTTTCTCCAGGACGTTTTCCGCCGACCTCTACACGTACAATCTAGTGTGCAAACATACAATTTTTTAGTGTGCAGATTGGGTACAAGCGTACAATCTAGTGCGCAAAAATAGCAATTTTAGTTTGCAAATTGGGTACAAACGTATAATTTCGGTATACAAAATACAATTTTTGGGATCTGAGACAAATTTTTCCGAGGACCGGAAAAACAAAGTACTTCATGTACAATAGGCTCGTTTGTCTCTAAGTTACTCTGTAATTTTGCTATATGGGTGTATTAATTGGCAATTTCGGCAGTGGGCCGCTGCTTTTAATTGACTTTTCCCTAGCCTTTTTGAGTATGTGTCCCTGAAAGAGATTATTTGGTGAGTATCTTAAGTAAACATTTTTCATGTCAACAATTTCTTCTCAACATTTTTTTTTTTTTTTTTCCAACAATTTCTTGGATACCTAAAGTGTGTTACTTTAAGTAAACCTTGGTATAGTATACAAGTGCTAGTGGGTACAAAAGCTGTCTTAGTTATCTACCTGCATTCATGTATATTAATGTTAGATTTGTACAATTTACAATTTGCAATTTTGCAATTTGCGCGTGTATGTGCGCATTAATCATCGATTTTGTGAGAATACCATAGATTTTCATATAATACATCAACAAGTGGCTGTGTATATATTTTTTCTAAATCAATTTTTTCAATACTTTGATAATTTCATTGACAGTGGAGGTGTGTCAGGGATGAGATGTGAATCTCCTCCCTGATGTGCTCATGCAGTGGTGGCACTTGAGGTGTTAGGTGCCAGATTTTGGCATGTGTCTGTGGCAGTGCCTAGCTTGGTGTCAGTGGACAGTTCAGGGTGGGGGGGTTGGGTCCATAAAAGGAGGGAGTGGCTGGTATTGGAGTATCAGTTCCTCACTGGAAACCTTTGCTGCTACATCATGGCTAACTATCAAGCTATCCTTGAATTGCCTGTGTCACAGGTGATGGTGGTGGGGAGTCCGGCTAGGGCCCTGGTGGAGGCCAACCAGACCCTACACTATGGCTATATAGTGAGAAACCACAGAGAAATCTGTGAGCACGGTCATGTGCTGGTCGACCTGTACTCATGCCACTACTTTTTGGGTTCAGTGCTACATCGGGGGGCCACTGTGGCCCTTCTGGCCAGGGCCTTGACTAATATAGGGTCCTGGCCCATGGATACTAACCTCGGGCCACGTGAGCGAGTCTTGTGGGACTACTTGATGGCAGTCTCCTTTTTCGATCTTGCTGTGTCCAGGGACCCATCTGTGGCTGCTGAGTACGGACTGGGATCGATGGAGGCCCGACTTCTTGAGTGGGATCGTGACCACGGCCACATGTATGGATCGGGCCCTTACTGTCCCGCCATTATTGAGCCCGAGGCTCTGTGGTAAAAACCAACTGACTGAAACCTAGGGTGTAAAAAACCCGCCATCCCAAAGGCCCTTTTCAGGGCCGGCAAATTGTCCGAAAAGTTCTCAATACTGTCTCTGATATATTATCTCCTGGTGGTGGACTGGGGGCAGTCTAGGCTGTGGGCAGCCTAGGCTGTTTCCACAGTCACCGGGGAGGGCTGGTGGTTTAGAAAATTAGCAATAGTCTGCATGTTTGACCTTGCGGTCTCCTCCTGGTGTTCGTCAATAATTATATCTGTTGTATTTTTCAGTGCTGTCATGGTCACCGGGCTGGTGCCACAATCATTCTGGAGAAGCATGGAGTAGTACAGTCCTTTGTTTTTAAGGGCTGGTATGGTACTGAACCTAGTGCGCCAAGGTAGGTGTATCACCTGAGGGAGGTGATAAGCAAATTCTCCTCTCTGTGTTGTTATAACTGCTGGTCCATTCCAGGTAAATATAGCCTTAGGTAGTGGGAAGGTTTTAACCACTATATCCTTATAGGTAGGGGCAGCTGCTGATTTAATCTCATCAAATTCATGTGGTATTGGCCTCAAGGGTAGCGCGAAGTTTGAGTCTCCACAATATATTTTAAAATATATTGTGGGATTTGTGCGCTTGGCCACATTTTTCTTGCCACAGTGTGTCTGTGCAAATTTCTTAGGGTACTTCATTATTCTGTTGGCTGAGTAGATGGTCAGGGTGAATAATATAGCAATTATCAGGGTGTGGGTTTCCTGAATTGTGAGGAAAGGGGTGTGGGTTTCCTGAATTGTAAGGAAAGGGGTGTAGGTTTCCTCTGTAGGGGTAAATTTGGTAGGATTCTTATCTGGGAGCAATTTGTGTATGGGCAGCTCGGTGACTAGTCTGAATGCTTTGGCTGTAGGCAGGTAGGCTACAGTCCCTCCTAGTCTGTATAGTTTGAGGAGTATGTATACTATAGAAATGTGAGCTGATATCCCTAAGATGAGTCCTAAGCTTTGGAAGATTGGATGCTCTGTCACTCGACGTAGGTGTGATTCTACGTAGTGTGTTTCCATTACCTTATCAAGGTTGGAGGCATCATTTAATAATGTTTTGGCAAAGGGCTCTAGATTTAGTTGAGTAATATCATCCATAATTGAATTTTCCTGTAGTTTGTCTAAGGTTCTAGAAAGGTTTACTACTGGGAAATTTGGAAGATTCTCTCTTTCATCTGGTTTAGTTTCAGAAATTTGGTTAAGTGCTGCCATGAATGGTAAATTAATTGTCTTGAGAATGTAATGAAATGATAAGGTTGAGTTACAGGGCAACCTTGTGTTTGGAAGAGAAAATTCTCCTACACTGATTGTGCACCCACAGGGTACACCTATGATTGAGTAGGACTGGGCTTTTCGGGTTTCAGACGTTTTACCATGGCAGTTGATAAAGTAATGGGGTTCATTAGTAGTGACCAGATACTCATCTTCAGAAATGGAAATAGCATGGGTGGTAGGTGCTTGCAGTGGTGAAACTGTAAACTTGCAATGTTCCTTAATCTGTTGAGCCTGGTTAGTGAAGATGGCTACAGGGCATGTAGGCCTGTGTTTATAAATTCTACCATTTACATCTCTGCATACCTTTACTGTAGTACCTTCACATGCCTGCATATCTGCTGAGTCCAATTCGATGAATAATGATTCGTCGTAAGATACTGCTAGAAACTCAGTTGTGGTTTGCAATCTGGTGACTCCTCTGGTGGGGGTCTCCTGTGTGTCTATAGGCATGGGTGATGTAATCATTTGGTACAGTTTGAAGGTAGAGGTGGTAGATTGAATTATAATGTCCAGATGAATATATATATATGGTGAGCTGAGTAAGTGTATGAGGTCAGCTTCTGTGAATAATAGAAATCTAAGTCATTAATTGCGACTTGTGCTCCAGGGTGTGTAATCCTAAGTTTGTTATTAATGTCAATTAAGTATCTAGCAAGGTCTGAGGGTGGTACTATATCAGGGGTTAGGATTCCTGATGATAGCATCCTCAGGGCTGCATTTGTTCTTTGCAGTGATTGAACTGTATTCATTCTTGCTGCATGATGATTAATGCATCATTTAGTACTTGCATTTTTTCCCTTTGAGTTTTCTCGTGCCTTGAATATGAGTCAAGTGACCTGGACATGTTAGAGGCCCATAGGTTGACGGTGTCACCTATGGTGTTGATTGTGCTGTCCAGTACCTTCTTATCTTGGATATATGCTTTAACAAACTTATCTTGTCTGTCTGTGACCTTGCTGCTTCCTGATCTTGTTTAGCAAATTTTCTTAGTATTTCATCTATGTTCTTAAGCTGTCCCATGACTTGGTTTACATCTTCTACTGTGGCTAGACCTAGCACACCGCGAAACAGGGGTGCTAGAAAACCCAGTATGGCCTCTCTTTTGGCCTTGTCCAATGTGTTTATGGGGTTGGATAAGAACAATTTGATGGAGGCTAATGTTTCATTTATCTCCTTGTCTGCAATTTCCAGCAAGGTGTCAAGCTCCTTGGCTTGTTGGATAATTTGACCAGAGGTATGATCTTGTAGAGTAGGAGTGGTCAATTGGAGTATTTTATCCCTTATGGATCCTTGGGTAACGGGTGCCCGAGGTATCTTGTAGGGGAGAGCTAACAACAGTGTTGTGGTTGTATGTCCATTGACCAATGGTTGAGGGCTAGGTTTGAATACTACTCCTATGTTTTGTCTCACCACAGGTGTATAACCTGCAGTAAGTGGTTCTATAATATATAATAACAGCATAGTTAGCAGTATGGGTGCAACTCTCAGTCTTCCCATGGTGCTTGTGTAAAGCAAGTTTGCTGTTTAAAGTCTTGTCAAATTTGTAGTAATTTGGTGCTGGTAAAGTCTAAGTGTATGGTGTAACACTTTAAATTAAGTGGTTCAAACTGTACCTTTGCAAGATTGAGCTGTCTTGGCAATATGTCCGGTGAGTCTATAGAGATTGACCAGTAAATGGTAAGATCAGGTTGAAGGTGAAGTAGGTGTGTTCTTTATCCTAGTGCAGTCTCTCCTAATGGAGAAGTGGGCTGGCTAATTCCCAAGTGGGGTCCTGTAGACTTGTGTTCCAGACTGCAGCTGGATGAAGACTAATGGTCGGCTATGGTCCACAGTGCTTCTTATGTAGCCTACCCTACCCACATCCATTGTGGGCATGGTATTGTTTCTCTGGAGTCAGTGCACCTAATCTCCAGTGTATGCAACTGTGGGGGTCTATTGTGTAATCTGTGTACTGGTAATTAGCTCCTCCTGTCATCCAGGACAGCCATTCATGACCGTCTACACAGTTGTCTGAGGGTAGCTTATAAGGTCAATTGATCTCTATAGACTGCTGTGTTGGCATAGCGTGCTCTTTCATGTGGGGATTAGGCTTTAGACACTCCATTGTGTTACCCTTACTCTTCTTAGACTTCATGTCTGCTTTACTTGGAGGGTCCCAGTCTTTGACCATTCAGTGGCAATAACCTACTGATATGTTTACAAATTTGATTGGCTTTATATATATATAAGTAATTCAATATCAATCACACAGTTGTTAATATGCAGGTAATTTCCACATACAGTAAATATACAATAGTTCATAGAGTATAATGTTCTGTTCCACTCCACCTGTGAGGTAATAATAATTTAATGTCCAGCATAGTTCTAGGTGGGTTCCCACACCTAGCTCCTGACCTGCTGCTTAGAGGAATAATGTAATAAGGAATAACTTTACCCTCTGGTGGATGTCTTGTAGAAGATAGCCTCTGGCCACTAATGATTGAATCCTATGCCTGTCTAGCATAGTTTAACCAAAGTGTAGAGGTATAGCAGGTAGCAGGAGATGGCTGGAGATGTTACCTCTGGAGCGGTTTTGGAGATTCTGATTTCTAGGAGGTGCAGCCAGGCTATTTGTACCAAATCTTGGCATTACACCTCAGACTGACTGGGGCCAGTGGCATCTGCCTAACTCTGCAATTGTTTGAGGGGAGTCTTTCATGTGTCACAGGGTGCACAAAGGACCCCCATGGACGCCGCTATGTCCCCTATTGTCCTGGTCGGTTCTGTAACTTCAGACCCTCATATCTCAGGAGTTTACGCCGTTACAACCGCCATTTTGGGCATGCGCGGAGTTGAATATGCCAAGTTACTAATGCCCACTTGCCGGGCGCGTAACTCGCGCTGGTTCGTCTGTAGCGCATTCAGAGGTCGAATCAGTCTCAGGAGCGACGCTAGAGCGACCGGAAGGTTATGGCGTCGTGACTTATGTAACCTATTGTTCAGTGTTAGGGTGCTCAGACACCCATGACGGCGTCAGCGGTGCCCAGGCACCCGTGACGGCCGGTTGCATTCACTTACAAGTTATTATATTGTGCATTGAACCATGAGGTCGCACACTGAGACCCTTCAAAGCATTATATTATGCAGTGAACCATGAGGTCGGTTCATTGGTGATGTAACTTATGTATATTTGAATATAGCTGGTGTGCAGTGGGGCATGAACGCTCTTATACAAAGTTTGAGCGCTCTTATAGCTCTTAGAACCAACCTATGTATTGATTCCTTATACAATACAATATTTGATCAATACAATAATATGTTACAATTTATGGAATAATAGAATGGTATATGATAGTATGCAGCAGGCTATTCACTCTTTCGATCAGTAACATATCCTAGGGAATAGGGCTATATACCATGAAGGATAGGCAGCCTGACGGATAGGTAACCTCAAGGATATATAGCATGAGTGATCAGTAGATGTATGCTTGAGGTAGACTGTTGGATTTGTTCTTTAGGGGATAGGTTGACTAAGAGATCATAATGAAGGTTGGATGTGAGCTATCCCAGCTGATCAAGCTGTGATAGGTAGGAAAGCTATAAAGTGAGCTTGATGGATAGGTATTGAAGAGGATGGGTAGCAAGGAGGATAGTTAATAAACAGTTTAAGAGATAGGCACAGAGGGTACCTTGTAAGGTGAGCATATTCAAATGATACATTGATGCTAGGTAATATCACAGATATGCCATCAAATATGAGGGATGTGCAGAGTTGGGGGATAGTCACCATGAGGGATAGATAAAGTGAATGATATCAGATTGAGGATAGGTAGACTAATGGTAAGAATGTACAGAGAAAATTAGGTACAGAGGTGAGGGGTAAACTTTAATCCTTTAAGTCATTTGAGGTAAAACCTAATTAAACTCTAGATGTTTCAAGGGATAGGTAGTATGAGTGATAGGCAGACTAAGGGATAGGCAGTATGTGGGAGAGGCAGTGCCATACGCAGGCAGAGTACTTGTCAGGTTGAGATAGGCAAACATTGGGATATGTAGATTGAGGTACTGACTTTGATTAGCATGTTGCATCTATAAAAGGTTCCAATCATTTTCAATATAACTTTTTTACATTCTTAAAATATTCTCATCATCAAACCTCATTTTTAGGTACCTTTGGCCAAATTTTGGGAATCAAGACCACTGATTCAGCAGGATTTTTTGGTATAGGTGGCCCCTTGTTTCCATTTGATATCACTCTGATAAAGATTCCTGACATCTCCATAAACCCCCTTTTCTTACATAGGACTCAGTACTGAACACAAAAGGTAGCCTACTTTTAAGGGGGGGTAGAGGGGGGTGCTTGCACTATAGGACCCTATGGAGTAACATATCCTAGGGAACCTATACTATTCTTGCATTCACTTACAAGTTATTATATTGTGCATTGAACCATGAGGTCGCACACTGAGACCCTTCAAAGCATTATATTATGCAGTGAACCATGGGGTCGGTTCATTGGTGATGACACTTATGTATATTTGAATATAGCTGGTGTGCAGTGGGGCATGAACACTCTTATACAAAGTTTGAGCGCTCTTATAGCTCTTAGAACCAACCTATGTATTGATTCCTTATACAATACATTATTTGATCAATACAATAATATGTTACAATTTATGGAATAATAGAATGGTATATGATAGTATGCAGCAGGCTATTCACTCTTTCGATCAGTAACATATCCTAGGGAATAGGGCTATATACCATGAAGGATAGGCAGCCTGATGGATAGGTAACCTCAAGGATATATAGCATGAGTAATCAGTAGATGTATGCTTGAGGTAGACTGTTGGATTTGTTCTTTAGGGGATAGGTTGACTAAGAGATCATAATAAAGGTTGGATGTGAGCTATCCCAGCTGATCAAGCTGTGATAGGTAGGAAAGCTATAAAGTGAGCTTGAGGGATAGGTATTGAAGAGGATGGGTAGCAAGGAGGATAGTTAATAAACAGTTTAAGAGATAGGCACAGAGGGTACCTTGTAAGGTGAGCATATTCAAATGATACATTGATGCTAGGTAATATCACAGATGTGCCAGTCAAACATGAGGGATGTGCAGAGTTGGGGGATAGTCACCATGAGGGATAGGTAAAGTGAATGATAGGCAGATTGAGGATAGGTACACTAATGGTAAGAATGTACAGAGAAAATTAGGTACAGAGGTGAGGGGTAAACTTTAATCCTTTAAGTCATTTGAGGTAAAACCTAATTAAACTCTAGATGTTTCAAGGGATAGGTAGTATGAGTGATAGGCAGACTAAGGGATAGGCAGTATGTGGGAGAGGCAGTGCCATACGCAGGCAGAGTACTTGTCAGGTTGAGATAGGCAAACATTGGGATATGTAGATTGAGGTACTGACTTTGATTAGCATGTTGCATCTATAAAAGGTTCCAATCATTTTCAATATAACTTTTTTACATTCTTAAAATATTCTCATCATCAAACCTCATTTTTAGGTACCTTTGGCCAAATTTTGGGAATCAAGACCACGGATTCAGCAGGATTTTTTGGTATAGGTGGCCCCTTGTTTCCATTTGATATCACTCTGATAAAGATTTCTGACATCTCCATAAACCCCCTTATCTTACATAGGACTCAGTACTGAACACAAAAGGTAGCCTACTTTTAAGGGGGGGGGTAGAGGGGGGTGCTTGCACTATAGGACCCTATGGAGTAACATATCCTAGGGAACCTATACTATTCTTGCCCTGATGCTGAGTCTATTAGTCAGGGTCTTTGTTGGCCTCACCAGGTTGAAGTAGATACAGCCCAGCAAATTGTCGTGACTCCTCGTCAACCTGTGTGAAGTGGCTCACGCATGTCGCTAGATGGAACACGACGTCGCTATAGCACAAGATCACCAGGAATAGCAATGGTGGTGATCACATGGCCTCACCTCAGATGGCGAGGATGGTGATCACTCAGACTCACCAGGGATGGCGACGCGGGTGATCACTCACCTCGCTAGATGAAACACGCACCTCGTCATAGCACATGTTCACGAGGGATGGCGAGGATCGTGATCACTCATCCTCACCAGGGATGGCGACATGAGTGATCACTCATCCTCACCAGGGATGGCGACATGAGTGATCACTCACTTCGCTAGATGAGACGCACACCACGTCATAATACACATTCACCACGGATGGCAAGGATTGTGATCAGTTACCTCGCTAGATAAAACGCGTACCTCGTGATAGCACAGGTTCACCACAGAGGGTGAGGATCTTGATCACCCACACTCACCAGGGATGGCGATATGAGTGATCACTCACCTCGCTAGATGAAACGCACACCATGTCATGGCGCAGGTTCACCATGGATGGCAAGAGTGGTGATCACTCAGACTCACCAGTGATGGCGACGCTGGTGATCACTCACCTTGTTAGATGAAAAGCTCATGATCACCGACATTGCTAATCATGCAGCCTCACATCTGCCAGATCAAAGTATGTTTTGCCAGAGAAGGTATTGCCATATGTATCTTCCCTCTAACCACAGACAAGGTGTTCATGTAGATATTTCCCTATGTATTTTTCCTGTAACCAGAGAAAAGGTGTTTATGGATAGTTGCTTTCATTTTAGGGATACCTCTATCTAAATTCAATTGATATTCTCTCTATATAATCTTGTTTGATTCAACCCTGAAGTATTACATGGAAATCAGTGTGAAACAAAGCACATTTGATACGTATGGGACTTATACTTCATGCCTACACTTCCTAGATAGGCTACATGTTGAACAGTGGTGCTGTCTCAACAACTTTGGCAATGGTGGTGATAAGTTGCCACTGTGAGTGAGAGTGAGTGACAGATGATGCAATCCTCAGAGAGCATTGACTTGGAGTGACACGAGTTCACGTATTGAGTGAGACCAATGTTGGCAATGGTGGTGATAAGTCGCCATTTTGAGAGAATATTAACTAGGAGTGATACACACTCACGCAGTGAGTGAGAGCCATGTGGCAATGCAGGTGAAAAGTTGCCATTCTGACTGAGAGTTGACAGGCATTGGCACATACTCACGCAGTGAGTTAGATCCATGTTGGCGATGGTGGTGATAAGTCACCATGCTTTGTGAGGGATGACAAGAGGTGGCACATACTCACACAGTGAGTGAGATCATGTTGGCGGCTGTTGTGATAAATCGCCATGACATGTGAGACTGACACACAGTGGCGAAAGATGACGCAGTGAGTTATCACTCAGAAAGGAGTCACCATTGATGACCAATCATGGCCACAGATAACGACAATTTGCTGGGAGTATACTTTCCTATGGGGCCCTTTTCGTTTACAATTATCTCTGGCCTATTTAAAAGTCGGACATCTGTTCATGATCTATTCTTGTACTAAAATAGTGCTCAAGAAATATTTCATATTGCTTACACAATACTGGTGCTTAAAAAAATTAAGGGGTTTATATGTGATGCTGTGGTAGTATGTAGATGACAAGACGAGAGATGTTTACATGGGATTTTGACTTCAACAATGCTGCCATTGTCTACTTACCACCCGCTACCTGTCTGTGTCTGTCACATAGCTCCATACACATCCTCCACTATGGGCTTAACTTATACACATAATGCAAAGTAATAACACTCACGTTGTCCCACAGTCTGTCCCAGGACAGCAGCCGTGATGACCAACATTGAACATGGGTACGGGACAGACATTTTCCTGTTATGAAATAAGTTCACTTCCTTTCATGTTGTGTCTCTGAGATTCAATGATCCAGGCGGTCTGTGTGTGTGCGTTACCTAAGCAGGTCACTGTGAAGCACCATTTACTGTGTTATACATCTGAACGCTGTGTATGTAGTAAGTGGAACACCGCATCTTACCATCTATCAAAACCACTGATGCGTGTCAATAAAAAGAAAACATGCACGAAAAGAGACAGGTTATTTCTGACTGGTGAAATTTGAAGTCAAGTTATGATCAAAAGACCCACCATATAGTCATAAAACACTGCCTCCGCGCTAACAGCTTTAGAGGGGTGATTACTGAAGCCCTTATACAAGCCAGGTGCTTATTCAAGGTCTATCTTCAATGCTTTTGCAACACCCTCTAACCCGTCATGGGGTATTTGAAACTGGCGCTTGTTTAAAACCAGGTGCTTTATCAGAAAGATATGGTATATATATAGCTCTAATAAAGCTGACATTCCATTCCTATAATGAAAGTCATGTTTACATGCGGATGGAGGGATATGGAAGGTCAGTTTTCATGTGGCATGATGATACATGTGTAGAGGTCAGCGAAAATGTCTCTTGGAGAAACCGGGACTCGAACCCGGGACCCTCCAACTTCGAAGCGGAAGCTCTTCCTCTTAGCTATTTCCCCTGGCCTGACATATCCGTTAAACCAACACGGCCCCACTGACATTTCCACCTTCCACCTACCTCTGGATCGGTATGGTATACATTGGGGGAGTGACCACCAAGTGAGCTGGCCTCTGGAGGCTCAACGCACCCGGGGAGGGAACGAACCCCTACACATGAGTCAAGTACTAAATATAGAATGTATAATTGAGCACCCTCTGGTGTGTAAATGGTGTATGACACAGTGGCTCCCTCTGTGCATAAATGGCGGACCACAGGTCAGTCCGAGCCCTCTGATACTCGGGATGGGGACCTTACACCAAAGTGCTGTCAGCTATTAGACCACTGGAATCCCCTAATCTAAACAATACTAGAGGTTTTGTTATAAATTGGAATTTTTCAAACTAGCAACTGGGAAATGATCTAAGCCCAACTGGTCTAATGTGGAAACCAAGAAAATTCAATTGAAGACCTTTCAGATTGTTTCAAGTATTTTCTTTATAACTTCCTGTTGATGCATCCAGAACAATGGCTGTGTTCATTTATCAATGTTATGAGGAAGGAGAGACAATTCAATGTACTTTGCCAAACTAGGCTTGTCACTTACATGACCATCCCTTCATTTAATGATAACAATAACACTAAAAAAAGAACAATTAAAAATGTTGTAACAGGTACTTGGTGTTTGCAATGCTGTGTTCCTGTGATGGTGAAGCCCTCTGTACAGAAATACCGGAAGCAATTTATTGGTTCTGATCATAACTGATGGCAGATGATTATTTGAGACTGGATAACAAAACCCAAGGCATCTCACTGTATTTCTCTCATTTGGAATCATTACAAGAATGCTCAGGAAAAGAAGTTTATTCACATCCCCAATTAGATATAGAAAGGGAAAGGAAAAGGTAAATCCAAGGCTAAGTCTAACGCCCCCCCGGCTCAGACCCGCCAAGATAACAGATCCCGCTCCCCCAACCCGAGCAATACCAATCAGGATTTCCCCAATCCCCGTCAGCGTGCTGGCCCATCTGGCCAACAACAGGATGGGGGTTGGCAGACGGCCCAAAGCCGCCGGAGGAATCGATCCCCAAGGGGCCAAGCACGACCACAATTCACTCTGCAGGACCTTCAGCAGGCCCTGCAGAACATGAATTCCCGTCGCTAGACCCCTTAAGTAGCATAAAAGTGACACACCCCGGTCTTAGGGTGTATCCCATTCCGGGTGGTGACCCCCCTCACCCCCCATCAGACCAACCTACTTACCAACCCCCCACCCCAGGGGTCCTTCAAACTGCTTCTCGTAATTTTGAATGCATAAGTGACGTTCACACTTCACCTGACCATGTTGCAGGTATTGTTGTACCTTGTTCTATTTATGATACAAACAATTCTAACTCTGTATGTGGAATTAATGTTGAGAATTCTGAATACAATGTTGATGATTTAAACAACGCGTTTGACTTATTGACTAAGTTTAAAAACGAGATCAGTGATAGCCTTTTAATAGAAGATGACAAACCACTTGTTGTTAATCTCTCTAAACATGCCTTATCCCAGGAGGAACATGAAGTCCTGGAATTGGGCATCAAATTCTGTCCAATCCCTGGTGAACCCTCCATGGTTGAACTCAGAAGAGATTTTGATGATTTCCATCGCAAACTAAAAATTAAAGCTTTTTTTGATGCCCTTGACATCAAAAACAGACACAATGCAGCCCGTGAGGCACGTGCCTCGAGACGAACTGCCAGAGAGGCCTTGCCCTCTTCCACCTCTCAGACATCCATTATCAATGACTCTGACAGTGACTCTGACTCTGGAGACCCAGTTTTGGATCCTTCGGATCCGAACAACAGTGATGAAGAAGAACCACCCCCCACTAGTTTTTCCACCCCTATTTTGGAAGAACTCAATAGGTGTAAAGCTCTTAGAAGTACCAGGGTGTGGACCCCACACCAGGTACCTAATGCCCTCTGCGCATTCATTATAGCCAACGAAACCGACCTTAACAAACATACAGTTGGGGCACCTCGCAGCCATAATATGTCACGCCCCCAGAAAAAGGCCCTCAAGGACCTTTCAGATAATAGACACATTATTATCAAACAAGCTGACAAGGGCGGAGCCATAGTAGTCCAAGATAGAGAGGACTACATATCAGAGGGCCTCAAACAGCTCTCTGATACCAAATGCTATAAAGAAGTCCCCCATGACCTCACTTTAGAACATAATGATCTTATCACGACTGAACTAAGACAATTAGAATCAGATGGTAAAATCACTAAGAACTTTCTCAGGAAAGTTATCACCGAGGAACCAAGAACTTCCGAATTGTACTTGCTCCCTAAAATTCATAAAGGGGTTACACCTCCACCTGGACGACCCATTGTCTCTGCCAATGGCTCACCCATGGAGAAAATTTCTGCTCTAGTGGACAAATATCTCAGGCCCATCTTGCCCACGATCCCGCCCTATCTTAAGGACACCACTCATCTCCTTAATAAACTTCAAGAACTTGGCACAGTTCCTGAAGGCACCATCATTGGTACCCTAGACGTCACTGCACTCTATACCAATATCCCAAATTATGAAGTCTGCCACGCAGCCTACAAATTCCTTCAACGCCATCGGGGTTTTTCTGCCCCACAAGGTGAACTCAGCAGCACCAATATAATCAAACTACTACTCTTAGTCCTCACTAAGAACAATTTTGATTTTAATGGCAAACACTACTTACAAGTCGGGGGCACCGCGATGGGCACCCGAGTGGCACCCACATATGCCAACATTTTCATGGCGGACATCAAGGCCCGCCATGTATATACCTATGGGAAGCAACCGTCCTTATGGTTAAGGTTTATAGATGACATCCTATTTTTCTGGCCCCATGGGCAAGAAGAATTGGACAAATTCGTTAAACACCTCAATAGTGTCCATGACACCATTAAATTCACCTCAGAAATCTCCACAACGAGTGTGAGCTTTTTAGATACCCTGATAAGCATAGCCCCTGATGGACGTATACAAACCACATTGTATACTAAACCAACAGATGTTAACACTTATCTCCACTTGAACTCAGCCCACCCCAGACACAGCCTGAGGGGCATTCCCTATGGCCAGTTCCTGAGACTGAGACGTATTTGTTCTGACACACACGAGTTTGTCAAACACTGTATCGTTAAAGGGCTAAACTTTGCCCGGCGAGGATACCCACTACCCTTCCTGGGGGAGGCCTTCCTTAAGGCCTACCGACAGGATCGTCCCACACTTTTAGTACCAAAACTAAAAAAAGTGGAAGATTTCCCAAATATCCTATGTACTACCTACAACCCAGGTTTTAGGGGTCTTAAGGCTCTGGTCCAGAATAATTGGGATTTATTGGGGAAATCATGTACAACCCGTAATATACACAGAATCCCCTTTATCGGCGCCTTCAAGAAACCGAAATGTTTGAAGGACAGCCTGATAAGGGCAAAAATCAGGCCTGTGGAAGCGCGACCCACCCCAAAGCCCAACACACACAGGTGCCTCAGACCTAAATCCTGTCGCTACTGCCCCAAATTAAATACCAGTGGCAGAATCAAGTGTTCTGCTACCGGTAGAGAATACATTAGCAGATATAATGTTTGTTGCTCTAGCTCAAACTTGATATACTGCATTACATGTACAAAGTGCAACATCCAGTATGTTGGACAAACACTGGGACCCCTCAAAACCCGAATCGGTGTACACTTTGGACGGATCACCAACAATGACCTGGACCATGAAATTGCGAGACATTTCAACACGCCAGGTCATGGTGACCCCAAAGTGACAGAGACCCTACCTCTGGAATTAAACGTTTTGGACTTTGTTTTTGCCCCCCCACGTGGCAAAAAATCAAAATACTTGAGGGATCTCATTGAAATGAATTGGATTCATCGCCTCCATACCATCTCCCCAGTGGGGATGAATGTCATGGATGCTCCAAGGTTTACCTGACATCCCCAGCTCCGGCGGGGGGTGACTTTGCTTGTCCTAGTCACGTTAAGCAAATTTTTAGAATAAACTCATGCTTAGTCACCCTGACTAAATTATCAGTAGTGTAACGCCCCCCAGTGGGCCGACACACCTCCCTCTTTAAGCCACCACATGGACATGAGCCTGGGTTACATGCTTTATTTTTTTGGACCCATACTCCAGAAAAATAGATAATGAGATTTTTCACACCACTGTAAAAATCATTTTTATCATTCCTGACAAATTGACCCGACATTGCCTAGCAACAGCGGTGGGTTTGAATTATTTTTAAATCAACATCCCCTGAGTTTTGTTGAAATTTGTTTAAATAATAATTTTTTGACACCTTGATAAGCCTGCTGTCATAGTCAAATAATTATAATAAGACCCACAACACCAGTGTTTATGGGCACCGCTTGTTTAATTGACAGTGGAAGACACCTTGTCCCCACTTTTTTATTTTTAAACTCATATACAGCCTGAGGATTCACATGATGAAACCGCTTCCCTCATTAATAGCACCCACAATGGGCCTATTTTCCACCTCTCCCATGTCAACAAATCAAATCTGTTGACAGCAAGAGGTATCCATGTTACCAGGTATCCATGTCACCTGATGACATCACGTCGCCATGGCAAAGAGGGGGTCTACTATAAAACCAACCAACTTTTGGAATTGGTTCATTCGCGGTAGCTGTTGAGTAGAGTGAACATGGTATAGCAACATTTTTTACCAATTAGATATATTGAACTATTTATATCGTATATGTTGATATTGGTTCAATTTCAACTTCCAGACTTGGAGCTGTCATGTATCAGAATTTACACTATTAGTTTTTAACACAATACAAAAAAAGCTCCTCCTCCATTCAATAGTCAATCCTTGGTAATATATCAATCTGTTATTCTCCAATCCAAATAGCACCACCCTCATTAGTATTGATAATAAATCTGCTTATTTTAACCCAATATACTGAGTGATAGTTCCACATGGCTATGTTTACCAGGCATGAACAAGTTAATTGGAATGAATAGTCAAGCTTAATAACAATAATCCAAGTACACAAGTTACATACGTCAAACATCACATGTTTAAGGCACTGCCTATATGTGTCATCATTATAGTGCTCTAGCTATTTTGACATGCTGCAGTCTAAATAAATATGCCTCAGGGTTACACTGTATCCTTCCACCCAGAATCAAAGGGAAAGACTACTTTGTAGGGTGGTGCAAGAAAAGGATACAATGGTCATCAAAATACTTGACACATAATATAATGGTAGATACCGTGAACCTACACTGACTATGATACCCATATATATCAAAACGATCTAATCCGTCATTAAACAACTCTGGTAACAGTGGGATTGCGTCTACATTTTCTCATTCAGAGATCCATACATACAATACTTTGATTGTAAAGGCACAATGTTTTGAGGATGAGACAGTCTCTGGGAATGGGATGAAGCGAAATTATATTACTGTATCTAGGAAAAAACTGCCTGAACCTGCAAACTCAAATATACCAAAAATATTACACCATTTGACTAATTTTTATATATTCAAAGAAACGTTAGAATAGTGGTATTTGGTGTCATGAGGATGTAAGGACGGTGAGTCCCCAACTACTGAAAAAAAACCGGAACCACGCTTGTTTCTTCATCTCAGGAGGCTCCCATATACACGCCCACAGACGCAGCTGTTCTCCTACAGGAATATTGAGGCTTCTGATGGTTTCCTTTGTCATCATTTTGAGTTTTTTTATGGTCTTGATCTTCTGTTGCTGTAGTTTCTTGCCTTAACCAGCCTGTTAGATCGGAGGCACCTGGAGAAGAAGAGAGGTTTCTATGAGGTAGAATTATTTATGATGAATTCATCTACCATTTTAGGATGACATTTTGTTCTTATTTCTAAACCCAGCCAGCAATTTGATTTCACAATTGTCTACATTTCATATATATGCTTAACTACAGAACCTTCCTCTAAAATTTCCATCAGTATTTACTAAAGCTTTCCCATTTCTTACATTGCTTTTCTTACATTGCTTCATACTGATGATTTTCTCTGTCGAGGGGAGCCAATCTAAAAATAATCACATAAGATACCTTGCATTAAGACATCATCATCAGTGTGCCTTACATCAGCATAAGTGCCTTGCATCATCATAAGTGTGTCTTACATCACCATAAGTGTCAGGTTGGTTTACATCATCAGTGTGTCTTACATCACCATAAGTGTCAGGTTGGTTTACATCATCATCAGTGTGTCTTACATCACCATAAGTGTCAGGTTTGTTTACGTCATTATCAGTGTGCCTTACATCACCATAAGTGTCAGGTTGGTTTACATCATCAGTGTGTCTTACATCACCATAAGTGTCAGGTTGGTTTACATCATCAGTGTGCCTTACATCACCATAAGTGTCAGGTTGGTTTACGTCATCATCAGTGTGCCTTACATCACCATAAGTGTCAGGTTGGTTTACATCATCAGTGTGTCTTACATCACCATAAGTGTCAGGTCAGTTTACATCATCAGTGTGCCTTACATCACCATAAGTGTCAGGTTGGTTTACATCATCATCAGTGTGCCTTACATCACCATAAGTGTCAGGTTGGTTTACATCATCATCAGTGTGCCTTACATCACCATAAGTGTCAGGTTGGTTTACATCATCATCAGTGTGCCTTACATCACCATAAGTGTCAGGTTGGTTTATGTCATCATCGATTTGCCTGACATCACCATAAGTGTCAGGTTGGTTTACATCATCAGTGTGCCTTACATCACCATAAGTGTCAGGTTGGTTTACGTAATTATCAGTGTGCCATACATCACCATAAGTGTCAGGTTGGTTTACATCATCAGTGTGTTTTACATCACCATAAGTGTCAGGTTGGTTTACATCATCAGTGTGCCTTACATCACCATAAGTGTCAGGTTGGTTTACGTCATCATCAGTGTGTCTTACATCACCATAAGTGTCAGGTTGGTTTACGTCATCAGTGTGTCTTACATCACCATAAGTGTCAGGTTGGTTTACATCATCAGCAGTGTGTCTTACATCACCATAAGTGTCAGGTTGGTTTATGTCATCAGTGTGCCTTACATCACCATAAGTGTCAGGTTGGTTTACGTCATCATCAGTGTGCCTTACATCACCATAAGTGTCAGGTTGGTTTACATCATCAGTGTGTCTTACATCACCATAAGTGTCAGGTTGGTTTACATCATCAGTGTGTCTTACATCACCATAAGTGTCAGGTTGGTTTACATCATCAGTGTGTCTTACATCACCATAAGTGTCAGGTTGGTTTACATCATCAGTGTGTTTTACATCACCATAAGTGTCAGGTTGGTTTACATCATCAGTGTGCCTTACATCACCATAAGTGTCAGGTTGGTTTACATCATCAGTGTGTCTTACATCACCATAAGTGTCAGGTTGGTTTACGTCATCAGTGTGCCTTACATCACCATAAGTGTCAGGTTGGTTTACGTCTTCAGTGTGCCTTACATCACCATAAGTGTCAGGTTAGTTCACATCATCAGTGTGCCTTACATCACCATAAGTGTCAGGTTGGTTTACGTCATCAGTGTGCCTTACATCACCATAAGTGTCAGGTTGGTTTATGTCATCAGTGTGCCTTACATCACCATAAGTGTCAGGTTGGTTTACGTCATCAGTGTGCCTTACATCACCATAAGTGTCAGGTTAGTTCACATCATCAGTGTTTCTTACATCACCATAAGTGTCAGGTTGGTTTACATCATCAGTGTGTCTTACATCACCATAAGTGTCAGGTTAGTCCACATCATCAGTGTGCCTTACATCACCATAAGTGTCAGGTTGGTTTACGTCATCATCAGTGTGCCTTACATCACCATAAGTGTCAGGTTGGTTTACGTCATCATCAGTGTGCCTTACATCACCATAAGTGTCAGGTTGGTTTACATCATCAGTGTGTCTTACATCACCATAAGTGTCAGGTTGGTTTACGTCATCATCAGTGTGCCTTACATCACCATAAGTGTCAGGTTGGTTTACATCATCAGTGTGTCTTACATCACCATAAGTGTCAGGTTGGTTTACATCATCAGTGTGCCATACATCACCATAAGTGTCAGGTTGGCTTACGTCATCATCAGTGTGCCTTACATCACCATAAGTGTCAGGTTGGTTTACATCTGTCATACTAGTAATTGGCATGATCAAGTTGTCATATGAGAAATATCATAAGACTAGTGGTATATAGTGTAATTATCTCAAGGCTCTTATAAATAGTGTTATATCCAGTTGTCACTGGTTTATTCAGCTTTAGGCAACATGTAAGAAATATCAATCATACAGTAGTTAGTATGTAGGTAATTTGCACATGCAGTAAACATACAGTAATTTATAAAGTATAATGTTCAGTTCCACTCCACCTGTGAGGTATTAATAATACAGTGTCCAGCATACTTCTAGGTGGGTTCCCACACCTAGCTCCTGACCTGCTGCTTAGAGGAATAATGTAATAATGGATAACTTTACCCTCTGGTGGAAGTCTTGAAGAAGATAGCCTCTGGCCACTAATGGTAGGAAACCAATGCCTGTCTAGCATAGTTTCCCCATAGTGCAGTGGTATAGCAGGTAGCAGGAGATGACTGGAGATGTTACCTCTAGAGCGGTTCTTGGTGATGTGTCTTCCTGGAGGTGCATACAGGCTATTTGTAGCAAATCTTGGAAAAGCACCTCCAGACTGACTGGAGCCAGCAGCATCTGCCTAACTCTACAATTGTTTGAGGGGACTCTTTCAAGTGTCACAGGGGGACAAAGGACCCCCATGGACGCCGCTATGCCCCCCATTGTCTTGGTCGGTTCTGCATCTTTAGACCCTCATATCTCGATCGTTTATGCGTTTATAACCGCCATTTTGGGCATGCGCGGAGTTGAATATGCCAAGTTTATAATGCCCGCTGGATAGGCGCGTAACTTGCGCCGGTTTGTCTGTAGTGCACTCGGAGCTCCTTTCAGTCTCCATGGCATAACTTCCTCAATAATGGGAGTTCCGCCTTGATCTTGGGCTCATTTTGACCGTCTAATTATGGGCTTTCCATAAATGCTTTGATATTTGACCTAGCTTGCTCAGGAGCGACGCTAGAGCGACCGGAAGGTTATGGCGTCGTGCTTATGTAACCCATTGTTCAGTCCTTAGAGTGCTCAGACACTCATGACGGCGTCAGCGGTGCTCAGGCACCCGTGACGGCCGGTTGCATTCACTTACAAGTTATTAGTTTGTGCACTGAACCATGAGGTCGCACACTGAGACCCTTATTCTTATTATATTGTGCAGTGAACCATTAGGTCGGACCCTTTGATGTCATAAACTCTGTCTAACTGACTTGGTTTGGTGTGCAGTGGGGCATGAACGCTCTTATACAAAGTTTGAGCGCTCTTATAGCTCTTAGAACCAACCTATGTATTAATTTCATAGATATTCTTTGATTAATACAATAATATGTTAGAATTTATGGAATAATAAAATGGTATATCATAGAATACTCCCTCTCCCCCGAAAGAATGCGAAACTCCGTCATTTCGCCGAGGGAATGTACAATTTATACAATTTTTACCTTATTTTGGAGTTATATACTGTTTTGTAAGAGGATTTGAAGTGATGGGGAGTGCTTCAAATGCAATTTTTGTGGTAGAGCTTTGTCAGTATAAACAATTTTCTCCTGGGTATAAGTACATTTCCGAGTTTCTATATCTTACCATACCTAAGCTTTTTTGCTTATGTGACATCAATATTGGGTACAATTTCCCATTTTTATGTACAACATACAATTTGGCAAATAGTGTGCAATTTTGGCATTCAATATTCAATTTAGCGTGCAAATTGAACATAAATGACAATTTCAGTGTGCAAATTTACAATTTCGCATGTAATTGCGTTCAATTGACAATTTCAGTATGCAAATATATAATTTTTGCGTACATTTGGCAATTTAAGTGTGCAAATATATAATTTCGCGTGCATTTGGCAATTTTAGTGTGCAAATATATAATTTCGCGTGCATTTGGCAATTTTAGTGTGCAAATATATAATTTCGCGTGCATTTGGCAATTTTAGTATGCAAATATATAATTTCGCGTGTATTTGGCAATTTTTGGTGTACAAATATATAATTTTTGCGTACATTTCACAGTTTTAGAATGCCAATATATAATTTTGCGTTCAATTGATAGTTTCTGTATGTACATATATAATTTTGCGTACAGCTTGGATACACATAGAAATGTTGATTTTCTAAAAATCTGACTTCAGTGTATGAATTGGGTACAGACATACAGTATAATGTGCAACATATAATTCAAATGTAAATTGGATACAACTTACAATCTAGTGTGCAAACATGCAATCTTTGTGTGCAAAATTGGGTACAAGTGTACAATCTGGTGTGCAAACATACAATTTTGTGTGTAAATTGGGTACAAACGTACAATCTAGATTACACTATTCAATTTATGGGATTTGAGACAAATTTTTCCGAGGGCCGGAAAAACAAAGTACTTCATGTACAATAGGCTTGTTTGTCTCTGAGTTACTCATTGATTTTGCTATATAGGTGTATTAATTGGCAATTTCGGCAGTGGGCCGCTGCTTAATTGACTTTTCCCCTAGCCTTTTGAGTATGTGTCCCTGAAAGAGAATTATTTGGTGAGTATCTTAAGTAAACATGTTTTATGTCAACCATTTTCTCAAAAAAAAATTTTTTTTTTTCATTCATTTTTCCAACAATTTTCTTGGATACCTAAAGTGTGTTACTTTAAGTAAACCTTGGTATAGTATACAAGTGCTAGTGGGTACAAAAACTGTCTTAGTTATCTACCTGCATTCATGTATATTAATGTTAGATTTGTACAATTTACAATTTGCAATTTTGCAATTTGCGCGTGTATGCGCGCATTAATCATCGATTTTGTGAGAATACCATAGATTTTCATATTATACATCAACAAGTGGCTGTGCATATATTTTTTTTCTAAATCAATTTTTCAATACTTTGATAATTTCATTGACAGTGGAGGTGTGTGTCATGTGTGAGATGTGTCATCTCAGTATCTCCTGGTGGTGGACTGGGGGCAGTCTAGGCTGTGGGCAGCCTAGGCTGTTTCCACAGTCACCGGGGAGGGCTGGTGGTTTAGAAAATCAGCAATAGTCTGCATGTTTGACCTTGCGGTCTCCTCCTGGTGTTCGTCAATAATTATATCTGTTGTATTTTCCAGTGCTGTCATGGTCACCGGGCTGGTGCCACAATCATTCTGGAGAAGCATGGAGTAGTACAGTCCTTTGTTTTTAAGGGCTGGTATAGTACTGAACCTAGTGCGCCAAGGTAGGTGTATCACCTGAGGGAGGTGATAAGCAAATTCTCCTCTCTGTGTTGTTATAACTGCTGGTCCATTCCAGGTAAATATAGCCTTAGGTAGTGGGAAGGTTTTAACCACTATATCCTTATAGGTAGGGGCAGCTGCTGATTTAATCTCATCAAATTCATGTGGTATTGGCCTCAAGGGTAGCGCGAAGTTTGAGTCTCCACAATATATTTTAAAATATATTGTGGGATTTGTGCGCTTGGCCACATTTTTCTTGCCACAGTGTGTCTGTGCAAATTTCTTAAGGTACTTCATTATTCTGTAGGCTGAGTAGATGGTCAGGGTGAATAATATAGCAATTATCAGGGTGTGGGTTTCCTGAATTGTGAGGAAAGGGGTGTGGGTTTCCTCTGTAGGGGTTAGTTTGGTAGGATTTTTATCTGGGAGCAATTTATGTAGGGGCAGCTCGGTGACTAGTCTGAATGCTTTGGCTGTAGGCAGGTAGGCTACAGTCCCTCCTAGTCTGTACAGTTTGAGTAGTATGTATACTATAAAAATGTGAGCTGATATCCCTAGGATGAGTCCTAAGCTTTGGAAGATTGGATGCTCTGTAACTCGACGTAGGTGTGACTCTACGTAGCGTGTTTCCATTGCCCTATCAAGGTTGGAGGCATCTTTTAATAATGTTTTGGCAAAGGGCTCTAAATTTAGTTGGGTAATGTCATCCATGATTGGATTTTCCTGTAGTTTTTCTAAGGTTCTAGAAAGGTTTACTACTGGGAAATTTGGAAGATTTTTCCTTTCATCTGGTTTGGTTTCCGTAATTTGGTTAAGTGCTGCCATGAATGGTAAATTAATTGTCTTGAGAATGTAGTGAAATGATAAGGTTGAGTTACAGGGCAACCTTGTGTTTGGAAGAGAAAATTCTCCTACACTGATTGTGCACCCACAGGGTACACCTATGATTGAGTAGGACTGGGCTTTTCGAGTTTCAGACGTTTTACCATGGCAGTTGATAAAGTAACTGGGTTCATTAGTAGTGACCAGATACTCATCTTCAGAAATGGAAATAGCATGGGTGGTAGGTGTTTGCAGTGGTGAAACTGTAAACTTGCAATGTTCCTTAATCTGTTGAGCCTGGTTAGTAAAAATGGCTACAGGGCATGTAGGCCTGTGTTTATAAATTCTACCATTTACATCTCTGCATACCTTTACTGTAGTACCTTCACATGCCTGCATATCTGCTGAGTCCAATTCGATGAATAATGATTCGTCGTAAGATACTGCTAGAAACTCAGTTGTGGTTTGTAATTTGGTGACTCCTCTGGTGGGGGTCTCCTGTGTGTCTATAGGCATGGGTGATGTAATCATTTGGTACAGTTTGAAGGTTGAGGTGGTAGATTGAATTATAATGTCCAGATGAATATATATATGGTGAGCTGAGTAAGTGTATGAGGTCAGCTTCTGTGAATAATAGAAATCTAAGTCATTAATTGCGACTTGTGCTCCAGGGTGTGTGATCCTAAGTTTGTTATTAATGTCAATTAAGTATCTAGCAAGGTCTGAGGGTGGTACTATATCAGGGGTTAGGATTCCTGATGATAGCATCCTCAGGGCTGCATTTGTCCTTTGCAGTGATTGTACTGTATTCATTCGTGCTGCTATGATAATTAATGCATCATTTAATACTTGCATTTTCTCCCTTTGAGTTTTCTCGTGCCTTGAATATGAGTCAAGTGACCTGGACATGTTAGAGGCCCACAGGTTGACGGTGTCACCTATGGTGTTGATTGTGCTGTCCAGTACCTTCTTATCTTGGATGTATGCTTTAACAAACTTATCTTGTCTGTCTGTGATCTTTTCAATGAGACTAGCTGCTTCCTGATCTTGTTTAGCAAATTTTCTTAGTATTTCATCTATGTTTTTGAGCTGTCCCATTACTTGGTTTACATCTTCTACTGTGGCTAGACCTAGCACACCGCGAAACAGGGGTGCTAGAAAACCCAGTATGGCCTCTCTTTTGGCTTTGTCCAATGTGTTTATGGGGTTGGATAAGAACAATTTGATGGAGGCTAGTGTTTCATTTATCTCCTTGTCTGCAATTTCCAGCAAGGTGTCTAGCTCCTTAGCTTGTTGGATAATTTGGCCAGAGGTATGATCTTGTAGAGTAGGAGTGGTCAACTGGAGTATTCTATCCCTTATGTATCCTTGGGTAACGGGTGCCCGAGGTATCTTGTAGGGGATAGCTAACAACAGTGTTGTGGTTGTATGTCCATTGACCAATGGTTGAGGGCTAGGTTTGAATACTACTCCTATGTTTTGTCTCACCACAGGTGTATAGCCTGCAGTAAGTGGTTTTATAGTATATAATAACAGCATAGTTAGCAGTATGGGTGAAACACTCAGTCTCCCCATGGTGCTTGTGTAAAGCAAGTTTGCTGTTTAAAGTCTTGTCAAATTTGTAGTGATTTGGTGCTGGTAAAGTCTAAGTGTATGGTGTAACACTTTAAATGAAGTGGTTCAAACTGTACCTTTGCAAGATTGAGCTGTCTTGGCAATATGTCCGGTGAGTCTATAGAGATTGACCAGTAAATGGTAAGGTCAGGTTGAAGGTGAAGTCGGTGTGTTCTTTAATCTAGTGCAGTCTCTCCTAATGGAGAAGTGGGCTGGCTAATTCCCAAGTGGGGTCCTGTAGACTTGTGTTCCAGACTGCAGCTGGATGAAGACTGATGGTGGGCTATGGTCCACAGTGCTTCTTATGTAGCCTACCCTACCCACATCCATTGTGGGCCTGGTATTGTTTCTCTGGAGACCATGCATAATCTCCAGTGTCTGCTAACTGTGGGGTCTATTGTGTAGTCTGTGTACTGGTAATTAGCTTCTCCTGTCATCCAGGACAGCCATTCATGACCGTCTAGACAGTTGTCTGAGGGTAGCTTATAAGGTCAATTGATCTCTATAGACTGCTGTGTTGGCATAGCGCGCTCTTTCATGTGGGGATTAGGCTTTAGACACTCCATTGTGTTACCCTTACTCTTCTTAGACTTCATGTCTGCTTTACTTGGGGGGTCCCAGTCTTTGACCCTTTCAGAGGCAATAACCTACTGATATATTTACAAATTTGATTGGCTTTATATACATAGTAATTCATTATCAGTCACACATGTCTTATGTGTGGATGAAGAGAATTTGTAATATATTTTGAAAATCTTATGTTCTTTTGGTATCTCAATCTTGTTTCTAATTTCTTGAAACTGCACCACACCTAGATGTCTTTCTTAGTATGTGGTGTGCAGGCCTAGGCTTGATAGGGCCTATGCCTGTGGTTTCTCTTGTAAGGGTGATATCATTTTTGTTCCTTACAATTTTGCTGTAGTATTTGGCCTCATGTGGAATAAGCCTGTGTGCAAATTCATTGTTTCTGACAGCCACAACCTTTTTCAGTCTGTCTATGTGCACTGGTCTGGCCACCAATAGATTGGTGTCCAAGTTTTTGAGTTTGGCACTTGTCAAACTAGGTCTATCTACTACAACATATGGTCCCATAAAAAGGGGTTGAAGTTTCTTACACTCTGTGTTGGTCAGGATTCTTGGTATGTTAAGGTACACCATGTCGGTGACCTTGATTTCCTGTGGTGTAAGTTTCTTATCATATCTATCCTTTCTTTCCTTTTGTAGCTTGGCGACCCTTTCTATAGCTTTCCTCCTAGAGGTATCTTGATTTGTTATCATGTTAGCTACATGGTCTGCTACTGTGGATATGTCTTCCTGTATTCCCAGCCCTAAGTCCATTGGGGTGGCTGGGTTTCTTCCATGGAGTAGGAAGAAAGGGGTGAATCCTGTGGTTTGGGATTCAGTGTTGTTTAATGCAAAGGTTATGGGTTCAATAAATGAATCCCAATTGTTTTGGTGCTTTGAGCAGAATGCTCTGAGTGCTGTGCCTATGCTAGCATTGAATCTCTCTACAAGCCCATTTGATTGTGGCCTGTATGGTGAGGAGAATTTATGTTTGATCTTGAGGTGTTTGGTCAGCTTTGTGAACTTTGCACCTGTATAACATGTCCCATTGTCTGTTTGAAGAGTGGCTGGTGTTCCATGATGACAAATTATATTCTTGTAGAACTCTGCTGCTGTTGTCTCAGCTTTTAAGTCAGTAGTAGCCCAAGCTGTTGCATATCTGGTAGCATAATCTATGCAGACTTGTATATGTTTGTTTCCCCTGGCAGTTGTGGGAAGTGGTCCCACCGCGTCTAGGTTTAGGAACTTCATTGGTGAAGTCATGTACTCTCTCACTGTCATTGGTGTTTTGTGTGAGTGTACTTGCCTTTTTGCTGTGAGGCATGTGTGGCAGGTGGAAACATATTTTGTTGTGTCTGCTAGCATAGACTTCCAATATACCCTAGGTCGGAGTGCTGACAGCATCCTACTTGAACCAAGATGGCCGCCGGTAGGTGAGTCATGGAAATACTGTAGTGTACTTGTTACCCATTGCTGTGGTATAACAATTTGAAGTGGTACAGTATTGGTCTTTCTCCAATTTATGGGGCATATATGGACTAATGTACCATTTACCAAGGTGTATGTCTGGCCTTGGTTGATGATTCTATTTCCTTGTGCTTTTGGTGCAGGCAAGGTTCCATCCTCAAGATATTGTATGAGGGGCAATAGGTCCTTGTCTTTCCTTTGTTCCAAGCCAAGGTTTGTACCTGAGATGGATGTGTCGGGAATCTGATCCAGTAGTTGATTTATATCTAGCACATGTTGTTTTATTCTGTCTCTTTCTTTTTCTTTTTCATCGACTATTGGCCTATCTTGTGCCTTTTGTTGGGGTGTGTCACTCTTGTTTTGGTGTGTAGGCTCCTTTGGAGGGCCTATTCTCGCCTTAATGGGAGTGGCAACCTTTTTCTTTAAAGGCACAATTTGCTTTTTGTCATTCTTCTTTGTCTCAGAGTTCTTTGACTTAGTAGATGCAGTGTCTTTTGTGACATTGTTCCTGGCAGGTGGGGTTTTGGTAGGTTTGTTTCCTGTGACCTTTTTCTCATTTAGAATAGTTTGTGATTGTGTGGGGGGTTTTGGTATGCCCTCCTGAATCATTTCTCTAGTCTTTGAGCGTGTGGTCATAGGACACAAATGGTTTGATGTTTCCTCTCCCTGCATTGGTTCAAAGAATCTGACTGATTTAGAAGTTGCTTGAGTAATAGCATATATTGTGTCTTCTGGATCTTCATCATCTGAGTCAGGTGGGGTGAAGGGTGGCTCCTTAGGAGTTGCCTTCAGCATTTGATTGAGTGATGAGAATTCAATAGGCTCGAAGTCATTATCTGGAAAGAGTTGTGAGTATTCTCTCTCACAGTGGCAAAACACATAGTGTGTAGATTGCTTCAAGATACCCCTAATGGGTGTCTCTGGCCTTTCAATGGTGTTGGGTGGATCATCCCTTTTGAATGGTACTTTCTTTGTTACTTTTGCAAACTTGGTTCTACTGGCTGCTCTAACTCTCCTTGGTGGGGGTGGAGGGTTAGTCATGGGTCCAGAGTCTGGGTATTCTCTTCTAGACATAGCATCTGGTGGTGTGTTATCATCACCTTTCACGTGTTGGATGGTGAATGAAAATTGTTGTATGTCTAGAGCCCATCTGGCCCATCTATGTGTGAGTCCTGTATTGGTTAGTAGCGGGATTAGGGCTGCATGGTCTGTGTATAATTGGAAGTGTCTGGTCTCTAGATAGTGTCTGAAGTGTAATACTCCATACACTACTCCCAGTAGTTCTCTCTCTGTGGTATTGTAATTTCTCTCATGTTTGGAGAGGGTTCTACCTGCAAAGGCTACTGGTCTGAGCACTCCTTCATTATCTCTCTGTGAGAGTACAGCTCCTAAACTCACATTGGAAGCATCAGTTGCCAAACTGAACTCTTTCTCATAGTTTGGATATCTGAGAAGAGCATTGGTACAGAGGGCATGCTTTAAAGTTTTGAAAGCATTATCTGCATCCTCTGTCCAGACAAATGCTTTAAGATGTGTCTGTAGATCATACAGTGGTCTAGCAATTTGGGCATAACCTTTGATAAACTTTTTGAAGTATTGGCATAGGCCTGTGAAGGATCGGACATTTTTGACTGATTTTGGTGTTGGGAAGGTTTTGATTGATTCCACCTTTGTGGGAGATGGTTGCAGTCCCTTGGGTGTGACTCTCATTCCCAAGAAGTCTATTCTGTCTATGAAGTATTCACATTTTGATTTCTTCAGTTTGAGTTTACCAACTCTTAAGCTGTTGAACACATCTTCCAGGTCATGGAAGTGTTGTTCGATTGATGGTGATAATACCAATATGTCATCTAGGTATGGTAGGGCACATTTGTATTTGAGTTTGTTCAGAATTAATGTGACTAGATGGCAGAATCCCGCCGGTGCCGTCGCTAAACCCATCGGCATCCTTTCATAGACATATTTTTTGTCATTTGCTATGAATGCGGTTTTATGCTGATCCTCCTGTCTTATAGGAATTTGAAAAAATCCCTGTTGGGCATCTAGCTTACTAAATACTCTTGGTCTGAGTGACCCTATCATGTCTAGAGTGTCATCGGCCCGGGGTGTAGATAAGGCTTGATTTATCGTGTTCTGGTTCAAATAACGAAAATCTGTGACAAGCCGATGGCCTCCCGATGATTTTTGTACTAAAAAGGATCTGGAGGCCCAGGGGCCTTCAGCACATTCTCTCAGAATGCCCTGTTGTACTAGCCTTTCACACTCTTCCCCTATTGCGGCCTGTTTTTCTGGTGTTTGTCTATATGGTAGGAAATGACATGGTACTGCCTCAGGTTTTACATGTATTGAGTGTGTATACAGGTGTGTGGCACCAATGTCTCCATCTTTTCCTACAAATACATCATCATACTTGGTCAGCAGTGATCTTAATCTATCATGCTGATCTTTGGATGTGAGCACAGATTTTGGTGGAACATTCTCTTCCAATTCTGGCTCGAGGTCATGTGCCTCACTATGTATAGCAGCTATTTCAGAGAGTCTGATTGAGTTGGGTTCAGGGTCAGCATATGTGGACTCACAGTCTGAGTCTGTGTCACTGAATTGAGTTACATCCTCAGGCCGTATGGCTGAGATGGATTGATCAGTGTGTGGGGTTGTGTCTGACACCTGTTGAGGTTTTTCTAAATCAGATTCCTTGACTTCCTGAAATAGAGCTATGATGGCACCCTTTTTGATTTTATGTGGGCGCCTGCTGGTGTTGAGTAACAGTAGGGGATGTTTGTTATTTTCCCTGGGGGTTACTGCTGCCCTTTGAACTAGATATGGGGCATTGTTATTTCTTTGGAGGTTATCTACTACTCCAGTTTTGCCTTGCAGTGATTGAGTAGATGTGACCTTACCCAATACTGCAAGTTCAGAGAATGGAGGGATGGTAAAATCCCTCACTGCCCTAATGGGTTTGAGAATTTGTTCAGGATCAACATTAAATTCAATTTGAGATTTTGTAGTGCTTAAGAAATCTGTGCCGAGTACAACGGGCTGTGTGAGGTTGGGTATTACAGCAAATTGGTATTGGAATCTGACACCTTGGATTCTAAAGTTCAGCATAGCTGAATGTCTAACATGACACACCGATCCATCTGCCAAGTGGATGTTGATTTTAGATTTCCTCAGTTGGATATGGAATCTCTTTTGGAGGTCCATGAGGAATGATTGTCTGACACAGGTGATAGTAGCACCTGTATCAACCAAACATTGTACATCTGAAACATCATATAGATTTGCATTGATACAGCCATTTTGAAGAAGTACAATAGAAAGCTTGGTACTCTCACCTGTATCCTTTGATGATGAATCTGGTGGGGTGATGTGTATCACTGATGGACGTCTCTGTCTGTTAGATGGTAGATTTGCACTAGCAATTGTCTCTGGTTGGATCTTTGTTAATCCTGATTGATTGTTTGTATTTGGGGTGTCACAGTGCACTGGCCCATCGGCACTGTGACATCCTAGTTTTCCTGGTTCTGTGGGGTGGTTGAGATGCTTGCCACCAGGAGTTTGGAGATTTGATCCATCACGTGAGGTGGTATTTGGGGGTTACTTTGTTGGTTCCCCTGGTAACCTCTTGTGTCAGGTTTGTAATCCTCCCGGCGTGAGTTGGAACCCTGGTTATATTGACCAGAGTTGCTGTATTGACCGGAGTTATTGGACCTCTGGTTGTTGTTGTAGGCGCCATTGTTGTTGTAGGATCCACTGTTGTAGTTCCTATGTGGACTTTGGCTCCTACTGTTGGATCCTTGATTATAGGATCCAGAGTTGTTTGAACCCTGGCTGTTGTTGTAGGATCCAGAGTTGTTGTAGGATCCAGAGTCGTAGTTCCTATGTGGACTATGGCTCCTACTGTTGGATCCCTGATTATTATAGGATCTGCCATTACTTGGGGTTCTGTCTCTCCTATCACTGTATGAAGAGTTACCATTGTTGGAGTTGGAAGAGCTGTTGTCTTTCCTACTGTTGTGACCCCCCCGGTTGTTGCTGTTGCCCCCCCCTACCTCTACCTCTATTGGATTGGTAGTTGGGGTCATAGTTATTTCCTCTATATCTACCGGTAGGGTCTTTGGATATAGCCTTAGCTTCCTGTTGCCTTACATGGGCACTAGATATTAGGTTAACATCTTCATCTGAACTAGTGGTGATTTCCTGGACCTTTTTCTTAGTAGGCTGTGGGTTAGACTCTGCATCCCTTGTTTTCCTAGATCTTTCTTGGGTCTCAACCTCTAAGGCTAGGTCTAGGGCTTGGTTAAAAGAGTCTAATTTCTTGTTCTCAAGAGCTACAGAGATCCAGGGCCTCATGCCTTGGGTGAATGTTTTAAATAAGGTGTCGTCCTTTAGGCATTGGACATTACACGCTTTTCTGAGATACATTGCATAATCAGATACAGGTTCATCTATCTCTTGTGCACGGAGTGCAGTCCTGGAGATAATATTGTCTTGAGTAGCAAAATACTCTTTTAATTTATTCACTACATTGGTCCATGTCAACATATCAGGTGTGGCACTCTCCCTGAAGGATTCAAACCAAGCTAGTGCTTGTCCCTCGAGGTACTTGGGTAAATATGTTACCATGGTGTCACTGTCTGTCACTTTGTACTTATCCTTCAGATATTCTGGGAATTTGTGATCAATAAATAATGCTGTTGACATGAGTGGTGATGGGTGTGAAAAGGTTTTGGGTTTTGTTACCTCATGTAGCCTGATCTTTCTGTCATCCTGTTGTTTTCTGTCTATGAGTTTGGTCATGTAGGACACCATGGAGATTATGATGTCATCTTTGGATCCAGAGGCAGATGGTGTGACAACAGGTGTGATGGCAGGTGTGGGAGGTTGTGGGGTCTGGGATGATACCATCTTCATGAGATCTGCTATCTGTTGTTGTTGTCTCTCTAGGGACTTCCGCTGATCTTCCATGGCCTTCTGTTGAGCATCTATTGCTGCATTCCTCTCTGCCAGTTGTTGGTTGAGGATCCTCTCCCTTTCCTCCTGCTGGGATTTGTTGGTCTCTAGGGCAGTAACTGCATCTTGGATGGCCTTCTCATAGGCCCTTATCTTCTCAGCTGTCTGATTAGGTTGGGGGCCTTCATCGGTGTCCATGATGGAGGGTGTGGGGGAGGTGTCTCTGGAGGAGTGGCTGTCAAAGGCTGGAGCTGGGGTGGAGGATCTAGATGAGGGTGTGGATCCACCCCCTGAGGCAGATCCTTCTTCCCCTGAGGTAGATAGCGTGAGTTGGGCGTCCTGTAGAGATCCCTGGGAAATGTTGGATCCCTGAGAACTGGTTGTTCCCTGAGTAGACAGGGTGGGTGGTGTGGGGTCTACTGAGTGTGGGTCTGTTGTATTGGAGGCTGGTTTGCCTCCTGTGGGCCTCCTAGATCTTGGTGGGAGGGAGACCTCTTCAACAGGCCCCTGACTACGTAAGGTCTTTGTGTGTTGTTCTGCCAGCTTGACTGATAAGGCCTTGATGTGTGTGGTGGACCTCACTGACGTGTGGGAGACCTCACTGACGTGTGGGAGACCTCACTGACGTGTGGGAGACCTCACTGACGTGTGGGAGACCTCTCTGACGTGTGGGAGACCTCACTGACGTGTGGGAGACCACACTGACGTGTGGGAGACCTCACTGACGTTTGGGAGACCTCACTGACGTTTGGGAGACCTCACTGACGTTTGGGAGACCTCACTGACGTTTTGGGAGACCTCACTGACGTTTTTTGGAGACCTCACTGATATATGAGAGATCTTACTGTTGTGTGAGAGATCTCATTGATGTGTGGGAGATCTCATTGATGTGTGTGGGATCTCACTGATGTGTGGGAGATCTCATTGATGTGTGTGGGATCTCACTGATGTGCGGGAGATCTCATTGATGTGTGGGAGATCTCACTGATGTGTGTGGGAGATCTCACTGGTATGTGGGAGATCTCACTGGTGACCTTGGTGGGTATGGTGTCAAGGTCAAGGTCACTGGGTGGGTGGAGTGGGTCTTACTGTGTGTATGCGGTACCAGCTTTAATTTACTGTGTGCATGATTGTTCTTAGTTGTGTTACCAGCTTTAATTTTTATGAGCCTGTGAGAGATATGGGATCTTAGTAGGATGTTCTCCACCACTTTGTCATACTAGTAATTGGCATGATCAAGTTGTCATATGAGAAATATCATAAGACTAGTGGTATATAGTGTAATTATCTCAAGGCTCTTATAAATAGTGTTATATCCAGTTGTCACTGGTTTATTCAGCTTTAGGCAACATGTAAGAAATATCAATCATACAGTAGTTAGTATGTAGGTAATTTGCACATGCAGTAAACATACAGTAATTTATAAAGTATAATGTTCAGTTCCACTCCACCTGTGAGGTATTAATAATACAGTGTCCAGCATACTTCTAGGTGGGTTCCCACACCTAGCTCCTGACCTGCTGCTTAGAGGAATAATGTAATAATGGATAACTTTACCCTCTGGTGGAAGTCTTGAAGAAGATAGCCTCTGGCCACTAATGGTAGGAAACCAATGCCTGTCTAGCATAGTTTCCCCATAGTGCAGTGGTATAGCAGGTAGCAGGAGATGACTGGAGATGTTACCTCTAGAGCGGTTCTTGGTGATGTGTCTTCCTGGAGGTGCATACAGGCTATTTGTAGCAAATCTTGGAAAAGCACCTCCAGACTGACTGGAGCCAGCAGCATCTGCCTAACTCTACAATTGTTTGAGGGGACTCTTTCAAGTGTCACAGGGGGACAAAGGACCCCCATGGACGCCGCTATGCCCCCCATTGTCTTGGTCGGTTCTGCATCTTTAGACCCTCATATCTCGATCGTTTATGCGTTTATAACCGCCATTTTGGGCATGCGCGGAGTTGAATATGGCAAGTTTATAATGCCCGCTGGATAGGCGCGTAACTCGCGCCGGTTTGTCTGTAGTGCACTCGGAGCTCCTTTCAGTCTCCATGGCATAACTTCCTCAATAATGGGAGTTCCGCCTTGATCTTGGGCTCATTTTGACCGTCTAATTATGGGCTTTCCATAAATGCTTTGATATTTGACCTAGCTTGCTCAGGAGCGACGCTAGAGCGACCGGAAGGTTATGGCGTTGTGCTTATGTAACCCATTGTTCAGTCCTTAGAGTGCTCAGACACTCATGACGGCGTCAGCGGTGCTCAGGCACCCGTGACGGCCGGTTGCATTCACTTACAAGTTATTAGTTTGTGCACTGAACCATGAGGTCGCACACTGAGACCCTTATTCTTATTATATTGTGCAGTGAACCATTAGGTCGGACCCTTTGATGTCATAAACTCTGTCTAACTGACTTGGTTTGGTGTGCAGTGGGGCATGAACGCTCTTATACAAAGTTTGAGCGCTCTTATAGCTCTTAGAACCAACCTATGTATTAATTTCATAGATATTCTTTGATTAATACAATAATATGTTAGAATTTATGGAATAATACATCATCAGTGTGTCTTACATGACCATAAGTGTCAGGTTGGTTTACGTCATCAGTGTGCCTTACATCACCATAAGTGTCAGGTTGGTTTACGTCATCATCAGTGTGCCTTACATCACCATAAGTGTCAGGTTGGTTTACATCATCAGTGTGCCTTACATCACCATAAGTGTCAGGTTGGTTTACATCATCATCAGTGTGCCTTACATCACCATAAGTGTCAGGTTGGTTTACATCATCATCAGTGTGCCTTACATCACCATAAGTGTCAGGTTGGTTTACATCATCATCAGTGTGCCTTACATCACCATAAGTGTCAGGTTGGTTTATGTCATCATCGATTTGCCTGACATCACCATAAGTGTCAGGTTGGTTTACGTCATCAGTGTGCCTTACATCACCATAAGTGTCATGTTGGTTTACATCATCAGTGTGCCTTACATCACCATTAGTGTCAGGTTGGTTTACGTCATCATCAGTGTGTCTTACATCACCATAAGTGTCAGGTTGGTTTACGTCATCAGTGTGCCTTACATCACCATAAGTATCAGGTTGGTTTATGTCATCATCGATTTGCCTGACATCACCATAAGTGTCAGGTTGGTTTACATCATCATCAGTGTGTCTTACATCACCATAAGTGTCAGGTTGGTTTACGTCATCAGTGTGCCTTACATCACCATAAGTGTCAGGTTGGTTTACATCATCATCAGTGTGTCTTACATCACCATAAGTGTCAGGTTGGTTTACATCATCAGTGTGTCTTACATCACCATAAGTGTCAGGTCAGTTTACGTCATCAGTGTGCCTTACATCACCATAAGTGTCAGGTTGGTTTACGTCATCAGTGTGTCTTACATCACCATAAGTGTCAGGTCGGTTTACATCATCAGTGTGCCATACATCACCATAAGTTTCAGGTTGGTTTACATCATCATCAGTGTGTCTTACATCACCATAAGTGTCAGGTTGGTTTACGTCATCAGTGTGTCTTACATCACCATAAGTGTCAGGTTGGTTTACGTCATCATCAGTGTGCCTTACATCACCATAAGTGTCAGGTTGGTTTACGTCATCATCAGTGTGTCTTACATCACCATAAGTGTCAGGTTGGTTTACATCATCAGTGTGCCTTACATCACCATAAGTGTCAGGTTGGTTTACGTCATCAGTGTGCCATACATCACCATAAGTTTCAGGTTGGTTTACATCATCATCAGTGTGTCTTACATCACCATAAGTGTCAGGTTGGTTTACATCATCAGTGTGTCTTACATCACCATAAGTGTCAGGTTGGTTTATGTCATCAGTGTGCCTTACATCACCATAAGTGTCAGGTTGGTTTATGTCATCATCCGTGTGCCTTACATCACCATAAGTGTCAGGTTGGTTTACATCATCAGTGTGTCTTACATCACCATAAGTGTCAGGTCAGTTTACATCATCAGTGTGCCTTACATCACCATAAGTGTCAGGTTGGTTTACATCATCAGTGTGCCTTACATCACCATAAGTGTCAGGTTGGTTTACGTCATCAGTGTGCCTTACATCACCATAAGTGTCAGGTTGGTTTACGTCATCAGTGTGCCTTACATCACCATAAGTGTCAGGTTGGTTTACGTCATCAGTGTGCCTTACATCACCATAAGTGTCAGGTTGGTTTACGTCATCAGTGTGCCTTACATCACCATAAGTGTCAGGTTGGTTTATGTCATCAGTGTGCCTTACATCACCATAAGTGTCAGGTTAGTTCACATCATCAGTGTGCCTTACATCACCATAAGTGTCAGGTTGGTTTATGTCATCAGTGTGCCTTACATCACCATAAGTGTCAGGTTGGTTTACATCATCAGTGTGTCTTACATCACCATAAGTGTCAGGTTGGTTTACATCATCAGTGTGTCTTACATCACCATAAGTGTCAGGTTGGTTTACATCATCATCAGTGTGCCTTACATCACCATAAGTGTCAGGTTGGTTTACATCATCAGTGTGCCTTACATCACCATAAGTGTCAGGTTGGTTTATGTCATCAGTGTGTCTTACATCACCATAAGTGTCAGGTTGGTTTACATCATCATCAGTGTGCCTTACATCACCATAAGTGTCAGGTTGGTTTACATCATCATCAGTGTGCCTTACATCACCATAAGTGTCAGGTCACTTTTCATCATCATAAGTGTGTTTTACATCACCATAAGTGTCAGGTTGGTTTATGTCATCATCAGTGTGCCTTACATCACCATAAGTGTCAGGTCACTTTTCATCATCATAAGTGTGTTTTACATCACCATAAGTGTCAGGTTGGTTTACGTCATTATCGATGTGCCTTACATCACCATAAGTGTCAGGTTGGTTTACATCACCATACAGGTTGTCAGGTTTCTGGTCGTCAGTGTGATTTATATCGTAGAACTTGTTGTCAGGTTGCTTTACATCATCATACCAAGGGCTGCTCATCAGAGTGCCTCACATTGAAATAATTCCTAGAGGAAGTTAAATTCGATTTGATTTTAATCACACATAAATATCAATATAAATCATTGGATCAGATTGGATGGTAAATCATAAACGTACATTCTGCATTAAAGGTGCAGGGATCAAGCCCTGTTGTACAAACCTCAGCAAAGATTAAGGGGTGTGTCTTTGCCAGGAGCACTGTACACCCTATATATGCATTGTTATATATTAATTCATCCGCCTCAAAGTACAGAATATTCATACCTGTAAATTCTTTTTGAAAAATTCTCCACACCAGCGTTGGCTAGTGCAAATTTTTTACTCTTTTTTTGCACTAGCCACAGTGGTGTGGAGAATTTTTCAAAAAAATAACTTGTTTATTCACCAGTTCCCCAACCTTTACAACCCACACTACTAGAGGTCACAGTGTATAAAATCTCCTGCACACTATAGATAGGAACTATGCTTCTATCTCTAAAACTAACTCGAACCCACCCTACAAAAAGGCTAAACTTCACCAAAAAAAATCAAACTTACCTCTTGATCTCTTGTACCAAGATATTGCAAAGATTATCACACCAAATTTACAAGGAACCCCACAAGTATAGCAACACCAACAAAGTCATAGATAGACACTCAATGTTCATCTCCATTGGTCACTGCTAGACCTATGTTATAGAATCAAATGATGACAATGATTAAAAACAGTCAAGGAATAAAGGACATATTGAAGTTGGTGGGTCATTAAACCTATAACAATATTGACCTTGAGTCCTATTTTTAGTGATATCATAGATAGGAATGTTACTGGCTCCCAGACATCATTAACAGAAGACCCTCTGGCTTTTACAAATGATGCTTGATATCAGTGTATTTCCCTATCTCAGAAATAAGAGAATGTGTCAGTGGTGCTAATTTTTATAGCGGTACATAGTCATGTTCTATAACAGTTCAAGACTAAACGTAAATGTGTTATTAATTCAGTCCCAGTATCTCCTTTATTTTACCATATTTCCATGTGTTACCTTGGCAACAGAATGTTAGAAAGTTTGGCAATTGTTTAATACTTACTGACATTGAGTTGTACAGTTTGGGATATTGCTGAGAACCCAACAATATTCGCCACCACACAACCATACAGTCCACTGTCTGCTGTGTTCACTTTGAATGTGTGTGTCGATGAGTTGTGTGGCCAATCCGTGAGCTGCTGACCATCTTTGTATCACTGTACAATTGTGTCTCCATTATTAACCATGTGTGCACTACTAGGAGAATACACAAAACTAAAGCATCCTCTCAATTGGTGTCAAGAATACCTAGATTTTAAAATTTTGTTTCTGACTTGGCAAGAGAGGGAGGATGTCAGGGTAAAATAGGCTGTCCCCATAAACCAACCCCCAAACAGTGGCTGTACAATTATTAGTCAGTATAGCACTCAAGATCCACCATAATGCACCAAATGCCCTGAGGGAGCAATAGATCCCTAAATTTGTCAAAATGTGTACCTGGTCCTTGCTCTGTCCCATAGAATTTTGTTGTAATTTGTTTAGGATAGCCTCTATATTGGGATCTAGAAATGCACCAGAATGCAGCAAATGTCCTGTAAAATTTTCCTGGGGGGCATGTCAAAAGGCCTCCCCTTGTACCATTGTCGCCTCACTTTGTTTGTCAATTTAGTATGCCTCACTTGTGATGAGCATATCAGCCCATTCAGCAGCATCCTGTGGCCAAGATGTCCTTGGCTACAGCCCCACCAGCATTGGCTCCAGGATTTTCATATTTGCCCAGCCCTGCTGGGGGTGCACCTTACATGCTAGGTGCATTGATTGGAGATATCAGAGAAATAATACTACTGTGTCAGTCTTCGTACCCAGTCCACTAGAGCCAGACTACAGAGTTCTCTGTGAGAGTCTAAAAGCCAAGGTGAGTGGTTGAATATAAGTAGTATAAGGTCAAGGCCTTTGGCATACGGCACCTGTCATTGATGTTTATGGTAGTCCTTTCAACACTGATACTTTCTGACACCCATATGAACCTCTTTGTAACAAAAAAAAAATAAATTGGAAAGAATTTGGATATGTTTAAAAGAAATTGAAAAAGGCCTTAATTCAACTTCTAAAAGGTGAACGTGGAAGATTCTTTCGCCATTAGAAGGCCTCTTGATCATAAGTCTAATAATATTATCACACGAATGCTACCATCATCCTTCAGGACCCCCCCCCCCCCATTGAGAGAATACATTACATAAGGTGGTCAGCCTCCGATATGAAACCTTGACTTATTTCAGATTTTAGTTTTTTACTCACTATATCATATTCAGGGCATGAATTGATGTAATTTGTACACATGTATTGAAAGTCGCATTCACTGTCTACCACCACACAGAAAGCATTCACAAAGTACCCTACAGGGTTTCAGTTGTACAGGGACATCATTTACAGTGAATACACAAGCACAATCACATGTAGAAAACACATAAAACTCACAAAATTCAACACTCCATTCACACTGCATGTTCATCTACCTCAGGTTCTGCCACAACTCCCAGTTTATTTTGTGGCATCGTGAATAGCAGATTTTCCCAGAAGTTGGGGGCGCCTTGTTCTATAAATGTATGGGTGTCAAAGTACAATGCATAAGTTGGAGTGAGAGTCTTTGTGTCCAGGGTAGCTTCTTTGATTGTAACCAATCTCCGAGTACCCTCATCAATATCTATCGACTGGGCAAGTTGAAACTCAAACCTACTGTAGTGACTCTCAAAGAAGTTCTTTGAGAAAAATGCCAAAGTCCTTTTGCTTTTTATTATACATTGATGCATGTTTTCATGGATAGGGACTCCACCAAGGAAGTGTACTCGATGGAAGCAGACCTTAAACCCTCGCCTCTCTAATTCTGGTATCAACCATTCACCTACATAATCCTCATCTTCTGTAGCATATGACACAAAGATATCAAAGGTCCTCTCCTCATCATCATGTTCATCCACCACCCCAACATTATTCTTTTGATGTGCATTTATCGGCACACCTGTCACCACTCTCCTATATCTAAGGATGCATATATTTACAAACACTATCAGCAATATAATGCAGGTAACAACAATGATTGTGATGGAAAATGAGCTGTTTCCTTCATGTCTGTGACAGTAATAGCTCTGCGCAAGATAGTCAATACGGGCATTTGCCACTTCAGGAGGAGAATGACATCTGATGAACCTTTTTATCAGTTTGTAGTTGGACACAACAAAGTCTCTTAAGGCAAGACCATCACAGTCACAAAGCCAGGGGTTGTTTTCCAGCCGGATTTCAAGTAGGTGTGGGAATCTGATCTCAGTAACCCCCACAGGCAATGTTTGTAGCTTATCATTGTTTAAACAAAGGACTTTAATGTTTCTGGCCAATGCTTTCAAGATGTCCATTGTTATTTCAGTAACAGCAATATGACTGAATACTCCCTTTGTTACATTTGACAGGTATGGCCTGATGTTAAGAGATGTAATAAAACTTTTGTTGAAGTATAACTCATAGGATGTACTACTATCCACTATGACATTATCTAATGCTGGCAGCGCCATTGGCAGCTCCACTCCTTTGTATGCCTCACAAAATACCCTTAACACTGTAGCATTTGGTATACTGACACATGAACAACCCTCAGGGCAATGCTCTGTTATATCACATACAAACTGATCAAGGGGTATTGACAAAGGGTTTTTACCTTTGAGACTGATAGGACCATTGCATATGTTACTCCATGTTCTTGCATTAACGCGAAGGAAATGGTAAAATATGTAATCTTTGCAATCACAAATCAGAGGATTTGCAGAGAAAATATGTGGTAATTTGTGTAAGCACACATCCAACTTTGCATTTCTAATTGGGAGCCTCCATCCCAGGAATATGTCCATGAGGTGGGTGATGTTGTTATTTTGCAAATGGTAGATAGGGATATCATTGCAGGAAGATACTGGGCCATACCTGTTCACAAAATGTGTTACTGCATTGTGGGAAACATCTACTAGCCTTGCTCCATGGATTAATGGTAATACTGCTAAGTGATTGTGGCTGAGATCTAGAACTTGTATTTCACCTGGTTTATCTAGCGTTAAGTTAATGTTTGCTATGTCATTATATGAGAGATTTAACATTGTCATGGTTTGTGACAGCTTGCTTGATATTGATGTTAGCTTGTTGTAGTCTAGGTGAAGCTTCGACAATCCAACCATCTGTGACACGTCACAGTGTATCTTTTGTATGGCATTATGTGTAAGCGAGAGCTCCCGCAGGTAAGGTAACATTGACAGTTCACACGGTACTGATGTAAGCTTGTTATAGTCTAAGTACAGATACCTCAACCATTCCATCTGTGACATGTCACAGTCTATATGCTGTATGTCATTATGTGACAGAGAGAGCTGCCGCAGATGAGGTAACTTTGACAGGTCACATGGTAGTAGGGTAAGTTTGTTGTAGTCTAGGTACAGATTCATCAACAACTCCATCTGTGACATATTACAATCTATATTCTGTATGGCATTATGTGACAGATGGAGCTGAGACAGTCGAGGTAACTTTGATAGTTCACAGGGTACTAATGTGAACTTGTTGTAGTCTAGGAACAGATACTTCAACACCTCCATCTGTGACATGTCACACTCTATATTCTGTATGGCATTATGTGACAGAGAGAGTTCAGACAGTTTTTCCATCTTAGACAGTTCACATGGCAGTAATGTAAAGTTGTTGTAGTCTAGGTACAAATAGCTCAACTCCTCCATCTGTGACATGTCACACTCTATATTCTGTATGGCATTATGTGACAGAGAGAGCCTTTGCAGTTTATGTAACCGTGAAAGTTTGAGACATGGCACTGATGTAAGCTTGTTGTAGTCTAGGTACAAATAGCTCAACCTCTCCATCTGTGACATGTCACAATCTATATTCTGTATGGTATTATGTGTCAAAGAGAGGTTATACAGTTCAGATAACTTTGAGAGTTCACAGGGTACTAATATGAACTTGTTGTAGTCTAGGTACAGCTTCTTCAACCCCTCCATCTGTGACATATTACAATCTATATTCTGTATTGCATTATGTGACAGAGAGAGTTCAGACAGTTTTTCCATCTTAGACAGTTCACAGGGTACTGATGTAAGCTTGTTGTAGTCTAGGTACAAATAGCTCAACCTCTCCATCTGTGACATGTCACACTCTATATTCTGTATGGTATTATGTGTCAAAGAGAGGTTATACAGTTCAGATAACTTTGAGAGTTCACAGGGTACTAATATGAACTTGTTGTAGTCTAGGTACAGCTTCTTCAACCCCTCCATCTGTGACATATTACAATCTATATTCTGTATTGCATTATGTGACAGAGAGAGTTCAGACAGTTTTTCCATCTTAGACAGTTCACAGGGTACTGATGTAAGCTTGTTGTAGTCTAGGTACAAATAGCTCAACCTCTCCATCTGTGACATGTCACAATCTATATTCTGTATGGTATTATGTGTCAAAGAGAGGTTATACAGTTCAGATAACTTTGAGAGTTCACAGGGTACTAATATGAACTTGTTGTAGTCTAGGTACAGCTTCTTCAACCCCTCCATCTGTGACATATTACAATCTATATTCTGTATTGCATTATGTGACAGAGAGAGTTCAGACAGTTTTTCCATCTTAGACAGTTCACAGGGTACTGATGTAAGCTTGTTGTAGTCTAGGTACAAATAGCTCAACCCCTCCATCTGTGACATGTCACAGTTTATTTTCTGTATCTGATTATGTGACAGAGAGAGTTCAGACAGTTTTCCTAACTTTGATAGTTCACATGGCATTGATGTAAACTTGTTGTAGTCTAGGTACAGCTTATACAACCCCTTCATCTGTAACATGTCACAGTCTCTACTCTGTATGCCATTATGTGTCAGAGAGAGCTCATGTAATTTAGCTAACTTTGACAGTTCACAAGGTACTGATGTTAGGTTGTTATAGTCTAGATTCAGCTTCAACAGCCCCTCCATATATGACATGTCGCAGTCCACACTGTGTATGGCATTGTGTGTCAGGGACAGGTGGTACAGTTTAGGCATCTTTGACAGTTTCCATGGTATTGATGTCATGTTGTTGTAGTCCAGGTAGAGAACGCGTAGCTGTGGCATGTCAAAGTCAACAGTCTGTAAGACATTGTGGGAGAGGTCCAGGTTCTCCAGCTGTTTGAGGTAAGATATATTGCCTAGAGTAGTCAACCTTGCATTTGTAATCACTAATGTTATTATATTTGTATGGTCATGTAAAAGCTTGTACAGCTTATTTCCAGGATCGGTTTCACAGTCTCTGACAACCAGCATGTCATAGCCAAGGTACGGTCTGATTTCACAATGGCAAGACTCAGGACAATTGTCCAATGCGACATTTTGCCCCAAAATGCAGCCTGTGACTGCAGAAAGTAGGAGTAAGATGTAAAACTGGCTCCTAATCATGTTTGTTGATCTTTATTTCTGGTCTCATGTACAGGGACTGGTGACGTTACTATGTGCATGGCTCCTGATTAAATGCTCAATGTCCCTGAATGCTGTAGTTAGTGTCAGCTGTTGTGCCAACCACTGGCCACCTTGGACTATGTACAGCAGTGTAGTAATGTACTTTTAGTTGTTCTGTCTCTAATATAGCAGGAACATCTGACATGCTCTGTGTGTCTGTTTCTATGAATAGCTCAGTATAGCTGTATACACCAACTCACTGTATGCGTTAGAGAGTAGCAGGACACGCTCCGTGTGTGTGTCTCTGAGTGTGAGTAGTTCAGTATAGCTGTATACACCAACTCACTGTATGGGTTAGAGAGTAGCTCCATGTGTGTGTGTGTGTCTCTGAGTGTGAGTAGCTCAGTATAGCTGTATACACCAACTCACTGTATGGGTTAGAGAGTAGCTCCGTGTGTGTGTCTCTGAGTGTGAGTAGCTCAGTATAGCTGTATACACAAACTTACTGTATGGGTTAGAGAGTAGCTCCGTGTGTGTGTCTCTGAGTGTGAGTAGCTCAGTATAGCTGTATACACCAACTCACTGTATGGGTTAGAGAGTAGCTCCGTGTGTGTGTCTCTGAGTGTGAGTAGCTCAGTATAGCTGTATACACCAACTCACTGTATGGGTTAGAGAGTAGCTCCGTGTGTGTGTCTCTGAGTGTGAGTAGCTCAGTATAGCTGTATACACCAACTGACTGTATGGGTTAGAGAGTAGCTCCATGTGTGTGTGTGTGTCTCTGAGTGTGAGTAGCTCAGTATGGCTGTATACACCAACTCACTGTATGGGTTAGAGAGTAGCTCCGTGTGTGTGTCTCTGAGTGTGAGTAGCTCAGTATAGCTGTATACACCAACTCACTGTATGGGTTAGAGAGTAGCTCCGCGTGTGTGTCTCTGAGTGTGAGTAGTTCAGTATCGCTGTATCCACCAACTCACTGTATGGGTTAGAGAGTAGCTGGACGTGCTCTGTGTGTGTCTCTGAGTGTGAGTAGCTCAGTAAAGCTGTATACACCAACTCACTGTATGGGTTATAGAGTAGCTCCGCGTGTGTGTCTCTGAGTGTGAGTAGTTCAGTATCGCTGTATCCACCAACTCACTGTATGGGTTAGAGAGTAGCAGGACGTGCTCTGTGTGTGTGTGTCTCTGAGTGTGAGTAGCTCAGTACAACCTTATACACCAACTCACTGTATGGGTTAGAGAGTAGCTCCGTGTGTGTGTCTCTGAGTGTGAGTAGCTCAGTATAGCTGTATACACCAACTCACTGTATGGGTTAGAGAGTAGCTCCGCGTGTGTGTCTCTGAGTGTGAGTAGTTCAGTATCGCTGTATCCACCAACTCACTGTATGGGTTAGAGAGTAGCTGGACGTGCTCTGTGTGTGTGTGTCTCTGAGTGTGAGTAGCTCAGTACAACCTTATACACCAACTCACTGTATGAGTTAGAGAGTAGCTCCGTGTGTGTGTCTCTGAGTGTGAGTAGCTCAGTATAGCTGTATACACCAACTCACTGTATGGGTTAGAGAGTAGCTCCGTGTGTGTGTCTCTGAGTGTGAGTAGCTCAGTAAAGCTGTATACACCAACTCACTGTATGGGTTATAGAGTAGCTCCGCGTGTGTGTCTCTGAGTGTGAGTAGTTCAGTATCGCTGTATCCACCAACTCACTGTATGGGTTAGAGAGTAGCAGGACGTGCTCTGTGTGTGTGTGTCTCTGAGTGTGAGTAGCTCAGTACAACCTTATACACCAACTCACTGTATGAATTAAAGAGTAGCTCCGTGTGTGTGTCTCTGAGTGTGAGTAGCTCAGTAAAGATGTATACACCAACTCACTGTATGAGTTAGAGAGTAGCTCCGTGTGTGTGTCTCTGAGTGTGAGTAGCTCAGTATAGCTGTATACACCAACTCACTGTATGGGTTAGAGAGTAGCAAGAGTTACCGTCGAGTTGAATTTTGGTCAAGCGCGTTACATGCCAATTGTAAGCCTACAGAAGGTACCGAGACAGTGGCAGCGCTTGTATTATCGCCCACGTCGATCGTCTAACATGTTTTCTACACGATTTACACACTTTCGGTACAAAAAAACCACATCAAATACATCAATCGACATTCAACATCAATATTTCATCAAGTTTCCATCAATATCACTCACCTCTTTGACAATATTGTCGAAACTTTCGGCGTTAAACACCTGAGACTTGCCGTCCAAACAAGTTGAGACAAGCAATAACAACTTCCGGGAAGTTCCCGGATGGAGGCGACTTCCGCCCGGGTAACAGGAGCTGTTTTTCTTCTCCCGCCATAATTTTGCCGAATACCGATCAAGCGCGTTACATATGATAAACGACCATGGTTTGGGGCAACCGAAGCATGTAGAGACCCGATTTTTTTTTTAAACCGACACCTCAACAATAGATACACACTATATAATAGGTGAGATTACCCCTAGATGATTTATATAGGCTGCACAGAGGAAAGTGTTGCTTCAGGGGGAGTGGGGATGACTGACTTGAAAATTACTTGAATGTGTATTGCGCGCACAGGCCGGGAGATACAAAAAAAATTTTTTTCCTCAAAAATACCCCATATGCTCCCCCTCTATGCTGATAGATGAGAAACCATATGCAACAGTTATAGTATCTATTATATTGATTTTCAATTTTGATCAAGCGTGTTACACGTACTATTTCAACTTAGAAGACCTGATGTTAAAAAAGAATTACTGGACATGTCACCTCCAATACACATGGAATTGTTAGATAGGACCCCCAGCTATGAAATAAATAATAATATGGTGGACTACTACTGCTTTCCTTGATGATATTTGGTCTGGAATAAGGTGGAAATTGAAAAAAAAAACAATTTTTGGCAATTTTCCAACTTTGGGCCACCATAGCTCAAAAAATATTGGTCCGACATACACAAATTTGCCCTCTTTTTGAAGCTAAACATGTTTTCTTTCAAATGAGACCATAAATAAGAAGATTGGTTGAACAGTTTTTATTCTGGAGCCACATGTATCCAAAAAGACCCCAAAAACCCAAAGGTGGGGCAGTTCACAGGAATCACCCATTAACATTTAGCTATAGTTGTGCCATAGAGCTTCCTCTCAAGTTTGGGGAGAGTTGTATACATGGGTCTCAAATAGTATGGTTTATAATTCTCTGGCCTCTACACATTTGTCACTATGCACATGAATCTTTGTGCATCCTGAATCATTTATAAATATAATTTTTGTCAATTTCATTAATCTACATTTTCTAACTGAGCCAATATGCATAGAGCTTTATTACACTATATTAAAAAAGGCATTATTAGACCGCTGGTTATGGAATCAGAAATGCTGACTGGTTCAGCCTAGAGTACCCATGGGGTACCAGATGAAGCAAAGTCTTCAGGCTGTGATGCAGTTAGGAAACTCTGAATAAACTTCATTTTTCTCTTTATTTTTCTCAAATTATATATTTTCAGGCTTTGAAATGTCCTTTTCTCCCACCAAATCCCACTTTTCTTAAGAATGAAATTGGATTTTACAGGGATTATTAACACACATACCCTCGACATAGGACCTAGCAACAAGACTAAAGGCATTTTAGAACCGAGCCCTTCCAAGAGAATCAGCTTGGAGAGTGGTGGTACCATCGTCAATTCATGACGCAACATCACATCACTTAGCAATGTCATTTTACCTAGCAACGTCAAGTCACTAGGCAACATCAGTGCATCACAAAACACACCACACTTTACCATGAACACTGGTCATACTTTGCCATGAACATAGGCTACACATGGTCATGAAAACGGGCCACACTTGGTCGTGAACACAGGTCACACTTGGTTGTGAACACAGGTCACACTTGGTCGTGAACACAAGCCACACTTGGCTAAACTTTGCCATGAATAATGCCAATCTTCCGCTACTGAACCAAACACTAGTGGCGAAGCCACTAGTCAAAATATGAAATACCCTTTTTAATATGAGAGGGGAGACTTACCTGTCTAGTCACACTATGATATTGGTAGATGTGTCTACTTCAGTCTCCTGCAGGATCAGACACTCTGCGTACCCATTTAGCACTAAGGTGTGAAAAGTACACCTGTTGGAATAAGTGTGAGAGGTAATAGGGTGTTCAAATTGATCTTATGCTCAGATAAGTGACGTTTTCATATAAGGCACAGGTTCAGGGTGCAGAAACAGGATGTGTCTACGTCAGTGTCTACTTTCCTGGCACTCCCCTTCTGTGACGACATGCACTAGTTGGTAGACATTTCATACAATGAGGGGAGGGCACTCCCTAGAGCCTATATATGCTATAAATCGCATACCTTAATCAAGAGTGAGGCTTTTCTCCCCATCCTTAATGAAAAGTGGTATCGTAATATTAAATCTACCTGGAAATATACACTTTTGTAATAAAAATGTATCGCCTTAATTGGTAACCTTACATCTAAGGCCTAGACATGAACCTCTTTCACATCATAATTTACCAAAAGCCACCCCTAATCAAAGGCCAAAAGACTACCCATTTACCTGAAATCGTGTGCACACAACGTAACAAGACAGTGGCCCCCCTTGTTGTCATGTACCCTGAGTATAGCTCAGCTTGGTTTCGATCACGACACATTAATCAGACAGGTATAGGAGTAAAATGTGTTAAAGATAATTATAAACAGTATGTGGTATGTGTAAGTATGTGGAGGGAACAACTATGTATTGTAAATAGGTCAGGGGCGGTTTTTGTTGGTATGACATGGCTGAGAGAACAGGTTGAACAGCGATTCATATTCAGTGACATCAAAAGTCAGGAATGTGGTGCAATCTAGTCTATACCTAACATAGGTTACTACATGTGTAGAGGCCATACGGCAGTCAGAAAAGGGAGCTAAAGGGGGGGGGGAGATAGAAAATGTTATTGTCTTTATAAATATATTATTACACGACTTCTATGACTCACAGTGCTTTTGCTGAATATATCTCTGCACAGCAGTAGCTTACCTTGAGTGGATTTGGGCTGGATATCAGCACTGTTTCGGTTGGATATCAGCGCTGTTTGGGTGGATATCAGCACTATTTGGGCTGGATATCAGCACTGTTTGGGGTGGATATCAGCACTGTTTGGGGTGGATATCAGTGCTGTTTGGTGTGGATATCAGCACTATTTAGGTTGGATATCAGCACTGTTTGGGGTGGATATCAGCACTGTTTGGGTTGGATATCAGCACTGTTTGGGTTGGATATCAGCACTGTTTGGGTGGATATCAGCACTATTTGGGCTGGATATCAGCACTGTTTGGGGTGGATATCAGCACTGTTTTAGGTGGATATCAGCACTATTTGGGCTGGATATCAGCACTGTTTCGGGTGGATATCAGCACTGTTTGGGTTGGATATCAGCACTGTTTGGGCTGGATATCAGCACTGTTTGGGTTGGATATCAGCACTGTTTGGGTTGGATATCAGCACTATTTGGGCTGGATATCAGCACTGTTTGGGGTGGATATCAGCACTGTTTGGGTTGGATATCAGCACTGTTTGGGGTGGATATCAGTGCTGTTTGGGGTGGATATCAGCACTATTTAGGTTGGATATCAGCACTGTTTGGGGTGGATATCAGCACTGTTTGGGTTGGATATCAGCACTGTTTCGGTTGGATATCAGCACTGTTTGGGTGGATATCAGCACTATTTGGGCTGGATATCAGCACTGTTTGGGGTGGATATCAGCACTGTTTTGGGTGGATATCAGCACTATTTGGGCTGGATATCAGCACTGTTTGGGGTGGATATCAGCACTGTTTGGGTTGGATATCAGCACTGTTTGGGGTGGATATCAGCACTGTTTGGGTTGGATATCAGCACTGTTTGGGTTGGATATCAGCACTATTTGGGCTGGATATTAGCACTGTTTGGGGTGGATATCAGCACTGTTTGGGTTGGATATCAGCACTGTTTGGGTTGGATATCAGCACTGTTTAGGGTGGATATGAGCACTATTTGGGCTGGATATGAGCACTATTTGGGCAGGATATGAGCACTGTGTGGGTGGATATGAGCACTGTTTGGGTTGGATATGAGCACTATTTGGGCTGGATATCAGCACTGTTTGGGTTGGATATGAGCACTGTTTGGGTTGGATATCCGCACTGTTTGGGGTTGATATTCGCACTGTTTGGGGTTGATATTAGTGCTGGTTGGGGTGGATCCCAGCACTATTTGGGCTGGATATGAGCACTGTTTGGGTGGATATGAGCACTGTTTGGGGTGGATATGAGCACTGTTTGGGGTGGATATGAGCACTGTTTGGGTGGATATCAGCACTATTTGGGCTGGATATCAGCACTGTTTGGGGTGGATATCAGCACTGTTTGGGGTGGATATCAGTGCTGTTTGGGGTGGATATCAGCACTATTTAGGTTGGATATCAGCACTGTTTGGGGTGGATATCAGCACTGTTTGGGTTGGATATCAGCACTGTTTGGGTTGGATATCAGCACTGTTTGGGTGGATATCAGCACTATTTGGGCTGGATATCAGCACTGTTTGGGTTGGATATGAGCACTGTTTGGGTTTGATATGAGCACTATTTGGGCTGGATATGAGCACTGTTTGGGTGGATATGAGCACTGTTTGGTGTGGATATGAGCACTGTTTGGGGTGGATATGAGCACTGTTTGTGGTGGATATGAGCACTGTTTGCGGTGGATATCACCACTGTTTGGGTGGATATCAGTATTGTTTGAGGTGGATATCCGCACTGTTTGGTTGGTTATCCGCACTGTTTGGGGTGGATATCAGCACTGTTTGGGGTGGATATCAGCACTGTTTGGGGTGGATATCAGCACTGTTTGGTCTGGATATCAGCACTATTTGGGCTGGATATCAGCACTATTTGGGCTGGATATCAGCACTGTTTGGGTGGATATCCGCACTGTTTGGGGTTGATATTCGCACTGTTTGGGGTTGATATTAGTGCTGTTTGGGGTGGATACCAGCACTGTTTGGGGCGGATATCAGCACTGTTTAGGTGGATATCCGCACTGTTGAGGGTGGATATTAGCACTGTTTGGGGTGGATATCAGCACTGTTTTGGGTGGATATCAGCACTATTTGGGGTGGATATCAGCACTGTTTGGGGTGGATATCAGCACTGTTTGGGCTGGATATCAGCACTGTTTGGGGTGGATATCAGCACTGTTTGGGGTGGATATCAGCATTGTTTGGGGTGGATATCAGCACTATTTGGGGTGGATATCAGCACTGTTTGGGGTGGATATCAGCATTGTTTGGGGTGGATATCAGCACTGTTTGGGGTGGATATCAGCACTGTTTGGAGTGGATATCAGCACTCTTTGGGGTAGATATAAGCACTGTTTGGGATGGATATTAGCACTGTTTGGGGTTGATATAAGCACTGTTTTGAGTGGATATCAGCACTGTTTGGGGTGGATATCAGCACTGTTTGGGGTGGATATCAGTGCTGTTTGTGGTAGATATAAGCACTGTTTTGGGTGGATATCAGCACTGTTTGGGGTGGATATCAGCACTGTTCGGGGTGGATATCAGTGCTGTTTGTGGTAGATATAAGCACTGTTTTGGGTGGATATCAGCACTGTTTGGGGTGGATATCAGCACTGTTTGGGGTGGATATCAGCACTGTTTGGGGTGGATATCAGCACGGTTTTATGAACTTGGAGGTATTTAAAATCATTCACCCATTGTAGGGATTGGACTCTGGCTGTCATATTAAGAGTCTGTGAAGCCAGCTTCTGAGGCAGTGACTGAGAGAGGGTTGAAACCTTTAGTGTTACAGGCATAGGTATTGTCTCCTAACTACAAATGCTCCGGGAGGTCAATCACATATAGTCAGTATACATTCAATGTGTGAAAATATCCTGCAGTCTTGGTTGTGACCCCCCGGGTATGACACCATCTGTTTCCGCATTGAGACAAAGCTGTGAATCTATTCCTGAACAGTTGTGCAATCATTAAGGCTGTGTCCACTGTTCACATAGCTGCACAATTGCATGTTAGTTCTGCAGTTCTGCCAACATTAAGGCTGTGTCCACTGTTCACATACAGCAATTGCATGTTAGTTCTGCAGTTGTGCCAGCATTAAGGCTGTGTCCACTGTTCACATAGCTGCACAATTGCATGTTAGTTCTGCAGTTGTGCCAGCATTAAGGCTGTGTCCACTGTTCACATAGCTGCACAATTGCATGTTAGTTCTGCAGTTGTGCAATCATTAAGGCTGTGTCCACTGTTCACATAGCTGCACAATTGCATGTTAGTTCTGCAGTTGTGCCAGCATTAAGGCTGTGTCCACTGTTCACATAGCTGCACAATTGCATGTTAGTTCTGCAGTTGTGCCAGCATTAAGGCTGTGTCCACTGTTCACATAGCTGCACAATTGCATGTTAGTTCTGCAGTTGTGCAATCATTAAGGCTGTGTCCACTGTTCACATACAGCAATTGCATGTTAGTTCTGCAGTTGTGCCAGCATTAAGGCTGTGTCCACTGTTCACATAGCTGCACAATTGCATGTTAGTTCTGCAGTTGTGCCAGCATTAAGGCTGTGTCCACTGTTCACATAGCTGCACAATTGCATGTTAGTTCTGCAGTTCTGCCAGCATTAAGGCTGTGTCCACTGTTCACATAGCTGCACAATTGCATGTTAGTTCTGCAGTTCTGCCAACATTAAGGCTGTGTCCACTGTTCACATACAGCAATTGCATGTTAGTTCTGCAGTTGTGCAAGCATTAAGGCTGTGTCCACTGTTCACATACAGCAATTGCATGTTAGTTCTGCAGTTCTGCCAGCATTAAGGCTGTGCCCACTGTTCACATACAGCAATTGCATGTTAGTTCTGCAGTTGTGCCAGCATTAAGGCTGTGCCCACTGTTCACATACAGCAATTGCATGTTAGTTTTGCAGTTGTGCCAGCATTAAGGCTGTGCCCACTGTTCACATAGCTGCACAATTGCATGTTAGTTCTGCAGTTGTGCAAGCATTAAGGCTGTGTCCACTGTTCACATAGCTGCACAATCGCATGTTAGTTCTGCAGTTGTGCAAGCATTAAGGCTGTGCCCACTTTTCACATAACTGCACAATTGCATGTTAGTTCTGCAGTTCTGCCAGCATTAAGGCTGTGCCCACTGTTCACATACAGCAATTACATGTTAGTTCTGCAGTTCTGCAAGCATTAGGGTAGATTAATCTAAAGATGACCGTTCCTGTGTAGGCCTTCAATGAGGAATTTGTAGTGGGTAATATCTCTGAGAGATTTAAGTCCTCATACTTCTAAAAGGCACTGAATGAAAGATAATTGTTTAGGCTTTTTTACCTGCTATATCTTGAAAATCCATGTGTATAATATATATCTAGTTTATCACCCTTACTAAGAACATTCCATTTAGTTCATTTTCACCTTGAGATAACCAATTTGCACCTTGAGACTGCTTGATACACAGCCTTTGAATGGGGCCATTTTCATGAAGCCATAATTTCACAAAAGAATAAGTGTCTTACATAAATATACAATATAATATTACTGTTGATGGTGCTGTATTGTAATGAAAAATGTATGTTTTGCAGCAGCTAAATTAGAAGGGATATTTCAGTAAAGATTGAATATCTATCAATATCCACCACAGTAACATTTTGCTTGATTTAGCATTTATGTTCTTGATGTCAAATGGTTCCTTTGCATAATACTGTCAATGGGGTATTCAAGGTTCATTAATTATTATATGAAATATTTTAAGCCGAATGATCAAGCTCGCCTATAAGGCTCCCTTACACCAAACCTTTGGATCTGACAGAGCCAGGTATCTCTACCCAACTCTGCCTCTCCTGGCCAGTGACCTCAGATTCACCTCCGGATCCTGGCTAGGGGTCATGACCTCGACCCCCGCTAAACCCTAGGTACGGGGTGGGAGTGTGCTCACACCCACCTCCGTTCCTAGCCAATCAGGGATCGAGCTGCTCCTCCAACAGGTGGGCAGCTCGACCCACCTTTAGGCAAGCCCCCTCCCCCCCTCCAGGGTGAGATGATGCAAGGCACACCGGGTCTTGCCAATCCCTAAGCATGACGTCATGCTTCTCCCAAGACTGACGTCATGCCTACCCCGAGCTGCTCCTATATATATGAATACAGGACTAGCTTGGGAGACTCTCTCTTATTCTTTACTTTCCTCTCTCCACACCTAGTCTCCATGACACACAGTGCCTTGGTATAGAGCTAGCTTGATCAGGTGGGCAGCATACACATTGTACTTCACCATGCCAACATGTACCTGCCTAACACTACAATAAAGTGGATTCATCAACTGTACTCTCCGGACTCCTGAGTTGCTCATGTTCATGACTTGTAACGGTCCGTCGACAATGGTGGAGAACCCCTCTGAAGATTCCATTGTTACCACCTCTCATGAGCCATGAATAAAAGTGAGACAACGCCCAAAGAGCCAACTCCTGAACGTGCCATTACAACACCGGGACGAGACACGACCCAAAACCAGCTAGCAGCAGCAGCAGCAGCAGAAGCAACACCAAATCAGGAACCCACCCAGAGAGACTCATCACCTGATGCACTGACTCTAGACCCAATATTACCAGCATCTCTACAAAAATCAACACCTGTGAGTAAAACAAAAACCACCTTTTCACCCACTCATATTGGAGACAATACTGGAGGACAGACCAGTACACCAGTGGCATCACCTGCCCCAGAGTTAAATCTAACATTACCTGGCCTGTCTGCCTCAGACTCTCCATCTTTAAGACTTGCTGGAATACCAGGCAATATTACCACCTCACCTGTGTGCCACACACCGAGCCACCTAGAACTTGACTCCCACCTGGAAGCCAGATCACCCCACCTACAAGCCGCTTTGGAAAGCATCCCCACTCACCCCGAGCAGCACAATACCAGTACTGGCCCATCCTCAACAAACTCTGTAAACACCAGTCCTACTGATTTGACTTGGGACAACTATATAGTCCAAGAACCAAATACACCTACACAGCTTGACGCTGATTACTGGGGAGAGAGAATAAGGTCAGCTTTCGCCAGGTGGAGACTAGCACCAAGCCACGCTGTAGGACGAGCTGTAGAGGTAAACCCCTGCAGTTTTCGGAGCAGCCAATCCGAGGAATCCCCCTCAGCCTTCGCAGCCAGAATCAACAATCTGCTATACGAAGAGTGGCCTAGCTCAAGACCACCCACTGATTGTTTTAGCACATACTACAATCCTTCTAACCCAGAAGGCATTGCCACTTCTGATAACCTGTCATCCGGCGCCAGCAGCAGGAATACATCATACTTTTCCCTGCCCCTGCACACCCTAGACCCTAGCCCCAGGAAAAGAGCCAGGTCCTGCTCACCTAGACCTAGAAGCAGAACCCCATATTACAGACTTGATAGGAGTGTAGATAACGCCATCAGGGGGAACATCAGAGCTACATCTAGTGTGTTCAACACAACGCCACAATTACCAAACAACACACTAACCAGCTCCAGCACATCAGAGGAAGATCCAGAGACAACCTTCCCACATCTCAACAGACACAAAAACACCAGAAACATGTCCTCTGCACAACCCCCACCAAACGACACCCAAGCTATGACCAGAGACATCATAAGAGAGTGCACTGCAGCTGTCAGTGATACATTATCTAATGAACTAGCCGGTCAAATCAGCCTTATCTCCACTGAAATCAGAAGGATTGGAAGCAGCACTGCAGAACAGCTCTCCAGGGTGAATGACAGACTGGATACAATGGACACTTGGAAATCAAATATGGAGCGCGGCATGACAGCTGTCCACAGATCTGCAGTAGAAAGGAGTGAAGCTACCCTAAAGCAGACTGAAGCTATGACTGCGGAAATCTATGACAGGATCGCCAGAAATCTTGACGACATGAAGTCAGACATCTTCAGAATACTTGACCAGCAACAAACAGCGCCTCCTCCAGCACCAAGCCTATCCAACCCAACAAATCCCCCTCAAGGCCAACAACAACATGGTCTCCAACAGGGAGTAAACAGAACAACTGGTAGTTCAAACCCAACAGCCCTCACACCAGGGAACACTTTGACACCACCCTGCGCTTTTCAAGACAACACAGCTCGAGGTGTTACAGGTGCCACGCCCTTTTCTCACCATCAGAGCCAAGACAGAATGGGTAGTATCCCTTTTTCACACCAGATGGCAGCAGGAGCGCCATCTCAGAGGCAACCAGCCGCTGGACCAAGCCTGGGCTCGGTTTACAAGGGTGTATACTACTACTTACCTCAAGGGCAAACCCCCAACCACCAGCCCATCCCTATGCAGACCCTGCACTCACACACTCCAACAACTATGAGTGCGACAGGCCAATACTCAACCCCATACCCACAGGCACCTGCACACGTCACTGGAAGTATGGGTAACATGAGCTTCAATCATGACAAACTCACCTCAGTACAAATGAGCTCTTTCAACAAACCTGAGCCTTTTGACAAACCATCTCCATACAGATCTGCCTCCAAATTCATAGCAGAATTCAAATTTTGGATCAGGAACGTCCACGCCACTAGACCAGACCTACATGCATCATGTATGTACACCTTCCTCAAAGGCAGAGCTGCTCAATGGTTCTACGCCAACATATTTGATAAACCCATCATCTATGACGCAGAAGCCGTTTACACAGCCTTCCTGAAGCGTTTTGGCCAGCTTGACCCTGCAACTATCATTAAAGGGTACAGGACCAGAAAACAGCAACCAAAAGAGTCTGTAGAGGATTATATCTCAGACATGACTCTACTGCTGGCCAACAGTAACCTAGATGAATCCGTTCAGGTAGACTACCTGCTAAATGGCCTCAGACCAGAAATCAAAAACGTGGTTCTGTCCGACACTCCTGAGAAAATAGCTGACGTTGAACGTTTAGCACTCAAGCAGGAGCTGAACATAGAAGCAAACAGCATTGCCCAGGCCTCCAGCCAATCAGCAGATCTCTGCGCCATGGGCCACAACAACAGCTACAATAATAACAAGAACAACAACACGAAAAATAACTATCAGAGATCCAGAAAGGACAACTACCAAAATAACAACCAAAAGAAGGAAGACAGACTCCCCAGTGGTAGCTACAGCAAGCAATATGAAGCCAAGTACAGAAGTGGTTTTAACAGCCAATCTGACCCCAACAACAGGAGGACCAGATTTAGAACCCCTTCTGGCGACAGATCCGAGTCTTACAACAGAAACAACCAGCCCTACAACAACAGGGGCACTTCTCCAAGTAACTACAGGAGATCCCAGTCCAGTGACAGCAACAGGAACGTATTTTTCATCCCTGTGGCCACCACCCCCACTGACAACAATCAAGTTTCCTTCAAGAAACTCGTGGTCCCCTCTGATTTCACCATCACTGATGACATATCTCAGGCCAAAAGAAAACCCAGAGACAGAACCCCTGGCAGATACCCTAAAAGGGACCAAAATAAATACACCTCTGAATCAGAGAGTGAAGCCAACCTCAATAACATGGACAGCAACCCAGAAGAGGATGACCATGAGGAGGATGGCCACGATACAAATGACAATGAATAGGTTTCGGGGGAAGGCTACCTTGCACCTAGCAACCCCGCCCCCACCTCAGCGAAAAAGAAACCTGGAACGCCCCCCACACGCCATCAACCTACCGGTGTTCACAGTGATGCAGAACTCAATTCACTACGGCCCCCTACCAGCAAAAACAAAATTAAATTCCAACCAAAGCTGGATTACAGCTCATCTTCAGACAGTGAGGACTGCTGTGAGGACGACAGCAAGAGGGTGACCAGACTGCGACTCAGGATCAGAACAGATAAGTATGGGCAGCAAGGTAAGGTCTCTTACATTAATACTGATTTGACTAAGGGATCTGTGTTTGTCGACATAAATGACCATCTATACAGAGCATTGATAGACTCAGGTGCCTCCCTATCTTTCATCAGTCAGAAAATGGCAGATAGAGTGTCAAACAGCCCTAACTTCCTTCACGGTAACAGATCCAGACTTGTTGTACTCCTAGCAAACAAATCCTCAGTACAGGTAAACAACTCAATAACACTAAAATTCTTGATTCAGGGAGCAGAATTCTCTTGTAAATTCCATATTGTCCCCAAACTGAACCACCCACTCATCCTTGGCGTAAACTTTATGACCAAATACAAGGCCAGGCTCAGTTTCGGACCAAAACCTCCCATAGGGTACCCAATCAGACCTACTGAAGATTCAATTATCCCACCAAATTCTGAGGCAACTCTAAATGCCTTTGTAGCTGGGCCACAGGACATTATCAACTCAACAGGCATCACTGAAAACATTGGTCTCAGATTACCAATACTGATCAAACATGCCTTGGTTAAACCCAAGACAGAGTCAAAATTAATACCGGTAACTATGGCAAATCCAAATGATTTTCCCGTACCATTGAAAAGACATACCACCCTAGGTACCTTCAAGCTTTTCAATATCGAAAAAGCTGTGCCCATAGGTTCCCTTGAAGACCAGCAGCCTTCAAAAAAGGACAGCAGACCTGCCAAGGATCTTTTCCCAATTAATTGTGGGGATGATCCATTGCAACAGCTCCCTAAAAGCAACGAGCCTCTAAAGTATAAAATCTGTGAGCAGCTCAATGACAAACAGAAGGAGCAAATCCGCAATATTGTTGAAGAAAACAGGCAGGCCTTTGTACTTAATGACAGTGCTATCGGTCTAAATGTAGAGAATGAGATCAAACTTGAACTGATCCCAGACTTCAAACCCTGTAACAGACCGTCATACAGAATGTCCCCACACAAGGAGATTTTTCAAAGAGAGCTCCTGGAGAAACACCTGAAGCAGGGAGTAATTGAGGAATGTACAAAGCCTTGTGAGTGGAACTCCCCAGCCTTCTTGGTACCAAAACCCCAAGGTGACAGATCTGTAGCATCAGGATGGAGGATTGTAGTGGACTACAGATGGGTTAACCAAAACCTCAAGTCCTTTTCATATTCCTTCCCAAGGGCAGACGATCTCATGCAGCAAATTGGTAGAACAGGCGCCAAGTTTTTCTCTAAATTAGATGTCTACAGCGCCTACCACCAGATCCCCCTAGCGGAAGAATCCAGACCTATCACCACCTTCTCTGCAAATGGAACCAGATACATGGCAAAAGTATTGCCCATGGGACTCAAAACATCAGGCCTATCCTTCATGAATGTTATGGAACAGCTGCTCATGAAATGTAAATACAGAAACGCTGTAGCCTACGTCGATGATGTAGCTATATACAGTCCCACCTGGGAGAGACATCTACAAGATCTAGATGAGGTACTCAAACTTTTCATAAAGGGAAATATCAAACTGAAATCTGAAAAATGTGAATTTGGCACAACCAAGATGGATTTCTTGGGTTTTTCTGTAGACCAGCATGGTGTGTCACCTTCCCCAGACAAAATCTGGCCAGTCAAAACCTTCCCACCACCCAAAAACATCCATGACCTTAGATGTTTCAATGGTATGGCACAATTCTACAAAAGATTCATTAAGGGTTTTGCCCACATAATGAAGCCACTCTACGATGCCACCAAGAGTGCTTTTGCATGGACCGCAGACTGTCAAAGAGCCTTTGAGAAAATCAAGGCCTCAATCTGCACGGAAGCCATCCTCAAATTCCCTGATTACAGGAAGCCTTTTGTGATTTTCACTGACTCAAGCAATTACAGCCTGGGAGCCGTGATCACTCAGGTTGATGAACATGGTTTCTACAGGCCAATAGAATTTGCAGGAAGAGGTTTGACCCCTCAAGAAACCAGATACGGTATAACAGACAAGGAACTCTTAGGTATTGTCTATGCGGTAAAGAAATTCCACCACTATGTGGATGGAACCCACTTCAAAGTGTATTCAGACCATACAGCCCTAGTCTCTCTTTTTAATAAAAAAGAGAATATCACAAATGGAAGATTGGCTAGATGGGTGGATACAGTCATGTCATATGATTTTGAAGTAAAGTACCTGCAGGGCAGAGCCAACATTGTGGCTGATTTCCTCTCCAGGAGGAAATACCCACCAAGCTCTGATGATCCAGTACCAATAAGATCAAAGGGACAGATCATCCTCCCCCCTAAGAAAGTGACTTTCTCTGATATTACCATGACCAAGGTTTTTAAATCAAACGCGCCAGTACCAAATAACCCTGTCTTAATGGGACCTCCCAGATCGATACTAAAGGGAGGAAGAATTTGGGGAAGCACAGGAAAATTACCAAGAGGAGTAGTTGCAAAGAAAAATAGCTCTGAAAGAATATATTCTGAAACACCCAAGGGATATTCAGAGCTATGCGTCTTGACCAGGGCCCAGTCCCGGAACACACAAGACACACCCCCGACCATCGGCCAATCAGAACCCAGCACCAAGCACACCAAGCCGACCCGACCTAAGAAGGTCAAATCCACCACAACTAGGTCAAGGGGTCGACCCAGTGCGCCCAGGTCACCCAGGGTTTCAGTGAAGGCCGCCAATGCTAGAAGGGTCAAGTTATCTCAGAAGGTTTTACCTATAGCTGAGAGTGCCATCACCAAAATTTGCAAACATCACTCCCTCACCCCATCAAGAGAAGCATTAATTGAGGCTCAACAAAAAGACCTTTTTGCCTCATCCATGCTAAATTACATTGAAAAAGGTCAATTGCCACATGACTCTGGTTTGATAAATCAGATTCTAAGAAACCATGATCAGTTCATCATTCTTGACGAGGTTCTTTTCAGGATCACAGATACTGTAATGGGCCACTCATTGGATCCTACATTACAAATCGTGATCCCAGAAATCTGGGCAGAGTCCCTCATTGAATCCACCCACTGCTCACCTCTAGGTGGCCACCTGGGTTCAGTGAAAACCTACGCAGCCATAAGGTCACGTTACTACTGGCGCTCAATGTTCAAACAGGTGTTTGATTTTTGTGGCACATGTCATGCATGCCTCACCACCAAAAAGAAGCCCAAAAATCTCAAAACACCTATGACCCTTCGTGAACCGGTACTGACTGCCTATTCCCATTTAACTATGGACACTATAGGCCCATTCTCCAAGGCTGTAGATGGCTCACACTACATACATGTGGTGACAGACCACGCCACTAGGCACGTCACTGCATGGTCAACTGAGGAAAACACAAGCGCCATTGTGGCACTTGGATTCTTCCAAAGAGTCATTTGCATCCACGGTACACCATCAGTACTTAACACTGATAATGCCAAACAATTCACCTCAAAATTCTTCGCACTTTTCTGCAAGAAATTTGGCATTAAACATGTCACAGGGTCAGCACATTGGAGCCGATCACAAGCTCTATGTGAGCGCCAGCACCAGACTATTGAATCCTCCCTGAGAGCTTTTGTGTCAAAATCACAAAAACACTGGTCCACCTTCTTACAGGCTGTAATTTTCAGCATGAACAATACAGTCTCCAGCGCTCTGGGCTACTCACCAAATCTTTTGGTATTTGGCAAACAATCTCACTTACCAACAGAAGCAGCCCTAGCACTAGGCACATCACTAAGTGATACCAAACAAAGGGAAGGTATGGCCCTACATTTGCTCAACCTCAGGGATGATATTCAATTGAAGGCAGCAGAAAACATGATCAAAGTTCACAAAAAGATGAAGGCAAAACACGACGCCTCAGCAGAACTTAGTACATATGCCACAGGTCAGCTCGTGTATTTACACATTCCCAACCTGCTGGTAAAACACACAAGTAAAAAGCTGCAGCCTACCTACTCTGGCCCATATATCATCGTGAAAATGACCTCATCAGTAACTGCAATCGTCAAAAGATTGCAGGATGGCAAAGTTTTCAAAAAAGCAGTACATGTGTCCAGATTGAGAACACCAACATCCAAAGCCAGCGCCAAAGCCATAGTCAAAAGACTACAGACTGGCCCGGTTTTATCTCTCTACGACCCAGACTTGAACTTAACACCTTCCACCAATACCCCCACTCCCCCACCAAAAAGAAAGAGAGGGAGACCAGCCAAAAAGGGTATTGTCAGTTTCTCACCACCAAAAAAGGCTAAAAAGCGCCATCAGCAAAAATAAATACGCAAACTACACACTCTCACACACCAAAAAGCACAGCCCCCCCCAAAACACCACAACCAAATACACTGCAAGTCAAACATACCTCCATCCTATGCACCAGTGATCTGGATAACCACCACGTGCCTACACCTTGATCCCTGATCAAGTGCAGAAATCCGCATCCACCACCGCCCCCCCCACTTAATTTGCCAAACACATTACCCTCAGAGCACGTACATACCAACCACATTACACCCAGCACCCCACGCGCCACCTGTCCAACACCAAATACTGACCACCTCCCAGAAACCTCCCAACACCCAACCCCCATCCCAGATCTTTTATTTTATTTTTCCTGTTTTCTATTCATCAATTTTTTTCTTTTTCTTTTTCTTTTTTTCTCAAAAACACCAATACACCCTTTTTCCTTTTTGTCATACGTTGTATGAAAGTTACATAACACTGAAATGAGTCTTGGAGATTTAGTTTTTCCGCGCCCATGGACGCCTTCAGCACACCCACATTTAATGGTTCGATACGCCACATATACTACCCAAGGCAGCAGCGCATTCTAGGGTATATGTATAAAATTTTTATTTTATACATTCATACACCGGCTTGATGGCTTGTCAGGACTCCTGTTAAATTCGGTATTCTTGCCACCGACACGCCTACTGTAGGAGTCCCTGTCTCCCATGCTCCAACCATGTTTGCACCCCTGTTTTTCTCAGATCCGGTAATGCAGGAGGAATACCTTTCTGATTGGCTGTAATCAACCACAGCCCCAATTTCACGCCAGGCTTCCACAAAGCAGGCAAACCCACCCGGTCAGAGGTCAATCATAACCTTGACCAGCATCTACCAACCTTCTTGACCTAAAAATTCCAATTTTTAATCAATACATACCAGGCCTCAGCGCAGAGACCACCAGAGATTTGCATACGGGGCAGGCCTGCCCCCACTGCATTCATCCAATAAGATAAGGCCAAGCCTTTTAAGGGCAAGACATACCTATATGGGAGATCTGCCACTGAGGGTTAGCTTCCCTCACGACCAGGTTTATAAGCCTTGACCCACCCCAATCTTATCCATTCTCAATAATACACCATCTCCAACCACTTCCCGTTTTTCTGAGAGCAAGTGCCTGATTGGAGACAACCATGGCGAACAGGGCATGCAGCCAGCCCAGGTAGGCCTGTCTTAAGTGTCCATTTTAGTACATAGACCATCAGTCGTTCTTGTATTTGGTAATGACATATTTGTTGTCATACTGCCCAGACTCCTCAATTCACCAATGGTAGTGTGAGCTCAGAGTATCTAGAAAAAGTTGAATGATCTTCACTCTTCACTGCCCAATATTTGTGCCTGCTGAATCCTCCATCTCGTGTGAACCTAATATCTCAAATACACTCAACCAAAAACTATTACACAGGTAGACTTACCCTGCAGAATTTGATTTCTTTCCAAACCACAGATTGGATACCATTGATTGCTGGACCATACATGACCTATTGGGTCCTGTGGGATTATTGGACGCTGATAGAGAAATCCTTGAATTAAGATCTCTGATCTGCCGGTATAGGAACTTGGTCCTGGGAATATCTCCCTGTGACGTGGCTTTCTATTTGACAAATCCTGCTGTATTAAAGCAGATGGACTTAACCAATGATCGCGTTCAAGCTGTGATAAAAACAGTACTCACTATGGTGTGCTCTGACACACCCACTAAACCTATCTGGGTGAGGTTTGACCAGCATGTGGCTAGTTACTTAGCCCTATTGAGCGCAAGGACGCTCCTGGCTTCAGAGAAGCCGCTAGCTAACCTGCCTAGACATTTTACAAGTGTAGGCAGAAGTCTAGCAATCAACGATTCGATAGATCTGGTTCTCCAACAGGCCATCTTTGAATGGTATCACTGGTCAGGCAGGTCCAGATATTTCCGGCTCCAAGTACCCGGCTTAGACTCACGCAGGGGTAAGCTACCTACATTCACATATTATATTTCTTACAATTATCTTTAACACCTTACTAACCAAGGTCATACAAAGACACCACCCTAACCCACACCCCTGTTTCCTCCAAACCTTTTATCTCACCAACACCCCACACATAACCCCCCACACACAAACAAGCACCCAATGCAATACCCCCCCACACACACACACACACACACACACACACACACACACAAACCGCCGCTCCCTCATGTCTTTTTCAAAATCATTTTTCTAAGACCCTACATATTCTTTAAAATTTTTTTTTTTTTTAGGGCTGCAGTCCTGATGACTACCCTAGCAGCAATCCTAGCCACAACTGTCGGATTGGTACACCAGGAATCTAACCAAAGGACCATCTTCAGACCAAATTTTGGAGTGATTTTTACAAAAATGGACCAACCCCTCCTCTCCAACTACATGGATTACCCACTAGTATTAAGCCTAAACCTGACCCTAGACCAGCCCCTCAGAAAACCAGACAATATCTCTCCACTAGTGAAACCCAGCGCACCCCCATACATAACCCAAACAGCCACAAACTTGGATCACATGTTAGATAACCTTTTCTACAAATCACAGACCCTACTGAATGACCTAATCAAAATTGTAAGCCCGCCCAGCATGAGATATCCAAGAAATGCCCCAGGCCAGCCCATAGGAGATATCCTGAGAATCCTGGTAGGTTTGGGAACACAGCCTGAAATTGATATCCTAAATTCAGAGATGTCAGAGTTGGACAAAAGATTCGCTACCAAAATGCATGTAGTGGAAATAGCCACACATTTCCTTTTAAATATGTCAGAATATAATTATCACACACTCACCGCCTTCTCAGAATTCCAAAATGACACAGATGACGCCTTATCACTGTTAGCAAATAGATTTCAAAATTTAGACTCAAATCTTTCTGACATTTTTCTAAATTTGGAATCACAAACCAAACAGGATACCTTCTACTCAATGCTATTCTCGGCCGCAAATTCACAAATAGAATCACTCATCGATCTCCATGATGACTTAAGCAACCTATTATCTGCTCTAAATTCACTCATGGAGGGCGAGCTACCCCTCACCCTCATCCCACACGACACATTAGAAATAGGACTGAATAACCTTTCAGACGCCCTCAGTAGCAACCACCCAGAAATAAATATTCTGAAATTACCGGTAGACTTCTACTACAAAAGGAAAGTTAGAGCACAGTGGAATGATAATACCACATTACTTATAACCATACCGGTACCCATAGGTCTAGGGGAAAATACCTATTCCATATATAGAACAGAAACCTTCCCCATCCCCTTCGATACCTCCAACCCCCACTCAATAGGATACACCCTTTTACAAAAACTACCCCCGTTCATAGCATTACCACCAACACACTCACACTACATTGAGCTACAACAAGCCGACATGGACCTGTGTACACACGATACCTTTATCAGTTGTGACCGGCCCCTACCTTTGTTATCACCCCTAAACCCCACATGCTCCCTGTCACTACTGTTAGACACACCAGACGCAGTACACCACACATGCAGCTTTGCTGCACACATGTCCGCCCCCATTCCACGCTTAGTTAAGTCTATATCACACTCAGACTACCTATTAGTTACCAATGAATCGCCCTCACTTATGCTATGCCCCAATGAAGGCCAAATTGAGCTTAAAAATGCAGCCTCTTCAGTAATATCAGTACCATGCATGTGCTCAATTAGAAATGCTGGGATGATAATGATAAATTCAAATCTTTCCTGCATACATAACACCACATTACGGCCCTTCGTCAGGATACCCATCAACCTCCCTCTATGGCGCCATTTTGGCAACCCACCAGCCAATGTTTCAGGCGTCACCATGACAACCATTCCCCGGACCCTAGATCTACCAAATTTTGAATTTCTAAAACACCTCCACAACCAAAGATTATTGCCCATATTTAAAGAAGTAATAGCCCTCAGGAAAGCCGCCCTGGGTTTGACCAAGTCAAGACCCTTCTTGTCAGTAAATACATTAATGCATCTTGGCTACCATCTGGAATATTCCCCCTGGTTACATCTTCTGTCCCCGCTACTGGCCATCTTGTGCTGTGCAATCACGTGCCACGGTCAGCTGCGCGTGACGAGACTGGCGCAGCTAGTCACCATGCACATTGCGCTGAAGACACCAACCATGGCGGACGCGGCAAAGTTCAACACCTTAAGGAAGCTAGTGCTGAACATCAGCAGCTTGTGGCCGCCTCAGGCAACAACTTCGCCACATGCAGAAAGCAGCCTGGAGAAATACCAGCCTCCATACCAGGCCGGCAGGTATGATACCATGTGGGCCTGGATCCTAGTTTTCCTAGCCTTGTACCTGGCCCGCGCCCTGGCCAGGAGATGCTGGCGACACTGGCCCTACCTAGCTAGAGTGGATGATATCACGGAGATGCCAAAATTCGTCCTCCAAATCCACTCAGAGGGTAGGACCTATGATTTCGTCGTCGGCAGGATGATCTTCGGCAGAAACTTGTGGCCTTTCTCCATCATGGCACCCAAGGTGGCTAAGCCCCGGCTAACTAGCCCTTTCGGCCGCCATCTGGAAGTGGAGTGGAAGGGGGAAGTGACCTTCATAATCGCCGGAAAGATCAAGCAAGTTAAATTGGAACGTTACCCGAGATGCCCTCTGTTCTGGAGGCTACGGCTACACAAGGCCCTAACATCCAGCCCCCACGTCTTGACCCTGGTAATCAAGGAAAAGGGACAGCCGGATTTCTAGCTTTCACCATCAGACACTGTCCCAATGCCCCAGCTATCACCACCCACCAGATATAGATCCCCTTTTTGCCCCAAAATGGAAGCCCCCTCTACCTCTAGGAGCTTAGTGGAACTCACTAAGTTCACTAACCTGGAGCTACAGCCGGATTCAGACAAATATCTCTTTGACCCCACCACATCGGATGAAAGGCCCAAAAAGTCATCCCCCAGCGGTAAGTCTATTTATTTTAATTAGAAACACACAGCAAGGCCACATGTAGGGATCATCAATTGGAAAAAGGCGGCAATTAGGCCACCCCGCACCCTGTTAAGATCATGTAAACAGACCCCGACCCCTCTCCATGAACGATCCACCGGATAGCCCCACCCCTGAGGATATCACCTTTTATGTGGGGATAGGCCCATAAACTACCCAGCCCGGTTACACCGAGCCCCTTGCTTTACACCATCTTCCCAGGGTCCCCAACCCCACTCAAAGCCCCAACCCCCACCCCCCCCCCAAGATCAAACTTTCATCTAAGTAACTACTCCAGTAGAGCACGTGTGCACTGGCTAACCGCTTGTTGTCAGTATACCCGTTACCATAACAACGGGGGAACCACCCACTCTATTTATAGAACAGGTTTCCCCACACGGTGATGATGGGTGCTCCGGCGAATTTGGCCACGGCACCGTCCCCCCGATACAGGAGAGCATAACAGATAGAAAGCTCGGGCCCAGGCAGCGGCAAAGCAATCCGAGCTCACTATATCAACTCCCCTGAACCCCAGAAAGCCCAGCATCCCAACCGCCTATATGTGTTTAATTTCAAACTGGCTGAGAGGGCCTATTACATAATCTATGGTAGGTAAAATTTCGACTCACCATTCCAACATGGCCGAGTTTCGGTTCATGACGGAGACCACCGTCCCAACCCAGCGACTACCGGCCACCCCCACAATCATATAACTTTGGACCGTTCCGAGGCTATACCCAAATGTCAGTAGCGTTTGGAAGGTACCATCACACTTATGTGGGGATGGCAGGTAGCCTTTACACATACGCCGCAAAGACGCTTATGTGGGGATCGCCCCCCCGCCCACCTAGCCTACCCTTTACCCCCCCTCCCTCCCGCCCCACACTGAACCCCCCAACCCCCGAAAGACGCCCAAAACACACCCACACACAGCCATCATTATCAACACTCAGCTAAAACAGCATGATAACCACAGCTAACCTAACCAACACAATAGATCGGCTTACATTAATGTTCATCGGTATTAGCACCGGTTGCAGCGTCTGGCCCGACCACTTTCGCGCCATACGCGGCAGCTCGGCGCCATCTTGGTTTTCGTTCCAAACACCGAAACTGACGGACGTCACGGCCGTCACCATGACTACCATCGGTCATGTGACACCCGCACGCGGCATCTCTACCACAACAACAACATTAGCACATGTTCAGACTTTGACTTGCTTAGATCGAACTTGCCTCAATGGCCATTGATCGCCCCGCCAGGAGGGATGATCACCCATTGGATCTGCGTGATGCTGAAATACAAATTAAAAGCCATATTAAACCAAGGCTCCACGTTTTGAATAAGCCAATTCTCAAAATCCATAATCACCCTTGAGGTCAGAAAATACTTACAATCCACCTGACATGGTGATAGTGAGGTGCAGAATGGTGCCGTTGGGCATTACCAGCTCGACTTCATACACCTCCATCCTGGTTATGTAACATTATGACATCACAGACGAACGAGCGCCCCTTTTTATAGCACCTTGGATCAAAAATTTAGCGCGAGGGATAAAATTTTCTTTTTCTTTTTTCTATTTTTCTTTCCTCCGCCCCCCATTTCGACCAAAAATAAATTTTCCTTCAAATCATCTCAAACACAATTTCCTTCAAGGCAATCGACACAGGTAGGAGTCGATCTGAGCGGGTCATACCTGTACTTATTCCCCATAACTTATTCGACTCCTCGCCATTACGGTGCAGCACCAGCTCACTACCACCACCTGGTGAAACTAAGACAAACTAACCACAGCGTCCCTGGATACAGGACCCGCGCTAAGCCAAGTGAATAAATTGAGCTCTGCATTCAGGTTTGTACGTTGAAAGGAAAATAACATTAACCTCATGTCCTTTCTCCGTATTGACCGTAGTCTGCCTGCAACCCAAAACAAACAAACTATAGGTCCATGAACTAAATTATTTTTCCCTAATTTACAGCCACCACCCCACAGTTTTACAATACCAATGCTACTGCATCTTGTTTTCATGGTCGACACACGGACAAATTAACCTCTTTGGTCAAATTCGGTATTTTTGTGGACCACCTTGTGAACCATACGTCTTTTAACCTGTTTCTAACGTCAGACACCCCTCTGTTCTTGTCTCTGTCTGCAGGACCACCGAAGAAGAAGGGCAACAAAGGCAAGCGCGGCCTGGGATCAGATTTGCCTCCATCTACAGACCCAGGCCAAGCCCCTACAGCAGAAGGTGCCACCAAAGAGTAAGCAGGGCTAGTAAAACCTGCCAAGAAGCCATCCCAACCGGCCCAATAGACCCAAGGACCCCAAGCAACACCACCAGTCACCCAACAAGCTGCACCGGCAGGTCCTACACTCAAGTAGGTCTTGCAACCAACAGGCCTGGAACCCCAATTCCACCAGGCTATGCGGTTTGGAAGGACAGCTACTTCTCCCCCAAGCCCGTACACCCAACCAGGCCACCCACCTTGAACCTGTGTACTTTATGTTTGGACGGTCCAGGAACTTTTGCTTGCCCCTGTGCTTATTATCAAAGCCAGGAACAAGCCACAATACACAGTTCACCTTCTTTTACCACCTTCAGGCCCATCGACAGAAATTCAAAAAGACACTCTTTCAAGCCAACACCACCACCAAGAAGTAACACGACATTCGACCCACCCCTTGATGACAGCAGCTCATCCTCCTCCTCCTCAACTTCCCCTGAGGTTGGAGACATGGCTTTCATGGAAGCCTCTTTTTCACAATTTAGAATAGACTCCTTTGATGACGACTACAACATGGAAGCCAAACAGAGGAGAAAATCAGCTGCTGGAAGACATTTCTGTAGATCCCCCATGGAACACTACAACTTACCACCAAGTAGCATTGGCACGAAATTGAGAAAATTTAAGTACTAGGACTGCACATACATGCAAAATTATGAACTTTTATATCTTCCTAATCTGACATTGTAGGGACACAATTTTTCCCACCCCCCACCCATGGGACTCCCAGAGTCACCAGACGTTTACAAATTTATACGCTGAATAGTTTTCAAGAAAGCTGATATAAAAAGTTCAATCTGTACTGTGAAACATTTAAAACCACATGTAAGTTTTCTTAACACTAATCCACTCTGTGAGGATACTGAGCGAAATCAGAAACCTAGGTGCCACAGAGCCCCCCCCCCCCCCAACAAAGTTACCTTTTCTCTTAAAGGACGATACCATGTTCTTCAAGCCCAAAACAGTTTGCATTTGTATTTATGGGTTTTAGTCTTAGCCAGCATGTTACATTTTTCCTCTGTATTTATTGTATTGCAAGATTACTGACCTAGTCAATATCCAGACATGTAGAGGATATATTTTTGAACCATGTATTTTTATACAAACTTGTTAACTATGTACACTTGATCTCATACAGGAACCGGTATATGTGACAGAGTATGGCTGCTGTTTCTGCCCTGATTGCTCAAGGCAGGACACAGCAATGAGTATCGCTATTGTCACCAGGATTCTCGAAGTATTTCTCATCCATGTGTTTTCTCTTGATTTGCATGTATATGTAAGATTTTTATAGCAATTAGCACACAGTAGAGACTGTCACCACAACCTTGTAGGCCCGACGATATTTTTTGTATGTATTTTTCAAACGAAGCCTGCCTCACTATTGAGGATGTCATTGTTCGTAGAAGTAGACCTATATACACAGTGGATGATTCAAGTATGTATGTTAAAATTTTTATACCGGTATTAAGCCAGGAATACACAAGGTTTTGAGTGACCTTATAAATTTTTGCCAAACCTTGAATGCACCAATGATGAGTATAAGAACTTTCTCTACCTTTTGCATTCGCGTAGAATCGAATAGGAATGTGGGGATATGTCAATGGGGTATTCAAGGTTCATTAATTATTATATGAAATATTTTAAGCCGAATGATCAAGCTCGCCTATAAGGCTCCCTTACACCAAACCTTTGGATCTGACAGAGCCAGGTATCTCTACCCAACTCTGCCTCTCCTGGCCAGTGACCTCAGATTCACCTCCGGATCCTGGCTAGGGGTCATGACCTCGACCCCCGCTAAACCCTAGGTACGGGGTGGGAGTGTGCTCACACCCACCTCCGTTCCTAGCCAATCAGGGATCGAGCTGCTCCTCCAACAGGTGGGCAGCTCGACCCACCTTTAGGCAAGCCCCCTCCCCCCCTCCAGGGTGAGATGATGCAAGGCACACCGGGTCTTGCCAATCCCTAAGCATGACGTCATGCTTCTCCCAAGACTGACGTCATGCCTACCCCGAGCTGCTCCTATATATATGAATACAGGACTAGCTTGGGAGACTCTCTCTTATTCTTTACTTTCCTCTCTCCACACCTAGTCTCCATGACACACAGTGCCTTGGTATAGAGCTAGCTTGATCAGGTGGGCAGCATACACATTGTACTTCACCATGCCAACATGTACCTGCCTAACACTACAATAAAGTGGATTCATCAACTGTACTCTCCGGACTCCTGAGTTGCTCATGTTCATGACTTGTAACGGTCCGTCGACAAAACCCATAATGGGAAAACAGCAAAGTTTGAAACCCATGCATAGAGATATCATCTAGAGAATGCAATGTCCCAAGATATTATGGATATGAATCTTTTGATGTAACCCTACATAGTCAGTGGTTTCTATTCAACTACCCAGCAAATTGTCATGAGTCCTCGTCAACCTGTGTGAAGTGGCTCACACATGTGGCTAGATAGAACACCATATATGTTGTTATAGCATACGATCACCAGGAATAGCAATTGCTATACCACGTGAGTCTAACACACAGTGGTGAAAGATGACGGAATGAGTTGCAACAGATCATGGCAACAGATGACAACAATTTGCTGGGTAAAGGCATAACTCTCTCTGTGACTGGTGGTTGACTCAAGGTGAAATGGTGGTCATCTCAAGGTGAAATTGGCATGCCTGGGAAAATGAGTCCTAAACTGAAAGTATCTAACATTTCTGAAGATTTGTTTATGTCATCAATTACTTATGATATATATCTATATCTAGAATCAATATTTGGTACAATCTCAATGTTCAGAATCTGCAACCAAAGTTAAAGCTTTCTGGAGAAATGGCCAGTTGGCCATGATAAAAACCAGTCAAACATGGGTACTTTGGTGTATTGTTATACAATGATACCTACTCAACATATCATAGGTGCCCAGTCCATGGGATACTATAACACCTCTATTTCAGGAATATTAGAGGTACAGCCCCATACAGTAGATGTAAGAGTGAGAAAAACAAGGTGGCAGGTGTTCAACTCAAGGCATGTGGTCATCTTTAGGTTAACCTACCCTAAGGCTGTGACCACTTTTCAAATAGCTGCACAATCGCATGTTATCGGGGTGGAGGTTGGCAGAGTCACACATGCATCTTTTTATTTTATTGGAATCAGGCAATCATGTTTTCTGGGTGGACCATGGGGGGAGTCACTCATGCATTTTTCTGGCTGGAGTGGTTGGGGGATCACCCGTGCATGTTAACTGGGTGGAGCTCGGGGGGAGTCACTCACGTTCTCCATGAATGACTCCCCCCTACCCTTTCGAGGATAGGGGAAGTCCCTCATATATGCATGTTTACTGGGTGGAGGGTGGGGGGGGGTCACTCATGCATATTTTCTGGGTAGAGGGTTGTGGGGGGGGGTCACTCATACATATTTTTCTAGGTGGAAGGGTCCGAGTCACTCATGGATGTTTTCCGGGTGGAGGGTTGGCAGGGGGGCTACGCATGCACGTTTTCTTAGGTGTGTGGGACTTTGGCCCAGAGAAATGTTGGCACCCTGATAATTGCTGGCACATTGATGCTACCTGGTGTTTGGCTCCCTTAGCGTCAACCCTGCAGATTATAGGCCCCCTGATGGAAGGGGGCCCAGATGATGTTAGGCACCCCTGATGATAGGCCCAACATCCATTATCAATGTCCATCACTCGTCTTTTTCCCATATCTTCATTTTGCTAAATAATCCAACATCCATGGCCAGCAGATTTTTTTTCCAACAGCCATTCCACCAACCTCTGAGGATAGAGAATGGGGGCCTTGATGGGGGGTCCCCATGTCTCATGTTGTCAATGGACCATTCTGGGTGTTATTATTTTTTTTCATATTTACTAAATTCTTCGCCATATAAAGCCTAAGCTCTGCCCATGATCCACACTCAATAATCTCCTGTATTCCTCAATAGGAACCAGGATCCTTTAGTCATCACAAACACACTTCCTCTATTGGACTCTGTGACATAAGGAACAAGGATGTAATAACATTCCAACTTATCTACATGTGGTCATCTTTAGGTTATCTACTCAGTCCAACTGGAGGGAGTGTGATCCACCTGTGGTGCCATATTTGGAATAAAATATCTCCTCTCAATCCTCATTAACATAATCTACCCACAGGTGGCACTCTCTCCTTATGACATGTGTCACTATTCTATTGAGCCACATGTACAGAACATTTCACAACACTGTGAGCTGCTCAGGCCCTCAGTATATAAGGTAGCTTGAGCAGCTCCCAATCATCTATTCTAAGCTATCTATTCTAAGTTTCTCTCCCAACTTACACCTTACACCTATAACTAGAACCTACGACAGGTTGAGCTATAGGATCGGAGGCAGAGCTTAGATCTTGGCGAGTGTTATCATTGTTACCACCTTTATGAAACACTCATGTCAGCTATGCAATAAAAGGATCAAATGAACTTCCCTGGATTCCGTGTACATTCACTTCACCACATGTAACCGTCCGTTGACAATGTCACCCTGTCGATTTTAAGAAATGGCCATGTCACCCTGTCGATTTTAAGAAATGGCCAAACAATGGCACAAGGTTGACGACGGGTGGTAAACTTTGACAGCGGGATATGTTGGTTTTCAAGTACTATAGGATTACTACACTCTATTGAATGGTACTGATACATTTATAAAGCTACACAGATCTGAGGAATAACTATCTCGAGACGATTACCTTATACAGGAATCCACCGAGGGAGGCGAAAGTTTTTTACACTCGACACACAAAAACTTTCCAAGATGGCGACGACCAGGTCAACACCGTCATGAACCAGTTTGTAAATCGTACTCATAAGAAGTTTTCCATGACCATATGATGTTCTACACTACAGACTGTACTTATTGATTGATTCCACATCTTTAGGAGTGAGAATGAACTCTGGATTCTTAAAATTATGATCATTTTCAACGCATACGAAAATAAAATCTAAATTGTACTACTAAAATACGTATCGCTCCCCAAATCTTGACGCCTAACTCCACGGGTCAAGGTCACCCAACATGGCGGCTTCCGCTCCAATCAAAAACGGAGCTATACAAAATGAATCTAGTGACTCTGACGATGAAGAAGTCAAATATCTTCCTCCATTGAAGTACAAAGCCTCTCCCAAGGCTATAATTGACAAGATAAACGAGTTAGACAACAGACTCAAGGCTCAAGAAAACATTAATTATTCTCAATGGAATGGAAACAAGACTATTTGGTCCCGATGGGGTACCACAGTCGAAAACTGCCACGATCCCTGAACTTGAACACAAGATTGGTGAGCATGATACAGTACTATCTCAACACGATGACAAAATTGTAAAATCCTCTTCTGACATCTCCAACTTATGTGGAACCTCTGAGAAACACACTGATCAATTCACAAAACTTGATGGTGAAAGGAAAAAAAGAATCCTAATTATTGAGGGTATTGATGAAAATCAACCTGGAAGTCTACGTGACATCTTAGACCAGTTGATAAATGACCTGGGCTTAGACTTTAATAATTCAGTAGCAGAGGCACTGTATAGAAGAGGAAAAAAACAAACTCCAAATGAAAATCAAAAGAGGAATCCCAACTTCAAACCAAGAAAGAGACCGGTTGTAATAATATTCTCATCGGCCCACTACAAGATTCAGATCTTCTCTAAAATCAAGAACTTACAAGGAAACAATGCATGGAAAGGCATTCACCTGGCTGATGACGTTAGCCAAGAGGAAAAACTGATGCAAAAAGATCTCCGATCCATCCAAGCCTTAGCTAAAAGCAAAGGTATAGATTGCACAGTCAGGGGCACCCAAATCGTAATTCAAGACCATCTTTATGCGTATAAAGATATTGGAAATCTGCCCATGGGATTATCCTTGAAACATGCTAAAAGTGTCTCAACTCCTGATGGTACAGCCTTCCAAGGAGAACATTCGGTATTCTCAAACCTCTACAAATGTGACATAAAATTTGAAGGTCACTCATATGACTCAGTAGAACGTGCATATCAAGCCAAAAAAGCAGTAGTATGTAATCAAGTACACATACTAAGACGTGTGAACATGGCAAAAACACCAATTGACAGTATGTATGCTGCTAAATCATGCAACTTTACTAACGAATGGTTTGATGAGGACGAAGCAATAATGAGACGTCTACTGGAGATTAAATTATCCCAACCTGATCTACTCCATGAACTAACCCAAACACAGGGTCAATACCTCTACGAAGCTACTTTGAATAAGACCTATGGATCTGGGTTTCATCTTGGCCTGAAGAATTCCATAACCATCAAAAACGTAGCGACCAATGACCATGAGTGTGCCAACAAGTTAGGGGAAATGCTGATGAAAATCCGCATCCAACATACCAAAGAGCAACCTTTACCTACAGCTGAAGAAATCAGACTAGAAATGGCCACAACTCAAGGTGACAAACCCTGAAATGATCTGACTCGGACTGAACCAAATGTTCTATATAAATACTGTATTACTTAATACCTTCTATATTATGTCTATGTACCAATGTATCCTATATGCTGAAAAAGTTTTTTTCCCACCTAAACGTTCTCTTTCAATCCAACAATATATTCCAGTGTTGGGGACTGCAGAAAGGCAGATGTCCCTGATTTGGTATTAAAATTGTCAACATGTATATTGATGATGGGAGGCAAAAGAAAACCATACCAAACAGATTATATGGTAGATACGTTCTCATTTTGTTCATACAGATATTGTAATAATCCATCTCGAACCCAAACAAGGCTATGCGGTATAATAACATGATTAATTTAAAAAGCACCAGAGGCCTTCGCTTCATGCACCTGAATGCTAGAAGTTTTAAAGCAAATTATGCCACAATATGTGCAGAAATATATCCAACAAACTTTAAAATTTTATCCTTTTCTGAGACCTGGTTAAAAAATGAAGACGGTGAAATGAACTACCAATTATATGGTTACACTCGTTATAGATTAGATAGACAGGTACTTGATGTCAAAGGTAATATTAAAACCGGTGGTGGTGTATGTATTTTTATAAAACATGGTTTATCACATGACCCTGACATATATTCACTTCTTAACAGGTCAGACAAAGATATAGAAATACAGATTGTATCTATTACCAAGGAACATATGAAACCTATAATTATATTAAATACATATAGACCTCCTGATGGAGACAAGAATGAATTTATAAATATTCTGGAAGGAATAATTGTAAACATTGAAAATAGGGCTAGATTTGAAATTGTTGCAATGGGCGACTTCAACTTTAATGTAGTGGAAGACAATGATATTATAAATAATCTATTGAACCGTATGAAGACCTATGGTCTCGAACAAGTTGTAAAGGATGTCACGCGAAAAAAAGCAATCCTTGACCTAATTTTTACTGACATCAAACCAAATTGTATTAAATCAGGTGTAACGAATAATTATATATCAGACCACCTACCCATATATCTGATAAGAAAAAAATGGAAAATCAAAGAAGAAAAAGTATATATATCTGGTCGCTCATATGCACGTCTAACAGATGAAACCTTACTAAAAGAATTTGATAATTACAATTGGACTAGTTTTAATGATACCAATGATGTAAACTGTGCCTGGTTCCACTATGAAAAAGCAATACGTGATATCCTGGATAGACACTGTCCGGTTCATAAATTCCTAGTATCCAAACACAGGGACCCATGGATGACACAAAATATACTTGAAATAATTAGAGAAAAAAACAACAAATTATGGAAGGCTAGACGTACTGATAGAGATGTTGATTGGAGAATTTCCTCTAATTTTCGTAATAAAGCAAATAAAATAATCGACAAGGCCCGCAAAAATTTCTTTAAAGAACAATTAGAAAATCATGAGAATGATCCTAGAAAATTTTGGCGAGTTATTAACAACTTAATACCTGGCCAACCAAACCGATCGAAAAATATTAACCTGAATGACCACGACAATGATAATACCCCTGTTCCCTCGAACAAAATTCCTGATTTTATTAACCAATATTTTGTAAATATAGGCCCTACTCTTGCTAAAGACTTAAATATCCCCTGGAAACCATATGATGATTATATAATGGATAAAATTGAACCGTTCAGCACTAATCTACAAGAGGTTACAAAGCTTATAAATGAGATCAAGGTGTTCAAGTCTTCTGCTATAAATAACATCTCTACAACTGTCCTAAAAAAGGTTTTCAAGCATGACCCTGGTAAACTGGTTAAACTGTTCAATTTATCATTCTTGACCAATACTGTACCGGATGCATGGAAAATGTCTAGAGTTACACCTATTCCAAAGTCTGGTAATCTGAAACTGGTAAACAATTATAGACCTATATCATTGTTACCTCTACCCTGTAAACTAATTGAGAAAATTGTGCACAATAGAGTATATGGTTTCCTATTGAAAGAAGATATTTTAACTACCCACCAGGGTGGTTTTAGACCTGGTCATAGTACAATAGACACCTTGGCATGTTTCACTGATAATATTAAGAGGAATATAAATGTTGGTAAATCCACGGTTGCTGCTTTTATAGACCTACGCAAGGCTTTTGACACAGTAGATCACTCTATCCTCCTCACTAAAATACATCATTATGGTATAAGATCAGATAATTATCACTGGTTTGAAAATTACCTCATAAATAGATACCAAACTACCCTAGCGAATGGTACCCAGTCTGAGAAGGAGAGGGTGATCTGTGGGGTACCTCAGGGCTCTATTTTGGGTCCACTACTTTTTTTAATATATATAAATGATGTAACAAATTGTATTAAAAAATGCAAAATCAAGTTATATGCAGACGATACTGTGATTTACTCTGCTAATGATAGTTTCAATATAGCCAAAAGTGAGCTACAAAATGACCTTGAAATCTATTATACATGGTGTGTTCAAAATAAACTCTCTATTAATGTGGCAAAAACGAAAATAATGATATTTTCATCGAGCTCCAGGAAATTGAATATGTTATCAGCAGATATATGGTTAAACGACCAATTATTACAGGTTGTACCGAGTTATAAATACCTTGGAATACTATTGGATTCATTATTACATTATAATCTACACTTAGCTAGTCAATCTAAGACAATTGCTTATAAAATGTACAAATTGTGTCTATTGCGCAAATACCTAGATGGAAAACTTGCAATTAAGATATATAAATCTACCATTTTACCTTACATGGAATATGCTGATATATGTTTTATGAGCACTTTTGATAAATATCTAGACCCGCTACAATATTACCAAAATAGATGTATTAAAATATGTCTACAGGTGCCTCATAAAACTAACACAAACCATATCCACAATCTGTATAAGATAAATTTTCTATGTGACAGGAGATATATACACCTTCTAAACTATATGTATACGAGATCCCGAAACCAAATATTCTTGGACAATAGACATATTAGAACCAGGTTACATGATGCGCCTACCCTCACTGTAATAACCCCAAATTGTTTTATGTATGCAAGAAGTGTAGAATATCTGGGTGCTATTAGTTGGAATGCTCTGTCAGCGGCCAGAAGAAATGCTATTAGCCTGGAACAGTTTAAAGCTGATTCCAGAAGCTACTTGGCAAATCTCTTCCCGTATGCCAGAGCATAGCGCAGCACTTTTGTTAATATAGCCTATTATGTACTTATTAATTTAGTGATACCACACCAAGGACTAGAATATGATTTATTATAAGATTTGTAAATTTATGTGCCCCGATCATCACATCATTATAACAGTATTGTCTTATGTGTCAACTGTTTAGCTTACAAAGATTAGAAGAAAGGTTGAACCAGAAGAATCAACCAATACACAGATTTCTGTGGGGATGAGGTTCTCTTCCTTCAATATTATCTCGACTTAAGTTCTGATTATATCTACATGAATTTTCTATGTCCGTTTCTGTTGGATATTGATATACTGAATAACTATCAATGCAAGATATAAATATGAATTAATTATGAACTTTATTGGTATTCAAGACATGTATGTGTGAAGATTCGGTTATCGATGTATCAACAAAAGGACAAATAGATTGTATTTTTTGACATTTTTGAGATAATAAAGTAAATTCAAACAAAAAAAATGTCACCCTGTTGATTTTAAGGAATGGCCATGTCCCTGTGTCAATTTTAAGGAATTGGTCACGTCTCATGTCACTAAGCCAAAAAATGCTCATGTCGCCATGTCCATTTTAGGGGTCTAGAGCCATAGAATGGGGAACCATTCCCACGGTCACAATAAGTGTAATAAATGACAGAAGAGAGGTGATATTTTGTGTATGTTTATTATGATAAATAGAGACTGATACAGTAGATGCCAGTGGTAAAAATTCGCCACACAAAAATGGTGTGCATGAGCTTCTAATGTACAGCGCACCGACAACAGACAATCTCACTGTCCGCTAATGTAGGAGTGCATCAATCAGACAGGTGGGCGTGATGCACCAATGAAAGACAAAACACACTTTCATTAGTGTATCATGCCAACTGTCGAGGATTGTATCGACATTATGGGTTTACATGATACATGAATGTAACCCAGGGCTGCATTCGTGCATCATGCCGACCAATGGGAATGATGCATCAAACGATCTACCGACTACTGGTGAGTACCAGCGAGTACTGGCGAGTACTGGCGAGTACTGGCGAGTACTGGTGAGTACCAGTGAGTACCAGTGAGTACCAGTGAGTACTGGTGAGTACTGGTGAGTACTGGCGAGTACCGGTGAGTACTGGTGATTACTGGTGAGTACTGGTGAGTACTGGCGAGTTCTGGTGAGTACCAGTGAGTACCAGTGAGTACTGGTGAGTACTGGCGAGTACCAGTGAGTACCAGCGAGAACTGGTGAGTACCGGTGAGTACTGGTGAGTACCAGCGAGTACAGGTGAGTACTGGCAAGTACTGGTGAGTACTGGTGAGTACCAGTGAGTACTGGTGAGTACTGGTGATTACTGGTGAGTACTGGTGAGTACTGGCGAGTACTGGTGAGTACTGGTGAGTACTGGTGAGTACTGGCGAGTACTGGTGAGTACTGGTGAGTACTGGCAAGTACTGGCGAGTACTGGTGAGTACTGGTGAGTACTGGTTAGTACTGGTGAGTACTGGCGAGTACTGGTTAGTACTGGTGAGTACTGGCAAGTACTGGTGAGTACTGGTGAGTACTGGTAAGTACTGGTGAGTACCGGCGAGTACTGGTTAGTACTGGTTAGTACTGGTGAGTACTGGTGAGTACTGGTGAGTACTGGTTAGTACTGGCGAGTACTGGTGAGTACTGGCGAGTACTGGCGAGTACTGGTGAGTACTGGTAAGTACTGGTGAGTACCGGCGAGTACTGGCGAGTACTGGTTAGTACTGGTGAGTACTGGTGAGTACTGGTGAGTACTGGTAAGTACTGGTGAGTACCGGCGAGTACTGGCGAGTACTGGTTAGTACTGGTGAGTACTGGTGAGTACTGGCGAGTACTGGCGAGTACTGGTTAGTACTGGTGAGTACTGGTGAGTACTGGTTAGTACTGGTGAGTACTGGTGAGTACTGGTTAGTACTGGTGAGTACTGGTGAGTACTGGTGAGTACTGGTGAGTACTGGTTAGTACTGGTGAGTACTGGTGAGTACTGGCGAGTACCGATGAGCACTGGTAAGTACTGGTGAGTACTGGCGAGTACTGGTGAGTACCGGCGAGTACCAGCGAGTACTGGTGAGTACTGGTGAGTACTGGTGAGTACTGGCGAGTACTGGCGAGTACTGGTGAGTACTGGTAAGTACTGGTGAGTACCGGTGAGTACTGGCGAGTACTGGTTAGTACTGGTGAGTACTGGTGAGTACTGGTGAGTACTGGTAAGTACTGGTGAGTACCGGCGAGTACTGGCGAGTACTGGTTAGTACTGGTGAGTACTGGTGAGGACTGGCGAGTACTGGCGAGTACTGGTTAGTACTGGTGAGTACTGGTGAGTACTGGTTAGTACTGGTGAGTACTGGTTAGTACTGGTGAGTACTGGTGAGTACTGGTGAGTACTGGTGAGTACTGGTGAGTACTGGTTAGTACTGGTGAGTACTGGTGAGTACTGGCGAGTACCGATGAGCACTGGTAAGTACTGGTGAGTACTGGCGAGTACTGGTGAGTACCGGCGAGTACTGGTTAGTACTGGTGAGTACTGGTGAGGCCACCAGTTAGTAAATAGCATTGTAACACTGTAATGCACCCAATACAATAGAGCTTTTTGAGCGGTAAGTTAAGCTGACATACAAGTAATGACAATAGGGTCACATTTATTATATTTGTGTTAGTTATATTAAGTTAGAGATCTGCATTATCAGTGGTAGGTATTAAGTTATGATAATAACACAGACGGCGCAATCACAGCAACTGTAAAAATATACACACGCCTAGAGTCCTATGTGAAAAATAGACATTGGCTACCAAGCATCTGATGCTCTGCAGTGTTGTGTGAGATGGAAGAAAATAATGCACACGTTGTGTTGCGCTCTGTGTCATGGAATGTCACCGTTAAAACACCTCAGTACTGGAAGGCCAATAAGCATTGTTATCCCTGCCACAAATAGAGACAATAGAAGTGGAAGTGAATGGCATAACCATCCCTACTACATAGAAAAAAAACATAAGGGACAGATTTGCAAATGGCCACAACCCCAATAATATGTTAATTCGGATATCTAACAACTCTCATGCTGCACCCGGCCATAATTTTGGAGATTTGAGTATATTTATAATAATTACAGATCCTCCCTCATTCCGCACTAAACTACAGGATGCCATATTTACCACTAACCCTCGATGAGCAGCATGATGCTTTAAGACGCGATAACAAGTAGAAATCATCAGCCTTATATGTCAGCTGATGCATTCATGCATCACTGCAACCCTGTAGGGTCAGCATGATGCTCCAATGAAGTGATGGTTCATTACTTCATTGGTGCATCATGACGACCAATGGGCATGATGCACTCCTGCATCAGCGCCCTTTAAGGGTTAAAGACACCCAAACGGTGCATCACTTACAACATGATGCATCAACGAGCAGCGTGATGCCTTCAGACTTGATACTAAGGAGATAAAGTCACTCAAACAGTTCATCCCTTGGACAACATAACACATGGGTGCAGCATTTTATTTTAAAGGCAGATTTTTTTTTTAAACCTAACGTCATATGTGTATCAACACGGTGAAAGGTACGCCCGTGCACACCCTCGCGGGTATACCTTTTACCATGTTGATCCACATATCATCTTAAAACATAATGCTGCCTTAAAAGGGTAATTCTTGCAGAGAGGCATCATTATAACATTTTTCCTATATCTTATATCACAATGTTTCGTGCATGGTAACCTGGTGCCCCATAAGCATACCACTGTTCGCTAAATGTGCATACATATATGGCAGGCCAATCGCGAGAGACAGACAGGCCGGCAGTAAAATGTCTGTGCAATCACAGAATATCTGGAAGTACTCTACGACAGATCAAACCAGTTCTCCTAATTCATAATAAGGTTTCCTAAAAAAACTAGAACGGAAGAACTAGATTCAAGTTCTACTCTCTCTCTCTATAATAAATAATCACTACTCCTTATTTTGCAATGTGAGCATAGTTGAGGACAGTGAGTTGTAATATCCCAGTAGTAACAGAAGGGGCTTTAGTTTGTCTCTAGAGCTGGGCACATCGTCATCCGGCAGTGGATCATCTTATCAATGGCACGCTCTGGTACCCCACAAAGACATTATAATAGCACAGAGCAAGCACAATCTCCAAGCATTGTTCTTGATATCATGAGACGATAAAGTCCTTCCTGGAAAATAACATTAATAGCACTCTTAGCACTTGTGACTTCAAGCCACAATAAAGAAAGTGATGGCTTGTGTCCATAACCAGTCGGCGCTGTCGTTGTATAACTCTGGGAATGTTAAATGAGACACCATAATAATGATGGATATATTCACCCGGATTTCCTCATAGTTATTTTGATCCTGTGGATTTTTGAATCTATACAAGAACACCACTAGCCAGCATTGGCAATGTTCGCACCATTAGTGTGCTACCCCTCCAGGGAAACTGAGACAGATTCCCAGTTATTCAGATCCATTGGAATTGAAGAATTCAAAGTATCCAGCCATGAGGAGGCACACCAGTTTCTGCATAAAGAGCCCAGGATTACTCACACCCCACAGTAAGCATTTCCCAGAAGCTTGTTGCTTTAGTGTGTCTTTGAGACACTCATGGAAGAAGGAATATGATGAAAGTCAGTATAATTTCCGATGACTGCCGCTCAACAATCAGACACCTCAATGTTCATAAAGGTCAGTTGCGTCTGAAATCATAAAAAAAAGAGGGTGAGGTAGTGGCTTCTGAGGGAGGTTTTACTTTTTGGTACAATTATGCAATATAATATCTACCCCTTTATTATAAATTGAATGTCAATATGTATGATGGAATTCATTTTGATTGATTTTAAATGAACTAGATATTTTTCTCCATTTACATTACTAGTTTCTACACAACAATTTATGCAGATCTCCCTACCCCTGCCTGATCTATCCGGCCGGGGAAGCTATCCTCCTCGTCCGTCTCCTCCAGGGTTTCCTCAGAAAGTAGGATACGGCGTAGCTCGGTGGGTGCCAGGGGCAGCGTGCTCGGTGACTGCTCCCCGCTTTGCTCCTCCTCCGGTTCTGTCTGAATCTCCACCTGCTGCTTCACAAAGTTAATGAAGACCTGCGGGATAAACATAGGGTAAGAGATGTGGAAATAGCTACACAAAATGTAAACACTGAGTAGCATTTTCTGAAAAAAAGAATTAGTTGTCCCTTCATCAGTTCATCTTCAATGTAAGCTCTACGAAGTGATGCAACAGGTATGACAGGCCGATTTTTATTTAGTCCATTGTACCTTCTGCTTTCATTTACCTACTTATATCAATATAATTATGAATCTGCGATGGGGCGGCCAGCGCAAACTGCCGCTGTATAACCTTCAACCTTCACCTACACCTCTACCTTAACACAGTACACTTACATTGTCAAGGTTGTTCTGGTTGATGGAGTAGTCATCTATCGAGAGATCTCTCTGGGCTTCCTCCATCTTAGAGAAGAGGTAGGCGAGGGACAGATTCTCTGAACTGAGCTCGTACTGTACCACATTGTAGTGACACTCCTATGAACAAAATAGACAAATAGAGAAACAAACAATGAGAATACCTTTTTTTACCTTTTAGTTAATCATCATGTTTATGCATATATAATTGCTATCTACCACAGATATGCAGTATTAGCTGTTGAAACTCATTATCTCTCACAACTATAACTACAGTTTTATCACTGACAAAAGGAAATAATCTGATCAATCCATTACCACTTTTGGATCTGTGCCAAGGGCTCTGCTAACAGGTATAGATGACCCTGGCATAGTCACATCCTAAACTAATTGTCTTTTATTTCCAACAAATTTCTTTGAAAAGGAATAGAACTAATGAAACCATATTACAATTTAGCAGTGAAAATTATTATGTGAAGAGACTGCTCACCTTGAGTGTAGCCTGTGGGAAGTGGCGCAGCATGAAGCGTTTGACGGCTTGTATTTCCTGGTCGTGGTTGGGTCCGTTGACCCTGACAGACACAGTGTAGCCGTCCCCAAACCGGTTCTTAATGTGTTGGATGCTGCCTAGGCACTTAAAGCGTCCGTTCACCATGATGGCGAGCCGTGTACACAGCGCCTCACACTCCTCCATACTGTGAACAAGCAGATATTCAGGATGACATGTGTCAATTGAAGGATGATGAGTATAGGCCTAGGTAGCTAAACCTAATTCAGCCTACCTAGGGTCTAATTTTGAGTTCCAGTCAAATTTACTAGGCCCTGAGGGATTGTTAAGCTACCTGGAGGCCTACATCAGCCTACCTTAGGCTTAGGCCAAAATTAGCTGACCTGATTGATACCTAAATCAGCCAATCACTTTGGTTTTAATTAGTCTCTCTTTTCTAGAGCTTCTAATTGGGTTTTATTATAAGGCCTATGTTAGGCCTGTCTATTATTAGGCCTATGTTAGGCCTGCCTATTATTAGGCCTATGTTAGGCCTGTCTATTATAAGGCCTATGTTAGGCCTGTCTATTATTAGGCTTATGTTAGGCCTGTAGATGTCAGCCTACCTGTGGGATGATAACACAATGGAGCGCCCACTGCTGACCAGGTCCAGAATCAGGTTCCACAGGAAGCGCCGTGAGTGTGGGTCCATCCCTGTTGTTGGCTCATCCTAAAAACAGATATCATGTCATGAAGGTAATTCAACAAGCGATCCTGTTAGAAATGTTGCCTGAACAAGGTACATCTATTATAATCAGAGTAAAATGAATTTTCTTCATATTTTTTTCTGCATGAGTTCAGAGTATATAATCATCACTCATACCAGGAATATGACGGGAGGGTGTCCTACGAGTACGATGGCTGTAGACAGTTTGCGCTTGTTTCCTCCACTGTAGGTACATGAGGGTTTGTCTGCATACTCTGTCAGTCCCATCTTCTGTAGGATCCAGTCTACCACCTACAACAAAGAACAAGGTTAGCCCATTATTCACTTAGTCTATCAAATAATGTCTCAATGCCTGATATCCAAGTCCAGATAAAGAACTGTGATTTATAATGGGGAATGGTAAGTAAGCAAGTGAGGCAGAAAGAGGAAAAAGACCTTTTTATAAAGGACAGGATTGATAATTAGAGGTGCACGTAAATCATACATCTTACCTCACTCCTGTCACCCCTCAGCATATTCAAATTCAATATATTCTATGAAATTAAAGATCTGTTGCCCGGTAAATAGTATACTGCTATCAGTGGTGTAGACGTAAATTCACATCATAGATCAGATGCTAGAACAGTGGGATTAAATTAATTGAGTTACCTACTGCATCGAACTGTAAGGAATAATGACCTATGGTTGTACTATAAGGACCCCTACATACAGAATGATGACCTATGGTTGTAAGCGTTATGTTACGTTACCTGTTTATTTCACTGTAAGGCCCCCTACCCATAGAATAATGACCTATGGTTGTACTATAAGGCCCCCTAGATACAGAATAATGACCTATGGTTGTAAGCGTTATGTTCCGTTACCTGTTTATTTTACTGTAAGGCCCCTACCCATAGAATAATGACCTATGGTTGTACTATAAGGCCCCCTAGATACAGAATAATGACCAATGGTTGCAAGCGTTATGTTCCGTTACCTGTTTTATTTCACTGTAAGGCCCCTTACATATAGAATAATGACCTATGGTTGTACTATAAGGCCCCCTAGTTACAGAATAATGATCGATGATTTTAAGCGTCATGTTCCGTTACCTGTTTTATTTTACAGTAAGGCATTCTACATATAGAATACTGGAATAGAACTGTACGGCCCTAACATAGAGGATAATATTCTAAAACTGTATGTATTATATTCCTTTACCTGTGGCCTTCCACATTGAGGTTCCCCTACATACAGAATAATCGTTCATCAGTTTAAGCATTATGTTACAATACCTGTGGCATTTCACTATAAGGCACCCCGCGTAGCCTCGAGTAGAGCTGGAGATGTTCTCGTGCTGTTAGTTCATCATAAAGCGCATCAAACTGTGGGCAGTAGCCGAGGTTCTGCTGCACCCGACGCAGGTCACACAGAATGCTGTAAACAGGGAAACAATCATACTTGTACTATGGGTTACAATAAAGGATAATATTATAAATATTTATTGATGATCATTTAGTGGTAAATAGGGAGATTTGTTATAACAATGCTCTGGTCCAAACAAATTTGATCTGATCAGTGAGACCAAACATGTTGGGTGCTATTATCAGATGTTCAAACAGACTTGGTCTGATTAACTACATCTAAACTTTGTCCTGAGCTGTCTTCATTGACAAATGCAGAGGTTCAACTTCGATATAGTGTTTCTATACTCATTGATGCTTAATTAGGGAATAATGCACAGGGCATTATCCATCTAGATAATGCACGGTCAATCAGCCAATCAGAATGCCGCATTCAGGATAATGCACTCTGGCTTCGCCCAGCAGTGTTATAACCAGCAATGTAACTATAGCTGTACACTACACATACAATGTACTGATGCCTAACACAGCATTATGGCTATACACTAGATTGATGGCACTTCTGCTTATCCATATTATATTTGAGCTATCATTTTAGTTAACAAACAATAAGTACAGGGTATTTGTAGTCTATCATCCTAAACAGCAAGTAAAAAGCTAACATACCTGTGGTCATTGAGCAAGGCGTCACCCCCTGTGGGCTGCAGATCTCCTGTTAACATGCGGAATGTGGTCGTCTTACCGGCACCATTCACACCGAGTAAACCAAAACACTCCCCGTGAGGCACGCCTAGACACATCCGGTCAACTGCCAAGTGCCGCCCTAACTTACGGGTCGTGTAGATCTGTATACATAAAAGACACTTTCAGGAAAGGGAGCTGAGAATGGACTTAAGATATCATACTTGAGAATCATACGGCACAAGCTCTGAAACTCTGTGAAAGCTGGATAACCTTCACTCACTGTCCTTGTGCTTCCCATTACTTGGTGTTAATTCATTTAGAGCTAGATTGCTGAAAAAGTATTGGCTATCAGAACTACATAAGTTATAAAATAGTACCCAACTGGTTTGTCTTTACTACTGCTTAAAAACTGTATCTTGGAGAGGGAGCAGACTGTGACTTGTCCCTTTGAAGTGCTACCACAAAGAGTCAGATTTTGACTTTGCATCGACTGATGCTTACAATGGCTACTCAGGCTGTCAGCCGAAAGACTATACCTTTGTAAGGTTCTCCACACGAAGCACATCATGCCTCCCGCTGCCCCGTAGTACCCGCCGTCTCTCTGCTGTCACATCCGCATCCTCCTGGGCACGGGACTTAGGTGAAGGTAATGTCTGCTTTCTGCTGTAGTGATCGTATAAGGATACATACTATACTTTTAAACAACTGATAAAATCTCCTGTTGAAATATGAAGGAAGAGCTGTTGGACAACAGAAGAGGGCATGAGGCAATGAGCTGCTCCCAATCTGAAAATCTGGCAGTATATCCCCCAATCTTCATACCTCTTGGTTAAGATGTTTCACCTCAAATATTTTTCTTACAGGTTATAACAAAAACTGAGCTGTACCTCTGATTCACAATACTTGTTTCTGACACATCAATCTCAAACCAACCTGAACTGTGGTCTTAAGCTTTAATGTGATATTGAGAAGCTTACCTCTTGGTGCAGGGTATGAGTACATGCAGGAACTCACACATCAGTGTGATGAAGAAGAACAGGAACCCGATGACGGCCATGGCCACCAAGTTACGCAGCATCAGGTTCCACTCAAAAGGTGACCGCATCTTGTGGTACTGGCCTGTTAGCAAATTGATAGGACAATACTTAATACAATCATTCACCTACCCTTTTATTAACATTATGCTCTTGTAGAGGTATTACAGTATAGCAATATGTACGGGTACCGTCTGGCATGGCGTCCAGTAGCTGGGTGTTCCTCAGGTTCCGGATAGGTGGCAGCACCGATCTGGGCCTGTGGGGACATCTGGCGACAAACACCAAGGTCTGTATATAAAGACCGGGGCTCAGCCGCTACGCCAGAGGCCCTCCAGGCCTCCGAGCATAAAGAAGTAGAAATCCATTAATATTAGCTGCCCCATTACCACCTTCCGGGTAGCTGCTAAAGTGTCCTCTCAATAAAATCTGTTGGCATACACTTGAATTACCGCCTTACTCTTTCTTCCCTAATCCGTATGGCCCGAACCACCGAACTAGTAATACAAACCATTACACTCTTATTCTTGAAGATTATTTATGCAGTTGTAAAATTATAAAGTGTCAACTTTCTACACAGTAAATAGACTAGCTTCTTCACCAGGGTGAGATAATTTACCTTACAGACTATCTATCTGCTATCATTCTGTCCCCTAGCTCAGGGCCTAGAAGTATTTCAGGACTAAGTAAACCAATTCTTTAAATCTTTAAAGATATCACAAAGTATATGGCCCTCCCATAACATTATTACACGGTTCATTATTGGAATATTTCCTGATCTACTTACCAGTCTTGAAGAAGTATTCGTTTTTGTACTCATTAAATGCTATGTCCATAAGGCCTCGTCCGAGACAGTAGTTGGGGAACACTAGGAATATCATCTTGAGTGTCTCATGGTAGTGGACCAGGTTCTATAAGGACAGATTTTATTATTATTTGTTACAAGTAAGATGCCAACTTTTACAAATTTGACTCAGTCAGGTCCATTGCCATAAGTTTTGTTTTGTGGGGTTAAAGTACCTCCTCCAAAAAACTCGACTTTTGTACCAAAAATCTACCGTTTACCAAAAATTAAACTAAAAGCTGTCAGGCTAAATACAGTGTTGATAATAATATGTTAATATATGGTGATCAATTACATCACGTATGTTGTTATAATACTAATCATTTTTTATTATAAATTCTGTATACTACTAATAAAGGGGGCACATAACATCAGCTAAGCTGAAGTACCCTCCTTACTTTTTTGACCAAGTACTCAATATAATATGTTCTCGATTGTTTCAAATGCAATTAATGAAAAATGGAGTTTTGTCACACAAAAATATACAAATCGATATATCACGTAATATTGTACAAATTGTCTATGGTCAAATAAAGTCAAATTGTTTCTTAAAAAAAGTGGCTGTTTCTTTTTTGAAAATACTCAGTCAACATAATGTCCAAGTACATTAAACTGCTAAAAAGAACTATAACCTTATTTCTTACTGAATTAGGATGAATATTGACATAACAAGGCAAAGTGCATGGACCACCTGGATCACTAGAAGAGACAATTCTAAGATGTAATTGGTGTTAAGGTAACCCTCTTGACAAAAGTTGATTTTTGGATGTTAAAAAACATTTTATTTAGGTTCCTCGGTTCTCAAAACATTTCTTTCAGACATAAAAATATACACATGAAAATATGTACTCAAAAATTTCTTGAATGCTCTATAAGGACGCTTATATTTAAGGTTAAAAAGCATAATTTTAACATACAAAAATATAGATTAAAAGCATTGTACAAATGTTTAGTATATGTCGAATATAAATCTTATGAGCCGACAATAACCTACCTTGTCATTTAGCTGGAATATTTCCAGTAGATAGCTTGTTATGAGACAGGTGATGCCGATGAACAAGTTGATGACAATGAGGAAGATGTATGCCGTGCTCGGCTCCTCAAAGACAAACGACGCTGGGTACATCATAGGGGTGATGGACCAGCTGTATATGGGAAATACAGATGTGTAACACATATAGAAACTGTTGAAGATCTAATGAGAGTGAACACATTTCAAGTGATTATAGGAAAACAAGTTACATGCAAATTATACAAACTGTGTAGTTTCAAAAATTGGATGGAGGGGTGCTGGGTGGAAATGAAAAAAATACTAATACCGAAGCAAGTACGGACTTAAGAATTGAAGTTGCACTTTTCTAAGCAAAACCTTTTAAATCTGATAATTTGTTGTAAAATATCTTGACTATAAGATGGACTATAAGAGATAAACCGAATGAGGGGCAGATGTTATTATATCACTTACCCATATAACATGAATAGTGAGACTACAGCGGGGAAGTTTGTCTGAGAGACGTAGGCCGGGATGTCAAACACTTTAAGGATGACAATGCAGCACAGAGCAGGAATCAAGTAGTTACACTGAAAAAAACAAATAATTTGAATCATTTACTAGAAAGGATTATTCATAGATATTTATGTATAGAGACTGGGTAGGAACATACATAATTTCCATGAAAACAAAATACACCTTCCAAGGGTTTGGCTGCTTACTTTTCCAGCTTGCTTACCAAAGTCATATTTGAAACAAGTAGATGAATTTATATATATATATATATATATATATATATATATATATATATATATATATATATATATCAAGTACAAGACAAGAACTCAAATTATCTAATCATTAGATGGAATCACAAGGTGGAATTACCAATGACCTAAATTATTTAACTAGTAGATGTCTTATAAAGTGTAACCAGTAGATGACCTACAAGGTGTAACCAGTAGATGACGTACAAGGTCTATCCAGTAGATGGCCTACCAGGTGTAACCAGAAGATGACCTACAAGGTGTAACCAGTAGATGACCTACAAGGTGTAACCAGTAGATGACCTACCAAGGTGTAACCAGTAGATGACCTACTAGGTGTAACCAGTAGATGACCTACAAGGTGTCACCAGTAGATGACCTACCAGGTGTAACCAGTAGATGACCTACAAGGTGTAACCAGTAGATGACCTACAAGGTGTAACCAGTAGATGGTCTACAAGGTGTAACCAGTAGATGACCTACAAGGTCTATCCAGTAGATGACCTACAAGGTCTATCCAGTAGATGACCTACTAGGTGTAACCAGTAGATGACCTACTAGGTGTAACAAGTAGATTACATTCAAGGTGTAACCAGTAGATGACCTACTAGGTGTAACCAGTAGATGACCTACCAGGTGTAACCAGTAGATGACCTACAAGGTGTAACCAGTAGATGACCTGCTAGGTGTAACCAGTAGATGACCTACTATGTTTAACCAGTAGATGACCTACAAGTTGTAACCAGTAGATGACCTACCAGGTGTAACCAGTAGATGACTCACCAGGTCCCATGTGAAGTTGGCTAACCAGTAGATGATGCGGTTAATGCCGCAGACAAACTGTAGGTGTTTGGCCTTGATGAAGCGCTCGTAAACCAAGAACAGAACGAAGCTGGCCGGTACAAACGACATGGCCACGATGACGAAGATGGCGATCAACACATCAGATCCTGTCATACTGTGGAAAAGAAATACCATTTTAGGAAAGATTCAGATTCCAAGCTGATTGATTCTTTTACATGCAAAAAAACTATGTGTGCTTACAAAATGAAGAAAATAATTTGTACATATCTACATAATACTATTTTGTCTGTTATTGTATAATGAAAGACAGAAACATATCATGTCATCACAGTCCGTCAATGTTTTAGTACAAGTTTTAAACTTGACAGGCACAGTGTTGACGAGTACAACACAAAATTGTTTCAGGTTACATTGTTTGATGATACTGGGATTATTTTGAAGCAATTCCTATACTTAAAGTCAAAATATGATTTGCAACCGAAATAATTTCAAAGCAGTTTGAACGACTTTTTTTTCTGGGTAGAACCTGAAACATAACATTACTTTTGGCCTTAGACAATATTAATCTAGTGTAACATAAATTTACAAGTGATAACATTACAGATAGAATGCATTGTTAGTAATCTAAGTCTTACATATATGCAATTATACTTATATACCATAAACATATAAATTTTCGCGCAGCTAAATCTTTTGGCGCACCTGGCATAGAAATGCCTTTTTGCGCAACCATATTTTCGCTTGGACACAGGTTAAGTGGTCCAATGAGCTTTTGTGTGATATTTCCGCGCACATCTTATTTTCGCGCACCTATGTACTGCGCAAAAATTACTATGTTTACAGTGTAGTGTTCTACTTAATAGTAAGGTTAGTCTTACATATAGTCGTAAGTATGTAGAGGGTCAGTGTTGTCCATCGGGTGGTTGATGACCGTAATTCCTGCAACAACACCACCACAGACTTAACACTAATGTGAAAAATACATCAACCCTCTATGTAATATAAACTAAATTGTTATAGTTATGTGGGGCTGTATGTCGCGTGGGTACATTAAATTCTTGAACCCCTTTTATTACACAACACTTATTTCTAGCAGAAGGAGGGGCCTCAAGATGTCACATATCCAGGTGAGTGAACTTAATGCTTGGCTTTTATCTGAGGCCTGAAATAGGTATATTAGTGTATATCCCAAATGAGTAATTCTATCAAGAAGCTTCAATAGATAGGAAGGGAAACTCAGAGCTTTACCTATGAACACAGTGTAACAGCCCCCCCCCCTCTACCCCCCCCCTTAAAAGTAGGTTCCCTTTTGTGTTCAGTATTGAGTCCTATGTAGGATAAGGGGGTTTATAGAGATGTCAGGAATCTTTATCAGAGTGATATCAAATGGAAACAAGGGGCCACCTATACCAAAAAGGTCCTGCTTAATCCAAAATTTGTGATCTTGATTCTCAAAATTTGACCAAAAGTACCTAAAAAGGAGGTTTGATGATGAGCATATTTTAAAAATGTATGAAAGTTACATTTAAAATGATTGGAACTTTTTATAGATGCAACATGCTAATCAAAGTCAATACCTCAATCTACATATCCTAATGTCTGCCTATCTCAACCTGACAAGTACTCTACCTTTGTATGGCTCTGCCTCTCCCACATACTGCATATCCCTTAGTATACCTATCACTCATACTACCTATCCCTTGAAACATCTAGAGGTCAATTAGGTTTTACCTCAAATGGCTTAAAGGATTAAAGTTTACCCCTCACCTTTGTACCTAATTTTCTCTGTACATTCTTACCATTAGTCTACCTATCCTTAATCTGCCTATAATTCTCTTTACCTATCCCTCATGGTGACTATCTCCCAACTCTTCACATCCCTCATGTTTGACTGGCACATCTGTGATATTACCTAGCACCAATGTATCTTTTGAATATGCTCACTTCACAAGGTACTCTCTATGCCTATCTCTTAAACTGTTTTATACTAAACACAAAAGGTAGCCTACTTTTAATGGGGGGTAGAGGGGGGTGCTTGCACTATAGGACCCTATGGAGTAACATATCCTAGGGAACCTATACTATTCTTCATTCTATGTCTGAATATGGAATTTATGTAAATTTCATTTTTTTTTGGTTATGATAAATCCTCAAAATGATAATCTTCCTCATACATAAATCAATTGTATTATGAGGAGAGTCCTTAGTTTTGGGTTGTATTGTTAGAAAATATACAGTTAGCAGACATTAACAACAAATATGGAGAGGACGGGTAACTTAGACCTAGAGAAAGTGGCAAATCACTCAATCAATTCTAGGAAAACCAACTCAGAGTGGATTAGTTGATGAAATAATATGACAACCATTGACATAAATTTCCTTAAGATTACGATACGTTGCCGGTTACAGATTTGATTCAAATCCCAGATGTGATTACTTCCTGACGATCTATTTATAATGATGAAAGAATATGAACAATCACTGAGGTGCAAAGCCTTTATATTCTAGACCCATACCTAGTGGATCCTCCATTCTGAATTTCCCTGGTTCTTCTAAAACACTGATATGACACATTACGATGGGTAACTTGTCCCTGGATAACAATCACTTCCAGGGACAAGCTGGTTCCATCTTATGAACTCTTATCAGTGCAGGTGGCCTGAAACCAACTCCACTCCCACTTGGAGCTGATTGGTGTAAAACAACTATAACAATAAACATACCATAGGCAGCGGGGTTCCCCTTGTCCCGGGGCAGATTGGCACGGAGGATGGCGTTGTTGAGAGTGTTGAGGTAAGCAGGGATGGAGTGAAAGCCTTTGTGGTTGTACCAAACCTGAAATATGAGTAAGCAATATATGACATTTATAAACTCTGTATTCTCTAATCTGAAATTTGTGGACCTTATATAAAAGTATAATCGAAATGATCCGTCTGAGACTGAATTATAATTGAACATATCGGCCTGGGCCAAAAACCCCATAGACATTAGCAAAGTGGCTTATGTTGGAGATGAATTGGTGAATTGGTGGGCTCTGATACAAGTACAGTTGTACCCTAAAAGATTTTAAAGGATATTCTTTTTTTCATTGTCAAATAGCTCCTGTCTCTTCTGTATGACAAGGTTGGCTGAAACTGTTTTTGGATAAGGTTGTTTCACATAGTCCCCCCCATTAAGACGCGGCATGCTGCCAATGCTATTGGAGAGTACAAAGAATTTAATAAGAGAATTCATGGTAATAATGACAAACCTTGGCTACACGTCGGACCGCAAGCTTACGGAATAATGATGTTGAGTCCTTTCCAAAGTCTTTTGGAACGAATTCTCGCTCATTGCCGAAGGAGAAAGCTCCATACCTGAAAACCGAAATTGAATCTAAACAACTGTATCCTTGATTTGATCCCTAGGTTTTTGGAAATTGAAAGTTAAACTTGAATTTTGGTTCTTGGAAGAAGTAGTTCACACTAAGAGGGTGACGGCAAGTGAGTCTAAAACTTAACCATGTTTTTCACATTATATCATGAACAAAATCTGACTATATGACAACAGAAACCTGGATGGCTAGATGATTTCCTGTGATACATTTTAGTTTCAAACTAACCGATGTAGGCGGTACATGTCTGTAGTGTGCAGGTAATATTTCTGCTCGTCGTCCCCTGATATGTCCTGTACAATGTCGCTGGTCACCAGTTGGAAGAAGGGTGGGTTGTCATAGCCAGATTTGTCACATACAAAGCTACGGGAGTCGGACGTGCAGTAGCAATAGGGGAAGTACTTCTGTTGAACTGGGCTCTTAGTTACTGTAAATATAATAGAGATGTGTTATACTTGTTGCCTGCAGTGGAAATACATAGACAAAGGTGCACGAGAATTGGTCAGCACTGAGGGTTATCACACGAGGCTTCGCCTCGTGTGATAAACCTCAGTGCTGACCAATTCGAGTGCTCCTTTGTATTTATCTCAAGTTAATTTAGTCAGATATGTTCAAAATTCGATTTATTTGGCATTAGAAGTGATTTTATCATCAGTTATTTGACCGTTTTGGATGTTTTCCCAGGGAGTGTGATACGGGGAAGGGTTATCACACTGTGGGGTGTGATACAGAGTTTCTTGGTTAAGCCTATGGGGCTCTCGTATTCAACTTGAGATAATGTCTGATTCAATTATTGTAAGCATCACCATTTATAAACTGCATCCCATTGATACACTAGTTCCCGATAATCTTATAACAGTTTCTGGCTTATTCATGATCCAGAATTCAAGAGATTACTGTGACCCATATCAGGGAAACAAATCTAAAAAACAGAAAGAACACCTATGTCAATAAAGATGTTCACATAGAATCTTTTCATCATCTAAATCATCTTTTTCTGAAACTCTTTCCCAATATAAATGGGACTTTACCAGGTATGGCCTTGCTGTGGTTCTTGCCCTTGTCAGGCTCTGTATCGGGGGCATCTGTAGGTAGAGGAGGAACAAAGTTCTCCAACGGGAGACCTTTCTGGAAGACGCTCTGACAACTCTGCTCAAAATACTGGTCCAGAAGCTGAAACAAGCATGCGTTAAATGCTCAGGCAAATGAACATGGTGATTTGAACACTGTAATCTTGATTGTATGCATCTGAATGATCAATGCAAATTACCATCATAAAGGATTAATTTTCCTTTTTCATGTGCTACTTTTCTTTAAAATCCTTGTCATGTGATTCTGTTAGGCCTTTTCCTTAAGAGCATGGGTAATATATCAATAAAAAAATAGTTAAGAATATAGAAAAGTACTGACTTTAAAGTTCCTATATGTAAAGTTGAGTTGTCTCAGTATGGCTTCATCAAACGAGCTGTTAAATGGTGTCCTCAATACACAGGTGGCCGATACACCAGACGGTAGGCGGAATGTCTGTATGATCTGACTGGGGCTGGCGTCCTTAGACCAGGAGGGCATCTCTGGGTGTCGTTCTGTGTTGGCGTAGGGGATGTAGTTACCCCGGGGCTGGGTATAGTTGAAGTACATGGCCGGGCTGAGGATCAGTGGGGGCGGGTTTTCCACCTGTATGGAATAGAATGAACATTAAGCATGAACTCTAATATTTAGTGGGTTTGAGAGAAGTACATTTAAGAAGTGGCAAGAAAGGAACCAAGACAGAAGTCACTACACTCAAATGATGATCCTATTAAACTGTTCACTTTGCATACCTCAACTTCAGATGACCTTTAGAACAAGATATATAATAACAAATCTGATGAAATTGGGACAAAAATTCATAATGTAAAACCCTTTATTAGTTCACACAGAAACTGGCTTTAAAGCCAAACAATCTAATGGCTCAATTTGTTCTTAAAGGAAAGTCTCTACATACTTGTGGGGCAGTGAGTGCAACTGTCATGGCTACACAGACAAAGAGTGCAGGGAGCAGGATTTGTGAAAATAGTCCTTTCCAGTTACGGCGTATGTAGACGGCACGTTTAATGAGGATCGCCACAAACTGCTGCATCAGCAAAACATGGCCCTGCACCACATAGGTCCCCTGTCCCTCCAGAACTGGTACAGCACCACCTGGGAAAACTGACAGACATCATAATTATTTCAAAAAGCATGGAGAACATTTCTGACCTATCTGGAGAAAATGTGTATCCGGAAGGAGGGAATTTTTGTTCTGCCTTTGGCCACTAGGGTAAAACACTAAAAAATATATAGCAAAATATGCCTTAGATCAATCTTTGATGGGGAATCCAGTGGAATTATTCCATCTTTAATGAAAATGTTCCATTTATGGAATGTAAACAAAACATTTGCTGACATGGCAACAAAGAAAATTGGCATATGGACACGACCCAATTACTCTAAATGGGAATTTTTGCCACAAATATATTGGATTTTTACATAAAGAACTCAGAACCCGAGACAGACCTGAAAAATTTCCTCTTGAACCAATTTCTTTTCCCACATAACTGTATCTTTTCCATTATCAGTATTTACACTAGGATATTATGTATTTAGAGCATATTTGTGTTTATCAGTTGCCTAATCAACCTAGGTTTGACAAGCAAATACAGAACAACTACCTGGACATTTTTAGCTCAAGATGTATCATTTTAAATCTTGTGACAAACTTTAAAAAGCCTCTTTCCCCCTGGATGCAGGTTTTCCACCATCCGGTCACATTTCTTTACAGTAGGTTGCTGGCAAGTCCAACACTAGGATGTCTTTTGTCTTGACAGTGGAATTCAAACAAAAAAGCATTTTTTCAGATTGTTTTTCAATGATCAAAAATTTAAACAAAATCAGTTGTAATGCCATAACCAACATGCACAGACCCACATATAAATTTATATACATGTGGAAGGTTTTGTATAAGCTAGTTATAGAACCCTAAAAATAAAAGCAGAAAACGAGCACATTAATGCTGAAAGAACATCAAAAGTCAGGAAGCTGGCTGTAGATATTTATTTCAACCAACAGGTCACATTTTTGTGGATCCCAAGATGGCATAAACATAATAACCGTACTCTAGGTACTGTAATTTTAGCTTCATGATACTCACCATCAGTACTGCGGGTATCGGCGTGTCTGTCAGTACGAGGGCTGCCCTGTGGACTCTGTCCTAGTAGTGGCACATCACTGTTCCTGCTTGATGCTCGCTCCCCGCCCGGTGTTCCCGCTAACGGCAGATCACTCAGTTCTACCTCAGCCCCTGCTGTAAGGTCCAAAAGGAGGCTGGACGATGAGCGACTCGAGGTTTCTGATTGATCATCCCCAGCACCATCTGCAGGTGGTTGGTCAGAGGATGTCTGGTCGGCTTTTACATCTTCACCCTCATCGTCTTCATCTGGAGGAATCATGAGGATGAATCGTATACTGTACTTACCTTTAAACTAACCGACCTCAGGAAAAACAATCTAGGTTGAGGCTAATTTGACCCCCTAATATAAAATTCAGTGAAATAACAGTTCTATAAGCTGAATTCAACCTTGTTATAGATATAGTCCAATCCGAGTTACATTAAAATTTTAGCTGATAACCTGCATGAAAATCCTTTGTCAACAATCTACAGGCCAACAGAAGTCGGTCAACGAATTTCATGCAGTATTCAATATAAGTAAGTGCCAAAATATTATTTTATTATCTCTCACCATTTGTCTGTGCTTTCTCTGTCACCTTTAGGAAGACTTCTTCCAGTGTGGTGTCGACAACACCATAACTACTCACACCGAGTGTTGGCAGGCTGCGGTCTAATGCTGCAAACAACTTCTCAAATCCACCTGCAAAGGTGATGCAACATTCATCATAACATGTTTTTGGCACTTCTATTATAGTCTCAAGCAACCTGAGCATTATTCTAAACCTAACTTTAGAGTAGAAATACCTAAAAACATTAAGGCGATTACAGTTGTAGAGGATGGTGAAAATATCTAGGATCGCCGGGACTCGAATCCAGATCTCTGGCATGACATTCCAGCATGCTAACCATTACACCACGATCCCTTCCCTGATATTTCCACCTTCCAACTACACCTGGATCGGTATGGTACACACAAGGGGAGCAGTGATTACCAGGTAACTGGTCCCTGAGGGTCAATCTACCGGACACAAGGATTTCTGGTCCCCTACACAGTTTTGAAAAAAAAGACATACAAAATAGCAATGTAATGGTTTTGATGATCACAATTTTGTTAAGTATGATGATCCATAAAATACATTGGTGGATTATTAGTTTTCATTAAAATTGATTTTCACGTCTTCATAATATTTCTACTTTTAATAATTCATTCTTGAAATTTATAAGAGCATATTACATGTAATTGTAATAAATTTTAATAAAAACTTTAAATTGATAGATTTTGAAACCAAGTATCATAGAGGAAAGGAGCAGAAATTTATTATAAATTATAGAAAGTATACAGACCTTTCTTGGCTTCCTCAAAAGGCAGGATGTAATGTAGTTCTTGTGATGTCTCGGACTTGATGTACGCGGTGCTGACATAACGCAGGATGAACGCTGTCACTGCACTCTCAGTACATGGCACCACACATGGAGCTTCACCCTCCAACTCCTGTACTAGTGTGTCTATATAGAGATACAAATATACATGATATCATTACATGATGTGCCTGAACAATGCTATGTTACTCCAAATAAATACAAAAAATACAAACTTAATCTGTTTTTATAGATAAAAACACTCCTCGATGGATGTGTCTAATTATATCAGACAAATATTTTCATTTAAGTCAAAGCCAAGATACCACAAAAACATAAAAAAGTGATATAACCTAGGATTTCACAACCTAGGTAACAAAGTAGAGGGATTGTCACAGTTCAAATTCTTTGTCAGGTAAATATACGATCTGCCTTCAAGAATCCCTAAAAAGATAAAAAAGGCAAAGCTGCATACTGAAGCAGTTAAAACACAGTCTGTGAAATATGATTCATCATAATGCAATTGATACGAATTTAAAACAATGAAAAATATGGTAAGAAACAATAATCTACTTACCGACACTAAGATTGTAGTCCACATTGGCAGCTTTAACAAGGCGGAGGTGGTATCCTTCACCGTACATGTTCTTTAAGAACAATGAGCCCCCGCAGCACTTGAGCTGTCCGTGAGAGATGATGGCGATACGGTCACCGAGGATGTCAGCCTCGTCCATATGGTGGGTGGACAACAGGATGGTACGGTCTAAAATGAATGCAAATATTCAGTCTTGATACAGAAAACACTGGGGGATTAGAATTTTAAACTATTTGATGAGCACATAATCCTCAAGGTTCTATGTTAATTTGTCTTCATGATGACCCTAAAGTAGTTCCTTTCAGTCTGAAAAACCTACAGAAACTAAGAAACTCAATGAGAAAAGACTGTCCCACCTTGTTTGTACTTAATAAGTAGGTCCCAGATTTGTCGGCGTGCATATGGGTCCACACCAGCTGTTGGCTCATCCAGTATGACTGTCCGCGAACCTGCTACAAAGGCTATGGCCACTGATAGTTTACGCTTCATGCCACCTGATAAACAGTCCACCGTATTGTTTTTCTTCTCCACCATAGCGATGTCATCAATCATACTGAAATATGGAATATTGTTATTGAATTATTATTCTGTATATCAAGTAATATCATAACGTGTTCATTCATTGCTTTTGGTTTTCACAAACTGAGGTTAGGAGATCATGAGGCTGATCTTCTTCAATCACCGGAAAATTAGAAGAAAAAGATGAATATAGAATACAAATTAAATACCAACAAAAAACATTTTCTTCAGTGATGTTTTGTTTGTAATATGATTTGTGGCTTTTTATCAATATGACATGTGATGAATAAAATGAAGAGGAAAATTTGGTTTGAATTCCTTAAAAAACCTACGTTTGCATCTCATTGGCGATTTGTGCCGAGGGCATTCCCTTTAGCCGTGCGTAAAACCACAGGTGCTCCTCCACTGTTAGTCTGCAAGGGGGATGACAAAAATTATGTGTAATCAATGAATTCAAGTTCAGCTAATGTTCAATGTTGTACAAAAGTATGCTACTACACGGAATTGGCATGGTCCAGGTTACTTGGCATAGAACTAGGATCAAGTCAGTACACATCATTTAAGGAGGGAAAACAGACAGACTACGGTTTGTCCCATGTTATGATAATGACTTCATTGTTGGCCAGCACCTCATGTTGTGTAGCTATTCTCTTATCAACCAATATACTATGTTGTGGGCAAATTACAACTCAATTTGAAAACAATAAACTATGAACAAATTGTTACGCCTTATCAAACATCAAACATTATATATTATGATGAGGCCAAATTGTTACTTACTTATCAAACAGCACATTATGTTGTGGACAAATTGTTACTTACTTGTCAAACAGTACATTATGTTGTGGACAAATTGTTACTTACTTGTCAAACAGCACATTATGTTGTGGACAAATTGTTACTTACTTGTCAAACAGCACATTATGTTGTGGACAAATTGTTACTTACTTGTCAAACAGCACATTATGTTGTGGACAAATTGTTACTTACTTGTCAAACAGCACATTATGTTGTGGACAAATTGTTACTTACTTGTCAAACAGCACATTATGTTGTGGACAAATTGTTACTTACTTGTCAAACAGCACATTATGTTGTGGACAAATTGTTACTTACTTGTCAAACAGTACATTATGTTGTGGACACATGCCAAGACTTTTGCGAATCTCCTCCATCTCAGTTCTGATGTCATGACCGAGCACTGTGGCATACCCGCTCGTTGGTGGGAATAGACCAGTTAGGATCGACCTGCAATACAAGTATACGGTGTTTAGATTGCCTGTCAAATCTCATAGATTCATGATTGATAAGAAAAATTTTAAACATGTTAAGAAATATGTAAAATATTCTAGCTGTAATGAATAGATCTGATGTGGTTGCAGGGGCTGTGCCAATTCTTCTATAGTCGCATATCAATTTTTAGAGCCTTTACAGTCCCCAAAACAGGGGATTCCCTGCATTCTTGGATTTGCAATTTCCCTTTGAAACCATCCACAAGACTTTAGTGTTAGAAGTTGTTACAGCAGCCTTTAACAGGAGAAATGTATACATAGGTGTAACTTACATAGTTGTAGTTTTACCAGCGCCGTTATGTCCAAGGAACGACGTAATCTGTCCCTCAAACAGATTCAGTGACAGTCCGTTCACTGCCAACTTTCCGGTCTTGTATCTCTGAGGTGCAGAAAATTAAGTTCTCATCCTGATCAAGTATGTGTGGGTTCTATTTGGCACTATGACATAAAAAGGATGCTGTTAAATAAATTCTCTGGCTATTTGCAGTCTATACGAAAAGTTTTTTGCGCTCATAGGCCATTCTGTCCTGCAGATTTTATCATTCTGCGGGCCCGGATGGGTTTTGGCAGGACCCAATATCTTAAGCTTTATTATTTGCAAAGAAACAGATAATGAAAAATAAGATTAACACACTATCTTTAAAGGGATTCCTGTTGACCCAGTGCTTCAATATACTGTCATCTAGTGCTTCATTGTATGAACTACATTACTTGACAACTATGGTGGTTCACTGTTCAATTATATGATAGGTCATTTTAAAGTTCAATGTATATATCTTAGAGTGTATTATAAGACGTACCTTGGTCAGGTTGTCGATACAGACACCGAGCGGCATGTGTGATGGTTCTGTCTCAAAGTTCTCCCGGTGTGCTGGTAAATGGAAATATATATATATATATATATATATATATATATATATATATATATATATATATACACATAACAAATATAATATACATAGTATATATAATATATACAATATAAATAATATATATATATTATATATAATATATATATCATATATATTATATACAATATAAATAATATATACAATATAAATAATATATATAATATATAATATACATAATATATATAATATACATAATATATAATATATAATATATATATATTATATATAATATATATAATACAAATTTAATATATATATATAATATATAATATAAATAATATATATATATATATATATATATATATATATATATATATATATACACAAACAGAATTACATTCATATGTGACATGAATGGTGCGGTCTCCTAGTGGCCTGTGTGAGTGTCCAGATCCCCACAGGTTTCAACTATACCTCAGCGCTTATAAACAGTGAGACTTATCTTAAAATAATTTTATCATTCTTATCTGACACTGTAAAGCATTGATTCCACTGCCATTGATCGGGCAATTTAATGGTAATCCTACAATTCATCACATATAAAAAATATAGAAAGAATTGGTCAGGTTTGTGCAAATCCAACCGATTGTGGAACCAATGTTTAATAAAAGACAGTTAAAGAGAGAATATTTATGTAAAGATATTTTACAAAAAAAATTCCCTTTAAGACTCATGTGGATAGTAATACCCCACTCTTACCATCAGGGTGCACCATGGCGCATGCTTGGTCCTCCTCCATGATGGAGACGCCATGTTTGTTACCAAGGCAACAGCAGCCATCACCGTCAGGTCGTAATGGGGCGCCACACCAGTAGGACCGGGTTAGGGGGAAGTACCACGGTTTGGGTAGTCCATAAGAACCTGGAAATACATCATGTTTTATACTGTCAATTCACCTTCCATGAAATACTCCTCCATTAATGCTCCATATTTGTTTTTTTTTTGGTGTTTTTTTTTTTTTTTGGTTCCTATGAAACTGAAATAAGTATGACTTGATAACTTATTCCATCAATTTATCTTTAAATGATATCCTATATTGATATGTTATGGATTCAGAATCCAAGAAAAAGAAATGTTTAAACACCATTTGTTGTTTCATTATTTCATGATGATTCGCAGCTAGAAGGTCACATAATGCGAACACCATTCGGTGTTCACATTTTCCTTTAATATGATAGACTAAACATTGCTTTATGAGACATGATGCCTAATTTTCCTTCATACAAGTCAGAATTCTGATTGAGAAAGAACCTTTATAAACTTAATCAAATGTATACTTATAGTGGAAAGTATCTATACCCAAAATATCCTTTCCCAGTCCTGATGACACTGAGAAACACTACCTCATCCTCTATCCATTAGGAAGGTTCATGCCTTATTCCAAGGATACATACTGATAGATTTAGGTCTTTGTAAACAGTCTATCAGCAGGGAACCCATGCATGGTCTTCAATATGCTGAAGGCCAATGTATGTAGGTACCAGTCACTGAGGGCAGACTAACTGCATTGGCAAGCAAACATCCTGTTACACCTTAATCTTGTGATAGAGGGTTCAGGAACATCTTAGGTCATTATGGCAAGAGTCATCACCTCTCTCACACATATAAATATGACAATACCCCTCATGGGGCTCATCATGCAGTTCCTAAGGGGCACCAGGTTATATGAGGAAACTTGGCCCTGCAAGGGCTGCCAATGATGCACCAATGAAGTGCTGGCAATTTTGCTCGCCAGCACTTCAGTGGCTACATTCATGCACCATGACGCTACTCCAGCATCGGTACATGCTCAGAGGGTCGCCATGCTGCTCCACTGAAGTGCTGGCGGGCAAAATTGCCAGCACTTCAGTGGAGCAGCATGGCGACCCTCTGAGCATGTACCGATGCTGGAGCAGCGTCATGGTGCATGAATGTAGCCGGGATGAGTTATTCGCAGGCTACATTCATGCACCATACTGACCAATGTAAGGATGTATCAGCTGCCTTCAAAAAGGTAAGGGGGAGAAATACTGAAATATCATTATCAATGCCTTATCCAACAAATATACTCTTATGATTAAATAGAATAAAAAGATGATATATGACATTTCTAGAGCAACTTAAGAAAACAAAGCAAATATATAAGGGGGCGCTGTCATTCAGCCCAGGACACGCAGGTACCCAGTGATTAATCACCATAACCAGCAGAACCAAGATGGCGGCACCCTTTTGGGCTCGTGCAAAGATATGATACGTCAACCGTTCCCAAATTTTGCATTTTGTCAATCAAAATGGCGGCACCCATTGGGTGTCATACAGTGAGCCTATGGGTACTCCAGGCATGTTAATAGTTCTGGTTTTACATACTAGGTGGCGCGTCATGTTGTGCATGGCACGCGGTGCAGCAGTGGCGCCCCCAGCACCTGGTGGTGAAAAGGAAGTACCAAGGTTCTGGTAAACCCTGGACACCTGGAACATCGATGGACAGCAAGTGTTCTTTTATTTGCCTCTTCCTATATATACAGTGAGTCTTGTGGTATAGTGCAAAGGGGTAGATCTTTATCAGGTGTAGCTGTGTTCTCTCCTCTTTGTCTGGGGATAAGAGCGTCTTTTGTCTCAAATTGTGCCAAGAAAGTGAATGCAGCCACTCAATTTTCCTGAAGTAGGGGTGCTGATTTTGAAATCATGTATCTACCACTTTGAATAGATATGAGAAAATAAATAAATTCAGGTAAAGACCAACACATATGGCGGTACTATAACTATAATATGTGAAGGTAGTAGAGAATGGACGGAATAGGCCCGGTCCACATACTGAATAGTAGATAAGGAATAATTTCACTTACAGGAATTGTTGATATGTTGCTATGGTAAACACACCTTAGCAACATCTGTCATTAGTTAATAATATCACCAGTTCCCCACTCAGAGTTAAATATGTATGACATTGTACTTTGCGGCACAGCGCTTTCACACACCTACACCTTTCATGCTCTGCTATCTGCCCTTTCACTGATACATAATATGTATCCCCAAAAGTATAATAAACCAGTATATGTTGCAATCTAGTTTTAGTTCCAACCGATTTTTTTTTCAGGGACATATGATTTCCTATTGATTTATAACTTGAAGCATCACGCTGACTGTAATGGGTAAGTCATGGTACAGCAGGAAATAACAGTACATTGTCATAGAAACATGGCATGGGTTATGGAGTGTACAGGGAGCTATATTCATACACGTAAGTCCTCGTTAAATATAGAACTTGGTTCATAATTACCCTAAGAGCTGTTTCAGAGTAGGTACAATGCAGGTCCACCATGTACAATGCCTCATTGTGCGGTCATGGTTCTTTAAGTATGACACATAAATGGGCATACTTATGTTAACAATGATAAAACTGCCCATGGAATTCTTGGTAGGGTTATGGAGTGGGGATTTGCACTATGGAGTTCCCTGGTTAAACCTTTGGAGCATCAGCATTCAACTTGAGATAAAATACAAAGATGAATTGCAGAACTTATCATTTAAGACTCATTCTCACCAATGTGATGCAATTACGTTTGGGGAGGTTTCTGACTGAGGTTTCTGACAGAGGTTTCTGACTGGCAGTTACAGAGTTAGTTTAGCCTCCAGTTTGAACTTGGTCACAGAAAGGTACTGTTTTTCACTTCCCCCATGTTCGTTATGGTCCAGGGCACCCTCCCCTGTGCTTTTTGTTCCTTTCCAGACTCAGGAAAAAAATGAGAAGGAAGATTTTCTTGACTTCCTCCTCTGCCAAAGAGGTTTCTGACTGGGGAGGTTTCTGACCGGCAGTTATAAAAACATTGACCTGTAGTTTGAATTCCATCACAAAAAGGCATAGTTTTTTGAGTCTATTTTAGATTGACAGATTTCTTGCCACCCCTTATACTTATGGCACAATTGACCATCTCTTTTCTGGTCAGAAAGCTTCACATAATGAAGGTTTCTGACCAGGGAGGTTTCTGATCGATGCCTTGATGAAAAATACAGTGCTAGTGTGCAACTTATCTTGATCTTCAGCCTCCCCTCCCTTTTCTTTAGATGGGTATCTTTCTATCCCTACTGTTTTTCCTTACTTATTTGCCCTCTCTTCTTTGTTTTAAGGGGAAGCCACTTCTCCTAGAAGTTCTCTGACCTGATGGAGGTTTCTGACCAGGGAGGTTTCTGACCGGCATTTATAAAAACATTAATTGACCTGTAGTTTGAAATCCATCAGAGAAAGGTACAGTTTTTCAGTCAATATAGGATTGATCCTATCCTGACTTTATTTTAGATTGACAAATTTCTTGCCACCCCTTATATTTGTTGCACAATTGGCCTTGTCTTTTTCCCCGTCAGAAACCTCAGTCAGAAACTTTGGTCAGAAGCAACCCGGGTCAGAAACCTCCCAGGTCAGAAACTTCCCCAGTCAAAAACCCTTCCCGGTCAAAAACCACCCTGGTCAGAAACCTCCCCAAACATATTTGCATCAAACTGGTGAGACAGAGCCCTAAATCTGTCAGAAATCATTTTAGGTCATAATGTTTATAAAAACTAGTATATTTACATCTCACACCTCCCTGTAGTGTTTCCCTGACCTATGGACATTTTATCTAAAGCAGTCAACTCACACGCTAATTACGGTTAATGGAGAAGTGGCACGATTTGTGTGAAACAACATACATGCAGCATATGAGTCATAGTCAATAGATCATGAAAGGGTTAGCGGAAAATGTCACTTAGAGATTTGGGTATTCGAACCCCAGTCTGCCAAGCTGCAGACGAGTATAGCGGCCCTTGGGTTAGGTCATGGATGCAGACACGCCCTAAGTTACCCCCGATTGATTGGACATCTGGTGGCTAAAGACATGAGTGAGAATGTTCCTGTCCAGGAAGTCCTCGGTACTCCACAATACTACTTATATATAACACATGCACCAGTGAACACCAAGTCCCTGGGTGTACATTGGACAGAACCAATTGTCTACTGTCCTGTGATGTCATCCAGTCTATATGAGGCTAACCCCCAAATCACAGCTCCACCTACTGATTCAAGTCTTGAATGGCAATCCTCCCTATATATGTGATAACCACTACAAATCCTTGACCTTACACATCCACCTTCCACTCACTATCAGCTGACTATACCAGGCCGGTAGGGTACTCTGTAAAAAAAAAAGACTTCATCGAATAATAATGACAGAATCGTTGTCCCATAGCTGCCAGAGATCCATTGTTATTTTCAGAGAGATTCCTTGTACCACTGTACTGCCACCTGGGACTTTTTGTAAGAACTACATTGGTGGTTGACTTTTCAGTTTTCAGATTCCTGCTAGATTCAACAGTTATTTTTTACAGTGTGCACATGGAGTTGGGTGATCACTGTAATGTGTTGAAGGAAGAACCAAGACCTTACAATTCGGTGCCTCGTGCTAGACTAACGTTTATTCCCTAATATCACTCAACTTCCGGTCCCCAACATTCTACACACAAGATGGCGCCAAGCGCATACGTTACAATCACCAAATGACCTGCCCGCCGAGGGGGCTGAAGCACCCATCTATATATGGGGAAAGAGTGGGAAAAGGGTGATTAGTTTCCTATTTTTTCTTCTTATGGTTTAAATGCTGTGTCTGGATGAGCTTATAGGTAAACCCGGTCTAAGTTTGGCAAAAAGATGTAGTGAAAGATAAACAAGGATATCTTAAGCCATATATCTGGGCACCATACTGAAGGACCCTGAAACTAAATGACCTTTAGTCATTTAACATCTCCCCTCTACACCAAAATGATCTATTTATAAATGCCATAGGCCAATTCTGGGTGGGGATTGTTGGCAAAAAGAACACAATCGAATATTCCATAGATGTAGACAAAAAGAGGAAGTGGCATACACGGTGGTTGCAGACGAATAATAGCGGGTATAGATTAGTTCCAGTAAGGTGTAACTGTTAGTCTCCATAGCAACAGGTGCTACTTCAGTAACAACACTACGGTAAACACCTATTTATAAGCCACACCCTGTATGCAGAGCATTTCTAATGCCTAATGTGGCTTATAGGGTTGTTAGGAACTCAGAGTGTGGCTTAGGCCCATTTTCCACCACCTGATGTGACCCCTCTATCAGCCGATAGGGCCCTAGTTGATGCTCCCACTTGCCGACAGAGGTCATGCCACTCCATTGAAACCTATGGCAGCCCCATCGGCCGAGATAGTGCTTTGGTGTAGCTGTCAGCCGATAGCGTGACCATATCGGGTGGTGGAAAATGGCCCTTATGTGATAGGTTTCACATTTATAGACTGCTAACCATAACTGTAACCATAAGTGCCACTGATGCATTAATGCATCATGCCCATTGGCTGTCATGATGCATGAAAGCAGACCAGGTGAGCCACACACCTCAGCTACATTCATGCATCATGCCTACACTGGAAAAAAAAAATCTTACTCGCTTGAGTCTAGATCCAGACTCAGGCAATGTCGCTAAAATGAGTATTTGATATACAGCCTGATCCTAGGATTATACTCATACAGAGCCAGAGTATCACCCAGCATCAGCCTCAGGATCTGCTACAGTATTACCCCAGCTTCAGCCTCAGGATCTGCTACAGTATTACCCCAGCATCAGCCTCAGGATCTGTTACAGTATCACCCAGCATCAACCTCAGGATCTGCTACAGTATCACCCCAGCATCAACCTCAGGATCTGCTACAGTATCACCCCAGGATCAAGCTGAGTCTCAAATCATACTCATTTTGGCATTACAGTTGCCTAAGTTTAGGTCATCACTTGACCTTGACTACCCTAAACTCAATGAGTTTTATGCGGCGGCAGGCTTTATGTGTGGCAAAAAGGCAGCATCGATGTTCAGGGCGCAGCTTACATGGGTATAGGGCTTTTGCACAAGGTCCTACATTAGGCACTAGATGTTAAACAACACACAAAACATGTAGACTTGTGAATGTGAACAGGAGAAAAGAGAAAATAAAGGCTTTTGGAAATAGGCTGAGGATACCCAGGGAGGGAGTAGTTAATGTTGGGGTTCAAGAGTAAGGCGGGAATGTTTTAGGGAGGGAGCGGGAAATATTGATGTATTGAACTCCAATCCATACATGTCAATACTGCTTTACATTTCTATATTATTGGAATACAGGAATCACCAACCCTTTTAACCTTTAAAGGCTGCTAATGGAATAATTTCGTGATATTGGTGACCAATGGGTATGAATACACCCCTCACTGTAAAATATGACTGTTGAATCTACTAGGGATCCTTGTAAAACTGAATAGTGAACCACTGTCATTACACAACAGGGCGCCACTGTTACATCATGATGCTATATGGAGTGCTGCCAAGTAACACACTAATGCTACATCTTGTTATATCATGATGCTATATGAAGTGCTGCCAAGTAACGCACTAATGCTACGTCTTGTTACATCATGATGCTATATGAAGTGCTGCCAAGTAATGCACTAATGCTACATCTTGTTACATCATGATGCTACATCTTGTTACATCATGATGCTACATGAAGTGCTGCCAAGTAACACACTAATGCTACATCTTGTTACATCATGATGCTATATGAAGTGCTGCCAAGTAACGCACTAATGCTACATCTTGTTACATCATGATGCTACATCTTGTTACATCATGATGCTACATGAAGTGCTGCCAAGTAACACACTAATGCTACATCTTGTTACATCATGATACTATATGAAGTGCTGCCAAGTAACGCACTAATGCTACATCTTGTTACATCATGATGCTACATGAAGTGCTGCCAAGTAACGCACTAATGCTACATCTTGTTACATCATGATACTATATGAAGTGCTGCCAAGTAACGCACTAATGCTACATCTTGTTACATCATGATGCTACATCTTGTTACATCATGATGCTACATGAAGTGCTGCCAAGTAACACACTAATGCTACATCTTGTTACATCATGATACTATATGAAGTGCTGCCAAGTAACGCACTAATGCTACATCTTGTTACATCATGATGCTACATGAAGTGCTGCCAAGTAACGCACTAATGCTACATCTTGTTACATCATGATGCTACATCTTGTTACATCATGATGCTACATCTTGTTACATCATGATGCTACATGAAGTGCTGCCAAGTAACGCACTAATGCTACATCTTGTTACATCATGATACTATATGAAGTGCTGCCAAGTAACGCACTAATGCTACATCTTGTTACATCATGATGCTACATGAAGTGCTGCCAAGTAACACACTAATGCTACATCTTGTTACATCATGATACTATATGAAGTGCTGCCAAGTAACGCACTAATGCTACATCTTGTTACATCATGATACTATATGAAGTGCTGCCAAGTAACACACTAATGCTACATCTTGTTACATCATGATGCTACATGAAGTGCTGCCAAGTAACACACTAATGCTACATCTTGTTACATCATGATACTATATGAAGTGCTGCCAAGTAACACACTAATGCTACATCTTGTTACATCATGATGCTACATGAAGTGCTGCCAAGTAACACACTAATGCTACATCTTGTTACATCATGATGCTACATCTTGTTACATCATGATGCTACATGAAGTGCTGCCAAGTAACACACTAATGCTACATCTTGTTACATCATGATGCTACATCTTGTTACATCATGATACTACATGAAGTGCTGCCAAGTAACGCACTAATGCTACATCTTGTTACATCATGATGCTACATCTTGTTACATCATGATGCTACATGAAGTGCTGCCGAGTAACACACTAATGCTACATCTTGTTACATCATGATGCTACATGAAGTGCTGCCAAGTAATGCACTAATGCTACATCTTGTTACATCATGATGCTACATGAAGTGCTGCCAAGTAACGCACTAATGCTACATCTTGTTACATCATGATGCTACATCTTGTTACATCATGATGCTACATGAAGTGCTGCCGAGTAACACACTAATGCTACATCTTGTTACATCATGATGCTACATGAAGTGCTGCCAAGTAATGCACTAATGCTACATCTTGTTACATCATGATGCTATATGGAGTGCTGCCAAGTAACACACTAATGCTACATCTTGTTATATCATGATGCTACATGAAGTGCTGCCAAGTAACGCACTAATGCTACGTCTTGTTACATCATGATGCTATATGAAGTGCTGCCAAGTAATGCACTAATGCTACATCTTGTTACATCATGATGCTACATCTTGTTACATCATGATGCTACATGAAGTGCTGCCAAGTAACACACTAATGCTACATCTTGTTACATCATGATGCTATATGAAGTGCTGCCAAGTAACGCACTAATGCTACATCTTGTTACATCATGATGCTACATCTTGTTACATCATGATGCTACATGAAGTGCTGCCAAGTAACACACTAATGCTACATCTTGTTACATCATGATACTATATGAAGTGCTGCCAAGTAACGCACTAATGCTACATCTTGTTACATCATGATGCTACATGAAGTGCTGCCAAGTAACGCACTAATGCTACATCTTGTTACATCATGATACTATATGAAGTGCTGCCAAGTAACGCACTAATGCTACATCTTGTTACATCATGATGCTACATCTTGTTACATCATGATGCTACATGAAGTGCTGCCAAGTAACACACTAATGCTACATCTTGTTACATCATGATACTATATGAAGTGCTGCCAAGTAACGCACTAATGCTACATCTTGTTACATCATGATGCTACATGAAGTGCTGCCAAGTAACGCACTAATGCTACATCTTGTTACATCATGATGCTACATCTTGTTACATCATGATGCTACATCTTGTTACATCATGATGCTACATGAAGTGCTGCCAAGTAACGCACTAATGCTACATCTTGTTACATCATGATACTATATGAAGTGCTGCCAAGTAACGCACTAATGCTACATCTTGTTACATCATGATGCTACATGAAGTGCTGCCAAGTAACACACTAATGCTACATCTTGTTACATCATGATACTATATGAAGTGCTGCCAAGTAACGCACTAATGCTACATCTTGTTACATCATGATACTATATGAAGTGCTGCCAAGTAACACACTAATGCTACATCTTGTTACATCATGATGCTACATGAAGTGCTGCCAAGTAACACACTAATGCTACATCTTGTTACATCATGATACTATATGAAGTGCTGCCAAGTAACACACTAATGCTACATCTTGTTACATCATGATGCTACATGAAGTGCTGCCAAGTAACACACTAATGCTACGTCTTGTTACATCATGATGCTACATCTTGTTACATCATGATGCTACATGAAGTGCTGCCAAGTAACACACTAATGCTACATCTTGTTACATCATGATGCTACATCTTGTTACATCATGATACTACATGAAGTGCTGCCAAGTAACGCACTAATGCTACATCTTGTTACATCATGATGCTACATCTTGTTACATCATGATGCTACATGAAGTGCTGCCGAGTAACACACTAATGCTACATCTTGTTACATCATGATGCTACATGAAGTGCTGCCAAGTAATGCACTAATGCTACATCTTGTTACATCATGATGCTACATGAAGTGCTGCCAAGTAACGCACTAATGCTACATCTTGTTACATCATGATGCTACATCTTGTTACATCATGATGCTACATGAAGTGCTGCCGAGTAACACACTAATGCTACATCTTGTTACATCATGATGCTACATGAAGTGCTGCCAAGTAATGCACTAATGCTACATCTTGTTACATCATGATGCTACATGAAGTGCTGCCAAGTAACGCACTAATGCTACATCTTGTTACATCATGATGCTACATGAAGTGCTGCCAAGTAACACACTAATGCTACATCTTGTTACATCATGATACTATATGAAGTGCTGCCAAGTAACGCACTAATGCTACATCTTGTTACATCATGATACTATATGAAGTGCTGCCAAGTAACACACTTATGCTACATCTTGTTACATCATGATGCTACATCTTGTTACATCATGATGCTACATGAAGTGCTGCCAAGTAACACACTAATGCTACATCTTGTTACATCATGATGCTACATCTTGTTACATCATGATGCTACATGAAGTGCTGCCAAGTAACACACTAATGCTACATCTTGTTACATCATGATGCTACATCTTGTTACATCATGATACTATATGAAGTGCTGCCAAGTAACGCACTAATGCTACATCTTGTTATATCATGATGCTACATCTTGTTACATCATGATGCTACATGAAGTGCTGCCGAGTAACACACTAATGCTACATCTTGTTACATCATGATGCTACATGAAGTGCTGCCAAGTAATGCACTAATGCTACATCTTGTTACATCATGATGCTACATGAAGTGCTGCCAAGTAACGCACTAATGCTACATCTTGTTACATCATGATACTATATGAAGTGCTGCCAAGTAACACACTAATGCTACATCTTGTTACATCATGATGCTATATGAAGTGCTGCCAAGTAACACACTAATGCTACATCTTGTTACATCATGATGCTATATGAAGTGCTGCCAAATAACTCACTAGTGCTACATCTTGTTACATCATGAAACTACATGAAGTGCTGCCAAGTAAGGAGCCTGGCCGGAACTTCATTAGCGCATCATGCTGACCAATAGGCATGATGCACTATTGTATCAGGGGCTCCAAATGGTTCTTGGCAGCATGATGTTTCTATGTCATGATGCACCAATGCAGTACCAGAGATTAAATGCTTCCCAGGAGAGCCCTTGGTGCATGACGACAACGAAGTAACATGAATCGTTGATTCATTACGGTGCCACTAGAAAGTTAAATTTATTAGAATAGAACCTATTGAAGCCCACCCATGCCTATTTCTCCATTGTCATGTACCCTGACATATGGGTTAGGGTTCAACTACACTCTGGTAAACAGCTCCATAATAAATCATACAAAGAAAGCCGTAAAGCGTTTAACAACACAGATTTATCAACATCAATGTATTAATAACATTTGATTTTGTGACCATGTCAAAAACCCCTGCATTAATAACATATAACAAAGTGACCATGACCGAATCCACACATGAATGACCATGTTTATGTCTACATATAACACCTTTATTGTTATCAGTGATGGTAAAAACTTTCTTCAAAAACCCCAAAGGAAATTAAGTGATGCAATAAAGTCGATCAACATAAATGGCTTATTTCAGTTTAAATGTAACCCAACCTACATTTCCGGCCCTATGTTTTCCATGGGCCTTTAATTGTATAAGGCGCACCCTTAGCTCAAGTTATACCATGGCTATCACATATTGGTTCCCCAAACTGGGTAATCTGAGTGATTTCATCACAGGATAAAGGCACTGAGTTGAGACCTACAATGCATTCTTTTTCTATGCTATTCTTATATATGTGACAGCAGCTTTGAAAGTGGTTTATACCGAAAAAGCTCAGCATGGTTTGGAATAGAACCAGGGATCTTCTGATCCAAAGTATGTCAGTGAATGCCGGATGCAGACCGTGGTGTAATTGAAATGTTTAATGATTATGGCTGCATTCATTGTCTTTAGAGCTACATTAGTTAACCCATTAGGTGTATCTTTAAAAGTCACATTTAGTGTGTCCTAGTTGGTCCTAAAAAGTTTGCACCTTAAATGAAGGGTATTACAACTCCACATCGTAATGCATGGTCACAACTGGTCCCACCTGACTGACCACGCACCAACATGGTTACATGTTGTACCACACACAGTGAGGTTTCCTACAGGTCTGTTGTCACAACTGGTCACACCTGACTGACCACACACCGACATGTTTACATGTTGTACCACACACAGTGAGGAGGTTTCCTACAGGTCTGTTGCCACAACAAGTCACACCTGACTGACCACGCACCGACATGGTTACATGTTGTACCACACACAGTCAGGTTTCCTACAGGTCTGTTGTCACAACTAGTCACACCTGACTGACCGCACACCGACATGCTTACATGTTGTACCACACACAGTGAGGAGGTTTCCTACAGGTCTGTTGTCACAACTGGTCCCACCTGACTGACCACACACCGACATGCTTACATGTTGTACCACACACAGTAAGGAGGTTTCCTACAGGTCTGTTGCCACAACTGGTCACACCTGACTGACCATGCACCGACATGGTTACATGTCCTACCACACACAGTGAGGAGGTTTCCTACAGGTCTGTTGTCACAACTGGTCACACCTGACTGACCGCACACCGACATGCTTACATGTTGTACCACACACAGGAAGGAGGTTTCCTACAGGTCTGTTGCCACAACTGGTCACACCTGACTGACCATGCACCGACATGGTTACATGTTCTACCACACACAGTGAGGAGGTTTCCTACAGGTCTGTTGTCACAACTGGTCACACCTGACTGACCACACACCGACATGGTTACATGTTCTACCACACACAGGAAGGAGGTTTCCTACAGGTCTGTTGCCACAACTGGTTACACCCGACTGACCACGCACCGACATGGTTACATGTTCTACCACACACAGTAAGGAGGTTTCCTACAGGTCTGTTGTCACAACTGGTCACACCTGACTGACCACACACCGACATGGTTACATGTTCTACCACACACAGTGAGGAGGTTTCCTACAGGTCTGTTGCCACAACTGGTCATGTCCTTCATTTAGTGCAGACTTTTGAGTCCTGCATGCCACTTATATCATCTTCCCAAAGTAGGGCTACAGCTTATTAGTGGGTGCGGACTATTAAAGTAAAATGTATGGGAATGCCCACTTGGTAAAAAACGTATTGTTATCGGGTTTGGTTTTTACCTTGAAAAAAAGGTTTTTAAACATTTTTCAACCAATTTTCAACAAAATGTAAAAGCTTTTGTGTTTTCAACTTATCTCAACTGGATAAAAACGTTTTTTAGTTACGTAACGTTGCTTTTACATTTTAAAAACATGTTGTTTTTTATCCAAGAAATAGAAAACTTTTTTGTGTACATGTTTTGACTTTTTTTTACATGTTTGGCAAACCTAAGAAGTCAATAAAAAACCTTTTTATGCCAAGTGGGTGAGTTGCAAATGGTGTTATTGATGCTGATACATGGCAAAGTGGCATTTAGCACAGAGAAGGAACCGGGCAGGGGCAGATATTAATGTGTATGGGATATCGATAAAACTTACAAGTACAAAGCATGCGATTGGCACATCGAGTCGCTGAACCGTGATGATCGGCAATGTGTGTCAGGTAGGGAGTGTTTGGGTGTGGAGCGGGAAGTGGGGGGAGGGGGAGGAGGAGTGAGAGAAAAGTGATTAATTATGGAGCAGCTTAGAGCCGGGCCGCGCCCAGGGAGTGCTCGGTTAGGATCAGTCGGTGTGTGTGAGTGGTTTACTAAGAAGCCCTGTGGGACCCCATCTAACTACCACTGGTACATAGAGCCCCTGCTACTACTATACACAGGGGGATATAGACAGATATATACAGATTACAGCAGCATCAATAAGAAGCCATTACGCAGTATGTGACAAGTGGATCTGTACAGGAACCATAGCAGTCTACAGGTACCACCTGTTTGACTCCTCTGTCCATAGCAACAAGCCTGGACTTGTGTTGATCTAAGTCACAGATGACACACAGGGAATATAAACTGCAGTCTGAGGGAGCAGTGACTTGGTGCAGAGTAATCTATTGCACTCGTTATGTACGTGGATGTTTGATCAGTGAATACATGTAAAATGCTGCTATACTCCAAATGTCATATTGGCTAAAATTAGCACATATTATCCAAATGATAAGCCAATAACTTAGTCATCAGAGAATTTTTCTAAAGCCTGGATTGCATTAATGTTCTTCTCTTTGCAAAAGCCGACATCTGACAGGAATTGCTAGGGGAGTCACAAACATTTGAATTTTTAAATTCTGCGTCTCTTGTCTGACATTACTTTTCTGCCACAGTACAGCTGGCACAACCATTTTGAAATATTTAGGACCTATTGATGGAAATTTGCTGAATGCCTGAGATGAAAGAGTTGTGGATCCTAGCTTTAACATTCACAGCATAAAAATACAATAGTTCACCTCATGACTTGCAACATGAAGCATCTATGATGGATCAATATAAGACACTCTTTGTTGTTTGACAATTTGAAACAAGCTACGATTAGAAGCATTACAATCTGTAGGACATCTTCACAGTTCATCTACAATGTGTGTGCCCGTACACATCTTCCTCATTACGTCGCTCGTACTGAGCGGTCATCTTGTCAACACCCAGGACCCTCCTGTCACCCCTGCACCACCCGAAATGACCACAACGGGGGAATCCACCACCGCGGACCCCCCACCAGAGGGAACCTGTGAGCCCCCGGCGACACCCAAGACCTCCCCTATCACCATAAATACATACGGCTGTGGAAGTGCCACCAGTGGATCGGGGAGTGGCGGTGGGAGTAACATTAATTTGGATAACCTGGACAATAATATACAGCAGCTGACAGGGAGAGTGTCACAGTTGGAGACTTATGTGAATGCATTGTTACAAGGCGGAGGCGGTGGTGGTAATAGTGGCGGTGGAGGGGGCGGAGGAGTGCTCCCTCCAATTGGTGGTCAGCGATTCACCGGTATGTATACCTACTGCATTGATGAGCAAATTAACAAGAAATGTGGTTGTGACCATGTAAAAAAATGCCTCCCGCCGTTAATGTTGGTATACCAGTGTTTGATGACATGTCTCATAAAAGCAGACATAAAGAAGATTTCACAATTATCAATTTCTCTATTCAGTAATTTTGTATTGTGAGACCTCATCACATGGGGCAAATGCAATCATCATAGCGCACTCCCGTACCGCTTCGCAGTACCACCGCTACGCGGGGTGGGAGGCACTAAAAAAATTGCAGATTTTGCTGATTTGCTGGATGAAGTGTGAAAATTGCATGACTTCATTCATTAATCATGCAGATGCTAATGTACTAACAAAATGCAGAAAAGGAAAAGGTATTTTATGTTGTACTTTAAGGACGGGCATGAGAGTCTAACCCTTTAAAGGATGCTGGTGCAGGAGTGCATCATGCCCGTTGGTCGGCATGATGCACCAACCCTGGTAAGACCAGCACTTTATTGGAGCATCATGCCAACCCTATGGAATTGATGCACAAACTGCTGGAGGGTCAGCATGATGCTCCAATGAAGTGATGGCTAGTAGACTCATCAGTACTTCATTGGTGCATCATGATGACCAATGGGCATGATGCATTAATGCATCAGCGGCCCATAAAGAGTTAATGCAGCAGCAGCCGTTAGAGAGTTAAAGGGTGAGAGAGATACTCCCTGACAGTACCTCAGTGTATGGGCCTGACAAGGGAGCACGGGGACAGCATATGCCATTTATATGGCCTTAGCGTGTTCCTTAGTGGGCTGACCCCTGCTGAAGCTGATACCTTGCGAGATAAGGACTGATAACTGCGAGCTGATGGGTACCAGGTATTACGTAATGCACCCTGAAAAGTCAGCACTGAATGAAAGGAATTTTCTCATTGGTCAATAATGTATCCCGCTAAGTCGGAATAGGGCAAATGTAAAAGGTCAAAGGGCAAATGTAAAAGGTTTAAAAGGTAAAAGGGTAAAAGTAATCAATTAGACTTGGTGTCTGAATAAAGCACAAGCTGGCACCAACATGCCATGTAATCAATGCTCTCTCCCTAAGAGTTCAGAGATTGATCAGTTTCCTCCACATATTGATTATTCCCACGGTCCTATTGTGTTTGGTTTTTATCCATCCCTACATACTCCCTGCATTAGGGGTTGATCCTGCCCCGATTGTCCAACACATACAATCTGAACATGGATAAAAGGTTTCACAGTATCCCTTGTAATGCTACGTATATCATTACCATAGGTTACATTTGGATTAAGCTACTAAAGTATAGGGATATTATTTTGGTCAGGATGTGTGTAGTCTTTATGTGATTCCTTCCCAGTGCTCAAATCTACATTAAGCCACTCAGTTATTTCGTCAAAATAATGCGGAATCCTTGTCCCAAAGTTGCCAGACGTTTGTCTTATTTTGACAGAGATTCCTTGTACCACCATACTGCCACCTGGGGGTTTTTGTAACAACTACACTGGTTCACTGCAATACACTGTTTATTTTTTACGAGGATCCCTGGTAGATTCAATACCATAAATCCTCACGTATAGTACACACCCTGACTTGGTGGACTTTTTTCTACTGGATGGATTTTCAAAATTTGAAAACCTATGTACAGCTATGGCTCTGTTTGCCTTGGGAGAAATATTGGCAAGGTTTTGGGTGAGCCCACTATCCAATCTCCATTGACCGTGTTGCCTCTGAATCGGTCTATAACCTGTTTCTATACACAAGGATTTATGGGTAGTTATTTTATACAGTGGGGAGAGTGGAAAACTGTGGTATAAAGTAATGCATATTAATTAGTTCATGTTAGAAACACTGGAATACAAATGCCAAATATGTTAAACCAAGGAGCTCTGTATACCACACCCCTGTGAGATATCCCTTCCCCTGTATCTCATGGCCAGTAACAGCAATCCATATAACATGAAATAGATACAAAGGTTCACTTGAATTGGTCTGACTGAGGATTATCTCAGATAACCCTCAGTCAGCCCAATTCTCATTATCCTTTGTTTTTGTCTTCTCACTAAGGGGATGATCAAATGCTCCAGAACAAATATGAACCATCACACTGTTTGTATTTTGTACAGATTGCGAGGCGATCAGAAGGAACGGTACCACATCTAACGGTGTATACGAGGTGTGGCCGCGTGGGGCTCCTAACTCCTATAACGTCCTGTGTGACTTCAACTCAGGGGCTACAGCCCTGACCGTTATACAGCAACGGGAGTCCAACACGGTGGACTTCCAGCGCTCCTGGAATGAGTATAAGAATGGGTTTGGTGATCTGGAAGCTGACGGCAACTTCTGGGTAGGACTCGACTGCATCCATTACCTGACCCGCCAGGCACAATACCGCCTCAGGGTCGACCTCCGTGATTTCAACGGTCAGTCGAGGATTATAGAGTATGGGTCGTTCTCAATAGGGGCTGAGACAGACCGCTACAGGCTCAAGACGTTCTTCTATAACACTGACGTGAGCCGCAACCTTGACTCGTTAGGTGCGTACCATAACTACATCCCCTACTCTACCTTTGATATGGACAATGACTATGCAGTCCAGAACTGTGCCTACGAGCATGGTGGGGGTTGGTGGTACCGCGACTGTGACAACGCTAATCTGAACGGGCAGTATATTGACGCCCCAGGACTTTTAAACCAGGCAGAGAACGGGATAGAGTGGGACGCGTGGCAGAGACAAGTGTCTATGGCATACGCCAGGATGAGTGTCGTACCTAACTTCAATCCCAATTCAAATTTCCGCGGGTCGCCTCCCGCTGCCTCTCCTGGGGTTCCATAAAGTAGGAAGTAATGGAATTATTCCGGATTAAAATTTCCGAAAACAGTGATTTTTCTTTAAAAAAAGAAGGCCCTTGGCGATGTTTACTCTAAACCTATCAACAACAGATGAGTCTATTTGGTAAGAAAGGACATTCTAATGTTATCTGACCAAGAACATCAGGCCTGATATATTTTGAAGAAATTACATGTATACAAAATATATAAATAGGACAGTCAAGGGCGAAAATGGTATTAGACTTTCTGGGATTCAAACCCGGGACCTCCTACCAGTATCAAAGATACCCCAGTGACCTGCCTCTCGGGGACCGTCTACGAAGCATGGGGAATTATCCTAAACTGATATTGCATAGCTTCAATCAGAGTCATAATAAACTGACTGAGTCTGATGTTGGGAATATTGATGGGACTTTGTGGCCCTATAGGACAAACTGTTAGATCCGACATGTTATACTTCTGTAGTTAAAGTGCATCATGACTGGTACTGGGTCCGTGGATACCAGTATGCAATATCTGCAGACAGACTTTATACTTAGAGTAGACCTCTGATGTAAAATCAACCATTAATCAGAAGTTTTGAGTATATTATGTGACATTAATCAGAGGTTTTGAGTATATTATGTGACATTAATCAGAGGTTTTGAGTATATTATGTGACATTAATCAGAAGTTTTGAGTATATTATGTGACATTAATCAGAGGTTTTGAGTATATTATGTGACATTAATCAGAGGTTTTGAGTATATTATGTGACATTAATCAGAGGTTTTGAGTATATTATGTGACATTAATCAGAAGTTTTGAGTATATTATGTGACATTAATCAGAAGTTTTGAGTATATTATGTGACATTAATCAGAAGTTTTGAGTATATTATGTGACATTAATCAGAAGTTTTGAGTATATTATGTGACATTAATCAGAGGTTTTGAGTATATTATGTGACATTAATCAGAGGTTTTGAGTATATTATGTGACATTAATCAGAAGTTTTGAGTATATTATGTGACATTAATCAGAAGTTTTGAGTATATTATGTGACAATTGGTACCCTTCATGTTGGTTCTCATCATTGTCCATCCTGCTAGGTGCCAGATCAAGCAATGGCTGACCCATTGGCTGTCTCTACTAAGGCCTATATATACTACCCGTCTTACCGGATGTTTGCAGTGCTTAATGATCAGCCCTATCTCCTTCACAAATACATTGTTTGAACAACAAGCCATTCTGCTGACAGATAGACATTGGGTACTTGATAATTAGGGATGTACCAAAGCAGCAGCCAGGATTTACTCTCTGACCTACTGCACATGGAGTGTTTGTTGTACCATTAGGTTAGCGCATCAGTTATAAATGACTGAGTCAATGCATTGTTTACTCTATCATTGTCGTTATTGTTGTCGTTGTTGCCTTTGCTGCTGTTCCTGTTATGATTCTGGCAACGATTCGCTCTGTTTTTCATGAATTTATCATAACATATATATATTAACAATTCTACAACCCTCTTTGATGTTTATTTTAAGGCCACTGAGATCTAGCCATGCTGTTTTAATTATAGCCGCATATATGCACAATGATATATACAACTTTTTTATTCAAATACATGTGTATGTTTAGAATATTGTGTATGTGATAGTGGAATGCTTATCCATTATACAAAGCTTCAGAATAAATTCCAGTCGTGAATGCATTAAGCGGCCTTCAAACGGTCGGTTGCAGCTACATTTCAGCACAATGCTCTTAAGTTGTCATAATGCATGAAGACAAGTTTAGGCTGCATGCATGCATCAACATCCTGTACACAAGTTGGTGTTATCATCCCATACAAGATCAGCTGATGTGAGTGTAGTGGGCCTTAGTAGACCGTTTAAAGCTGCTACAAGACGTGAAATATATGGATTTTTTATTTCCTCCAGTTCTGCTATAAGTGCCCTTGTTAAGTTGTGGTGGTTAAATCCTATTTGGTTTTGTGAGCTTCAACCCTGCTAATTCCAAGGATACAGATGTGCAGCATTTTACCCATGTTGTCACACACCTAATTAGACCAGCTCAGTGGCTCCATCTGTTAGTAGAAATCAGACTGGTATTCTATGGTGAGGAGAGACCTGCATTAGAGACCTGACTACTCAGTGCTGCCACCTGGGGAAATTAGTCAAAACTATTTAGCTAAGTGTTGTCTCTTCCTGCCAAAAAGCAGAGAGCAGCGGAGACTTTAAGTCCTGAACTGTATGCATTATGGCTCACCTCTCATGAGAAGGAATGACACGCGATTTGAGGTAACCATAGAATTATCTGGGATAGACGTTAGAGAAGGTATATTCCAACAGTTGTGAAACGATCTGCGAAAAGGGGGCTTAGTGCAGGGGGGACTAAGACCCCTTCTTGCATGTCACATTTATTGCAGCTTTAAACACCTGGGCACTTATCAATTTCAATACCTTTATACCCCCAGGCGCTTAGTTAAGACGGACGCTTATTTGAATACTGTTTTAGTGCTTAAGGCTGTTCCAATACCCCTGTACCCCTTATTCAAGACTGGCATTATTGGAGCCCCCAGTACTTAACCAGGTAATTACAGTATACATGTTATTCAAATCTTAATTTCACCATGAATATTTAGAACCCTGATATATGGGTAGAATGTAAAGATCCAATAGGTGATGGGGGAATGCTGAACCATTACAAGTACACAGTTTGAGAATAACTCACAATCATGTGTGAATATAAAGACTGGTGTGTAAGAGGGTGAAATGGATGAACACCATCAGGGCAATCCTGGATTAGAATTAGACACGTGCTGTGACCTTTCCTTGTTAGACTTTAGAACTGATGTAAATAAATTATCTATGACTATTTTACAGACATCTTGGAGTAAGAGAGAATCTCTGAACATAAGGCAGGGTGTCACTAATAAAACATGGCGCACGCATCACAGGCAAAACACCAAAGTCCATTGTTCTAGGTGGCATAGGTGCAGCAATGGAGCAATATTGAAGCGAATTTGTTCGGCATTCATGTGAAACTGATGCATAATGTAAAAGAAATTAAAGGAAAACCTATACCGCATATAACGAGCTGAGCTGCTAGTGGAGCTCGGGCATTAGAGTATGTGAATGAATTGGAGTGTGGAGTGGATTTTTTGTTGGACCTTTGTTTGTGAAATACTAGATGTTCTACAAAGTGAAAACTTGTGTCAACCAATGTGACAACCTTGTTATATCTAAATGTTTCCATCTCATACTGGTTTGTTTGTATCTTTCTTGAACAAGTGATCATAAATGCCAGAACAATACAGTAAAGACATAATATGATAAACAATACGTATAGATAGAAAATAAACTGATTTTATAATACTACGCAACAACCTGCTTGCCTCTATGGATCTGTAAATGTTTACGTGTTGACAAATAAATAAATTTAAACAATTCTGTTAAATCAGATACAGAGTGGTCCGTTGCCTTTTTATTACACCCATTACCTAAAGGTTAAATTAAAATGCCTCTAAAATGACATAATTGATAACTACTTGTGTAAAAAAAAAAGAATATCTGCACTATTATTAGTAGACAGAAACATTGTTAAATAGAAAAACTTAGAGTACACTGTAAAATAAATGTTGAATCTACCAGCGATCCTCATAGAACTAAACAGTGAACTGGTGAAGCTTTTACAAGAAGCCCCAGGTGGCAGTGTGGTGGTACAAGGTGAAAGTAATGATGGGTCTCTGGTAACAATGGGACAATGATTCTGCGGTTGTTGCGATATCATCAGTGTAGCAGTGATTAATTGGGTTCTGGCCCTTCACGGAGTACTTTCATGTATGAACACACACATAAACACACACACACACACACACACACACACACACATATATATATATATATATATATATATATATATATATATATATATATATATATATATTGATTGATTGTAGTTTAATGGTATGCTGTCCATGTACATGTAGACAATAATCGGTCTGTGCGCTGCTCGTAGCAATCTCTTATGTTAACATGGCAACATGCGCTACATGTCTGTAAACACGATAACTACAAACTAACCCCATGTAACACTCCTATTATCATATTATACACCCATGAGCCGACCTATATTACACCCTCCCCCCTCCCTCACATGTACTAATGATTTTAAATTTTACCTGTCAAATCTCCTGTCGTTTTACACTATGCCAGGGGGCCAAAGAGAGAGAATGAGAGAGAGAGGGAGAGAGAGAGAGAGTGAGAGAGAGTGAGAGAGAGGGAGAGAGAGTGAGAGAGAGAGGGAGAGAGGGAGAGAGAGGGAGAGAGTGGGAGAGAGAGGGAGAGAGAGGGAGAGAGAGGGAGGGAGAGGGAGAGAGAGGGAGTGAGAGGGAGAGAGAGAGAGGGAGAGGGAGAGAGAGGGAGGGAGAGGGAGAGAGTGGGAGAGAGAGGGAGAGAGAGGGAGGGAGAGGGAGAGAAACACATACAGAGACAGAAACGTAATAAGAGAGAGAGAATGAGAGACAGAGAAAGACAGAGACAGAGAAAAAGAGGCACGGAAGGAGAGGGAGAGGGAGAGAAAGAGAGAGTGAGGGGACATTTCATTAACCCTGCATGTAACTCGATTATCAAATCATGGCTACCCCCACCTACAGGGGTCTATCTATTCATTTGTGTCCCTTCCTATCATTAGTCTACAGTATCCTTCCCCATGGAGACCCCCCCCAACAACAACAACAACAAAAAACAAAAAAAAAACATCTCTTCTCATTCCTATCCTGATTGTAACTCTTGAAGGTTGAATTGAATATTAACTTAAAACTTTACCAATAGCATATTCTTACTCTGTCATGGTTTACATGTATACAATGCCCCGCCACATACTCTGCCCCTTAACATGCATTGACCTGGGGTCACCATGTCACATAATCAATAACCAATCGATGTAAGTCCATGATTAATGTCCCATATACTGACAGCTCCCACGTCCTGATTAAACGCATATCAAACCGCACCCGGAAACTCTGCACCAGGTTGACAGGGGCAACGGGACACAACGGTAAGCAAAACAAGGATGGCAGTGACCATGGAGGGAGCAGAATAGGTTAATGTTTCTCTAAATATTCTCCTCTCCTTTTATTTATTTTATTATATTTCAGTCTATTTGACTGCTGTATTTGGTATGGTTTAGTATGAAGATGTAAATAACCTATATGAAAGGGTCCAGATAAATACAGGAGGGTGTTGCTCCTATGGTAAAAAGTAGAGCTAGCTAAAAATGCCCTCATGCCAGTCCTTTCTTTTCATGTAGCTATAACTTGTCCCTTTTGTTGCTCACAAGTGGTCATTCAAGTACGGTGCTAAAAAAGGGGGATTTGAGTAGGTACCTAGTTGGGAGAAGTCAGTCAGTATAATAAACTATGGAGCGTCTGACATGAGTAGGTACCTGGTAGTGCAGCTCTCTCTAATTTAAACAAGGCAGGCGACTTTTCAGACTAATGTGCAAGTACTTAGGTGAAGCAGTGCACGACTTGTTTAGAAAAGAGGGCACATACTCACAGCTCTTTTTACAATAGGAGCAACACCCTCCAGAGCATTGAATCTGAAGAACTGAGGCCTGAGTAAAAACACTCATAGTTTAGCGTATCACGCCCATTGGTCAGCGTAATAAACCAGTCATTGGTCAGCGTGATAAACCAATCATAGGTCAGCGTTATAAACCAGTCATTGGTCAGCATGATAAACCAATCATTGGTCAGCATGATAAACCAATCATTGGTCAGCGTGATAAACCAATCATTGGTCAGCGTGATAAACCAGTCATTGGTCAGCGTGATAAACCAATCATAGGTCAGCGTGATAAACCAATCATTGGTCAGCGTGATAAACCAATCATAGGTCAGCGTGATAAACCAATCATTGGTCAGCGTGATAAACCAATCATTGGTCAGCGTGATAAACCAATCATAGGTCAGTGTGATAAACCAATCATAGGTCAGCGTTATAAACCAATCATTGGTCAGCATGATAAACCAGTCATTGGACAGCATGATAAACCAATCATTGGTCAGCATGATAAACCAATCATAGGTCAGCGTGATAAACCAATCATTGGTCAGCATGATAAACCAATCATAGGTCAGCGTGATAAACCAATCATTGGTCAGCATGATAAACCAATCATTGGTCAGCATGATAGACCAATCATTGGTCAGCGTGATAAACCAATCATTGGTCAGCATGATAAACCAATCATTGGTCAGCATGATAAACCAATCATTGGTCAGCGTGATAAACCAATCATTGGTCAGCGTGATAAACCAATCATTGGTCAGCATGATAGACCAATCATTGGTCAGCATGATAGACCAATCATTGGTCAGCATGATAAACCAATCATTGGTCAGCATGATAGACCAATCATTGGTCAGCATGATAGACCAATCATTGGTCAGCATGATAAACCAATCATAGGTCAGCATGATAGACCAATCATTGGTCAGCATGATAGACCAATCATTGGTCAACGTGATAAACCAATCATTGGTCAGCATGATGAACCAATCATTGGTCAGCATGATAGACCAATCATTGGTCAGCATGATGAACCAATCATTGGACAGCATGATGAACCAATCATTGGTCAACGTGATAAACCAATCATTGGTCAACGTGATAAACCAATCATTGGTCAGCATGATGAACCAATCATTGGACAGCATGATAAACCAATCATTGGTCAACGTGATAAACCAATCATTGGTCAGCATGATAAACCAATCATTGGTCAGCGTGATAAACCAATCATTGGTCAGCGTGATAAACCAATCATTGGTCAGCGTGATAAACCAGTCATTGGTCAGCGTGATAAACCAATCATAGGTCAGCGTGATAAACCAATCATTGGTCAGCGTGATAAACCAATCATAGGTCAGCGTGATAAACCAATCATTGGTCAGCGTGATAAACCAATCATTGGTCAGCGTGATAAACCAATCATAGGTCAGTGTGATAAACCAATCATAGGTCAGCGTTATAAACCAATCATTGGTCAGCATGATAAACCAGTCATTGGACAGCATGATAAACCAATCATTGGTCAGCATGATAAACCAATCATAGGTCAGCGTGATAAACCAATCATTGGTCAGCATGATAAACCAATCATAGGTCAGCGTGATAAACCAATCATTGGTCAGCATGATAAACCAATCATTGGTCAGCATGATAGACCAATCATTGGTCAGCGTGATAAACCAATCATTGGTCAGCATGATAAACCAATCATTGGTCAGCATGATAAACCAATCATTGGTCAGCGTGATAAACCAATCATTGGTCAGCGTGATAAACCAATCATTGGTCAGCATGATAGACCAATCATTGGTCAGCATGATAGACCAATCATTGGTCAGCATGATAAACCAATCATTGGTCAGCATGATAGACCAATCATTGGTCAGCATGATAGACCAATCATTGGTCAGCATGATGAACCAATCATTGGTCAGCATGATAAACCAATCATAGGTCAGCATGATAAACCAATCATTGGTCAGCGTGATAAACCAATCATTGGTCAGCGTGATAAACCAATCATTGGTCAGCGTGATAAACCAATCATTGGTCAGCGTGATAAACCAATCATTGGTCAGCATGATAAACCAATCATTGGTCAGCATGATAAACCAATCATAGGTCAGCATGATAAACCAATCATTGGTCAGCATGATAAACCAATCATAGGTCAGCATGATAAACCAATCATTGGTCAGCGTGATAAACCAATCATTGGTCAGCGTGATAAACCAATCATTGGTCAGCGTGATAAACCAATCATTGATCAGCGTGATAAACCAATCATTGGTCAGCATGATAAACAAATCAAGTGCTGGTAAAACAGCTCACCAGCCTTTCATCAGAGCATCATGCCGACCCGCCCCCGGGAGTATCATATTAACCCTTTAAGATCAGAATGGTACACTTCTGCATCAGCGCACTTTAAAGGTTGAAGGGGTTAAAGTGCCCGTGTGCTGATGAGAGAGAAGTTAAAGTTTTGAGATATGGGCGGTTTGCTCCAATCAATCATTGTACAATTTTATTTTGTAGCTTTTTATATCTCTGCATCAAGGGAAGATGAATTATTCATGTTAGGTAATTTAAATAATTGATTCTTCAACAAGTGGAGTTACCCTTTACCCCTTCAGCCCTTAATAGGCCGCTAATTACATCAATGCGTCATGCCCATTGGTCATCATGATGCATGAATGCAGCCCTGGTGAATAACTCACCTGGACTGCATTCATGCATCATTTCCACCTAACAGTGTCGTTACAGTCTAGGAGAGGCGCCATGATGCTCCAATGAGTGAGTGAGTGAGTAATAGATGTTTAACGCCATTTCGACAGCTAAGGTCATATTCATGGTGAGAACTACATTACACAATTTCACAGGGGAATGTGTCAGTGCCCACGCATATGTGCACCACACACATCCCAAGGGGATAGGAAAGAGGAGAAATAGACCCTTTTAAGTGGGCTAGGGAAGCCCTGATGCTCCAATGAGGACATACTGCCATTTTATTGGTGCATCATGGCGACCAATGCGCATGATGCACTCCTGCATCAGCAGCTCTTAAAAGGTAATAGGGGCTGAGTCAATGGATCGATAAAGCATTGGTTAGTGGTTCACTGGTGCTTCATTGGTGCATCATGCTCACCTTTGATGCATCAATGCAGCACTGGAGAGTAACTCACCAACACAACACTATTGCATCATGCTGACCATGAGAGACTGTAAACTGTTTATATATATATCAAATGGATGTTGTATGAATGAACACACAGAATGCTTAGTGTGAAGAGAAATTCAAAAATTGCAACCTTAGAACACCAGGAGCTTCACAGGACTCAAGTGATTTGTACAACTTTGAAAAATGGCATTCGTACAGGAGGCTGTTGTTGCAAGGCCATGATTTGATTGGACATTGAGCTTAGGGTCCTTGGTCAAGATACCCTTGTTATTGTTCACTTAGCTCATGTTTCAAGGGCCCTGGTTCAGGGAGGCTCTGTTCTTAGGGCTCTCGTTCAGGTAGCCTCTGTTCTGAGGGCCTTGGTTCAGGTATAGCCTCTGTTTCAAGGGCTCTGCTCCAGGTAGCCTTTGTTCTAAGGTCCCTGGTTCATGTAGCCTCTGTTCTAAGGGCCCTGGTTCAGGCTGCGTCTGTTCTAAGGGCCCTGGTTCAGGCTGCCTCTGTTCTAAGGGCCCTGGTTCAGATAACCACTGTTCTAAGGTCCCTGGTTCATGTAGCCTCTGTTCTAATGGCCCTGGTTCAGGTAGCCTCTGTTCTAAGGGCCCTGGTTCAGGCAGCCTCTGTTCTAAGGGCCCTGGTCCAGGTAGCCTCTGTTCTAAGGGCCCTGGTTCAGGTAGCCTCTGTTCTAAGGGCCCTGGTCCAGGTAGCCTCTGTTCTAAGGGCCCTGGTTCAGGTAGTGTCTGTTCTAAGGGCCCTTGTTTAGGTAGCCTATGTTCTAAGGTCCTTGGTTCATGTAGCCTCTGTTCTAAGGGCCCTGGTTCGAGTAACCTCTGTTCTAAGGGCCCTGGTTCGAGTAACCTCTGTTCCAAGGGCCCTTGTTTAGGTAGCCTCTGTTCTAAGGTCCTTGGTTCAGGTAGCCTCTGTTCTAAGGTCCCTGGTTCTGGTAGCCTCTGTTCTAAGGTCCCTGGTTATGGTAGCCTCTGTTCTAAGGTCCCTGGTTCAGGTAGCCTGTATTCAAAGGTCCCTGTTTCAGTTAGCCTCATTTCCAAGGGCCTCTGTTCTAAGGGCCCTAGATACCCAGGTCTTTTCAAACTATTTTTCATCACCAAGGTACCAACAGAAAGGGTCAATTTTCCAAGGAAACCAGATGGGCTTCACGTTTATAACACATATTTAGGTATTTGATAAAATGTCCTTACCTGGGTGTACGTTCTCTATATACCAGGTCAGGAGGCCGTACAGAATGGTGTCAAACAGCATCATCAGTAGCACCATCAGTAGGTTGTACTCGTCACTCTCCACTGGTGAGATGTAAATATTGGACCACTGTACGCCTACACCGACAATCTCATAGAACGCAAAGTATTTAGAACCAAGCCCAAACGCTGTCGTCGAGAACAGGGACTGAAGAACAATGGGAAACATATATGTTAGTATTGAAAGGGGTAGTTATCTTGGTATCATGGGATTTCCGAAATGATTAATAATCACATGGTTTAAAACAAGAAAAGAAGTAATGAAAATATAATGAATCTATTTCTTTTAGTACAGTTGGCTCCAATGATACAATTTAATCTTAAAATATAAAGTTATAAATGTCCAAATAAAATTTGTGTCCAGCTGGGCCACATCATTTTCATGATTTTAAGTGGTTGCCAAACCTTTATTACCAATCTCACGGCTCAATTCCTGTAGGTTACATCTAGATATAATCTCAGCATGCATAATATAAAAAAAAACTAAATAGAGACTGAAGTGGGTTCTTAGGATAAAGTCTAAAGAGATGCACTGCCATTGCTGGCAACCAGCACGATAGAGGAGACTCAATTGGGTTAAGGTAGGTGATAAAAAGAAAATAATGATGTATCGCTTTCAGTTTCTTTCAGCAAAATCTTTGGACTTAATACCATGTTGAAAACTTACAGCTATGGACTTGGCCCAGGCAGGTATTTTATCACCGGCTGCCTCTTCTCGGATAGCGACATACATGTAGGGCACATAGCTAAGGAAGTAGACAATCCCAGCGCAGGCAGCCGCCAACTTAGCCTTAGAGTATAATACACTCACAAGGAACCTGGAAGTACAAACATTGATAGCTGGGTACGATTGGATTTAAGAATAAGATTAGACAACCATATTGTATCTTTTTGATGGAACTTCTCGTCCCTCAACCAATGTGGGAGGCTTGGTTTTCTGCGTAGGTTTTTTTTTCAAGATTACACAACCAGTGCATGAAGCAAACAAAAAAAAACTATTTAAGAAGATGCCATCCAGATTTGAATTGATTAATTTTCTACATATCTTATGAATCTATATGGCTCTATCACAACCAACGTCTTAGTTTCTGGACATGATAACAATCATCTCTAAAGTTCAAGAGATCAATTGTAAACACAATGAATTGTTTGGCAAATGGAAGGCGCTAATTTTTCGTTCATGGGAAATAAGTAAAAAAATATAGGATTAAGTGAATATAATTTATGTTAGAAGGAAGATTTTACATACGAGAATGATATGGTGGCCATAGTGAATGTCTGTAGCGTGAGGAATATAAGCCACGGGTCCGAGTATTGTAACACCGCGCCGTAATGTAACATGAGGGTCAGGATTCCCGTTGTTACCGTCATCTGGACGAATGTCGTCAGGAACCAAGCCAACCAATGAGCAGAGTTGTAAAGGCCCATCATCTTCATTACCTAATTAAGATAAGATACATCATGTGTCAAACTATAGTCAGATGAGAGCCTTTCTGCTACAATAGACGCCAACAAATGGGTAGAGGTGCACAGACCTATCATGTACATTACCTGTATGCTGGAAAAAAATCATCACATTATGAAACTAGGAAAGAGGACATTAACACCAACAAGTGATTTGAACGGAGGAATTGAAAAATAGATATCACTTTTGAGAGCAGTAATATGTTTGATATTGATTTTCAGGCAGAATTAGATATTGCTTATCTGATGTTATCTCCCTATGCCTAAGCACTACCCCTGCCATGTTTTAAAAGACTTTAATTTAGGTTAACAAAGTTGATCTCGATGTTTGAGGCAAGGCCCTCCCTTGCACAAGCTTACAGAATGCCTCCCCACACATCAAACATCCACCATGTACTAGGAGTGAAGAAAACTACATCTGTTATGGCCACTTCTATATTTCTTACCTCTTTCAGGCGTTGTTCCTTTTCATAGACGATGTTGCGTACAAGCATGGCGACGGTGTAGACCCATGATATGGTGAGACAGAGCGGCATCACATGCTCTATCATGAACAGGAACCTGCAGAAATCAAACATAGAATGTTATCTATATACACAATGGATCCAATATATGTTTGGCTTTTACATGATTTGGGTTTGATATATACTACCATAAACACTGCCTCAAAAACTAACAAAATAATGGAGCATAATTTAGCTTTTGGAAAGTTTGCTAACTGGGAATCAGCTTCTGGTGCAGGTTTTTATTCAGGCAAATTAGAGTTCAATCCAAGATAAATGGTTCAAATTTTGGTGTATATTTATGTTGGGCAGTTGAATTCTGACAGCGGTTGACTTTTAATGGAAGTTTTATTGTAGGTATCAAAAATGTTTTTTCGACTATTTGTATAACAACGTTTATTTCATACATCTGGACCTGGTGGTTTTCATTCAGCCAATTTAACATTTATTTAATGCATGTGGACCTGAATTACAGGGAAAAAAATGTCCTTTTCAGAGTGCTTGAAAGAAACTAAGCTGTCACTGCAGAATTAGTATAAAGGATTGATATTAAAGTGGGCATGTCCGCTATCACAGTATCAAATTTGGGGTTTCTCATCCATCACCATCTACACGACATTCTAAACAATGTGTTAAAATATCTAGGGGCCAGTAGTATTTGGAACAATATATACATAGCAAAAGAGATGAGCATTTACAAACTATTTAGACATGTTTCCACGAATTTTCAAATCTGTCTTTTTAGCGGATATGCCAACTTTAATACTCTATTAAAAGCAGTGCTGAGAATACTTCAAAAGGACACTCCTTTACTGTAGCATGACAAAGGAGGGAGAATTGACGAATAATACAAAAACATGTACTGTGCTTAGACATGCCTCGTCCTACCTGTCTTCTAGGTAACAGGGGTAGGGGAACTGGTGAATGTAGCTGCCGGGTTCCACCACGTCTCTGCCTGTCGTAATGTCTATAATAGCTCGCTCCATCACATCCTGATACACAAATAACATACATGGCCATTTCAACATGAAGGATTCTATGTTTAGGGACATAAGATGGGCTGATATTTCTACTAGAGTAAATAAGTTTATCTTTATATGGAATGTTCAAGTCTTTATAAATTGATTTTCTCTCTTTTTTAAACGTGTATCGTGGGTCTCCAGTGGTTTATATTTATTTCACATCAAAGCAGTTCAGTTGGATTCGAGTTTAAGAAATTTGTGTCAGCATCTACAGACTACCATGAGTTTTTGTTTTTAGAATTTACACTTCAGAACTGATGATGAACATTTTCTCCAAGTTTATGATGTAAAGGAAAAAAAAGAATAGTACAAATATACAGTAAATATCCTTCATACCTGCACCCAGACAAAGCCAAACTGGTAGTAGTTATAGCCCCAGTCCATGGGTCCTGGGAACCAGTACCAGGGGTGGACATGGCGCGTGTCATGGGTGAAGGTCGCGTTCTGACGGATCTTGTATACAATGTGTGGGGGCAGCGTGCCGTCCTCTTGTATATTGGTGAACACCACACCTGTAGGGTAGAGATAAAGCTTGAAGTAGTTTACTTGTTATTGCTGTAATGTACCTGCATTATTCCTGTAAATCCTCACTAAATACACAACTTATAGATTCTCATTCAGGCCCAGATGGGTTGGAGGGGGTAACCCAAAACCTCCCCAAGGCTTTGCTCACTTCTACAGGGTGTTGGGCAGTCTCTTTTGGCTCTTATATGACAGTGAGTGTTTGAATTTTGAAAATCCATTGGGTAGAACAAAAGCCATTCCATTTAAAAAAAAACTCAAGCATGTATGAGTGTGTCTGAAGCCTGAGGTGCATCCAGTATAGCCTCTATTGACGATGTGTCAATAGAGGGAGGTCTTTCCTACAGCAGTAAGTATACCATAACAGTGATAAAATCTATCCTCCCCATCTTTATAGGGATACCAGTTTCTTCAATAACCCCCTTGGACCCTCTTTAAGTGAGACTGAGAAAGTCATTGATATAGATTTCATTAGACTGATTGACTTAAATCTTTTCATTTTGATACAACACTCAGAATCACATACTTGCAAGGACGGTGACATTATCTAGATAAGCCTGGTGTAAGACATAATCGACTAGTTCCTTCTCCATGTGGAACCCACGGAAGATGTTCAGGCTGATCCCATCTAGTAACGACAGCCAACTACAGGCCGCATTATCCACACTCGTCAGCTGCTCGTAGAAGTACTCCCTCCGAGCTACTGAGGCATTCTCCACAAATGTTATCACATCACTGTTATTGGAAAAGTAGTGAACGAGCCCTGGGAACTTCCTCATTTCTCTCTGCATCTGTAGAAAGGTAGAAAATGTTTTTAGCATTCACTAATTGTAAACAAAATATTCAAGGTGACTTAGATCTAGTATTTTTACTGGTGTTTGGGGGTAAATCCAAACATTAAATTCATTCAAATATGAGCACAGAAATGTGTTTTAATGAGAAGTGAAGTCAATTCTCAAAGAACAATATTTCATATCAAATGTGCCAGGTTCAGGTAGCTTCTGTTCCAACATTGTTCTTAGAGGTTGAGCAGCACTCATTAATACATATAATTCATACCAGGTGGCAGCACGATCTCATTTATATAATTCCTAGAACTTTGTAAACTTAGTATAGATTGTGCCCGATAGCAACCTCAGTTAAACAGGCTTGAGATTTGGCTTTGACAATTGTGCATTTAGCTGGGTTTAAGAAAGAAGTATTCAAGATGCACAATAAAACAACACACATACCTGTCTGATCTCATGCAGGTTGTTAGCAGTGGAGTTCTTGTCGAGGTATTCCCGTATCTGTGTGGACACATTCAGCCATTTGCTTGCATACTCAGACACACGGTCAATCAATGCGAACGACTCGTTAGCCTTACTGATGATGCCGTCTACGTCTGTGTTATTTGGAGCATACAGCACCTACATGACAGAAAATATAGAACAGAGAATGTAGAGGTGATAGCATTTCTTATCAATGATATCAAATCACATTGTAAATTCAGCTATCATTTTAGTTCTAGAGAAACTGTGAAAAGAGTATCAGCAGGGTGATTCATGAAAACTCGCAATACCAGCATGGGAAGACTACCAGAGAATTATGAAATTCGTCATGGAAATTAATGGAAATGACAGACTTACAGTTTTTGGAACACACCATTTCATTCACAATAATTCAATCAATATCCTTTAGGACTTGAAAGGTTATAAATGAGGTGCATTTTCTGCATATATAATTCAAGATTTATCTTTCTTAAAAGACCATTTCTAAATTTATTGTTTAATTCTAGATGGGTCATCATTTATTTATGAACCGCACCTACATTTTTCATTTCGTCCGGGATCAAAGCGTGAAAAAAGTGATAAGGGACAACCAGATCATCTTGTAGGTGCAGACATTAATGACGCTGGTACTGGCGAAAAACACTGATACCAAGCTAGGTACCAGTTGAACCCACAAAATTCAATAAATGGAGATGATTATTTCATTTGTAAAAATGTATAAGACTAGATTGTTATTGGGTAGAGATACCAACCTTGGGGTTACTGTAGAGAACGTGGATAAGAATACCAATATCCATTTTCTGTTTGCCCGTTAGTCCAAGGTCATCTGGAACAAAGTAACAAGTCTTCATAATACGGTCAACTCTAGGCCCAGGTTTCTTAACACATTGAGGTTCTAAGAGGGTATAGCTTATTTTCTTCTTTTCATCTGTGATATCCTCAGGGATGCGATATAATATTTTGGTATAACCACTGAACTCAGGCTCATGGAAGCTGTACAACGACATACAAATGGTAACCGTTGTGTCATATATTTTAAAGATTACCACAAAAATATATTTGAGATGGTAGACCTTACCTAGGTCCATATCATCTGAGAACTGGTCAGGTCTGAGCGGAGGTTTGCCGCATATAGTTTGCTGCATGGCCATCCACAGCCGGAGTAAACCGGCATACTTGTTCTTCTTGGGCGGATCCTCATCCTCAGCTTCTCCATCCTTTTTGTCCTTATCATCCTTACCGTCCTTCTTACTGCCACCCTTGTCAGATGCCTCCTGATAGCAATTATATAATTATAATCATTGTTACTTACAGGGGCAACATTGAAGTCACACTCTCGGTATTTATAGACCAGGAAGGCATTTCTCAAGATGATGAGCATTCAAAAGCATAGTGGGATCCCTGACACTTATGCCATTACAGCCCTGCTTCTTCCCAGCAAACACAAAACCTTATCCAACATAGCAAATTCTTAGATATAAAACATTTAAACAACTTAAAATGTTATGTCCTGATTACATTCGGTGAACGTTTTTGCATAAAATTTACATAGATAGAATTTACATGGTTTGACATAGTGCAAAATTTGTATATATACCTCTCTTTATAATTTCTTTCATATGTGGACTTAGAATCTTCTTGTTGAGACATCAATGTTAGGATAGAGGTCATACTGACTTGCCAAACAAGTCTCTCTAATCACCATTGCCACATAGGTTGGCTCCGTGGCCACATAGGTTCGATTCCTGCCTATATCCTAAGGAAACCACAGCATGGGTTCAAATTCTGGTGTCAGGAGTTTTGAAAATGGCTATTCTTTTTTTTCTCATTAGAAAAGGTAGGTTCAAACCTAATGTAGTTTTTTGTGTTATTATGTATTTGGCATAGATGTATCAAGAGGTTTCTTTCATACTTCCTTGCACGTGAAATCATGTGAGGAATGTATTCAGGATATAACATTTTCAGATGATTCTATGTAGGACATCTACATAGTTGATACCTAGAGACTATGTTCATTTAGGTTCGTACATGTGACTGCATTTACTGGGTAATTATCACCAATGATTACACTGGTATGACCGCCCTACCAAACCCTACATGACCTTACATCGGATCATACAGAGCAGTCGTAGTGTGCATAAGCTACGATCACTCACTCTAATATTTAGGGGTTTAAGTCAAAGTGGCTGTGTTCAGTCAAACCCATGTTGAGAAATGGCTTCCAGAGGGGGATATTTTCAGATAGGTGCTGGAGGAAATCAATGGTTGTGTATAACACTGGATGAAAATGAAGAATAAAGATTGCAGATACTTAGAGTCTGTAAAGGCGTTATGTTTTATTACCTCAGTTTGTTGAGTGGCGGGTGGCACTTGTTCAGGACCCCGGGTGACGTTGTCATGGCTGGAGGCATTGTTGGTGGTGGACGTAGCGTTAGCAGTGGCGTTGTCATTATCAGGACATGAATCCTGCGGGAGACTGGCAGCAAAGTCACTCAGCTCAGCCAGGTTCTTCTCAAACAGTATAAACTCCCGCAGCTATGGATGGAGAGGGATGGAGAGGGATGGAGTTAATATTATCTCAGAGAAGTAGGGTTAGAAATAAGTATCTCAGAAACTTAGATTTAGGCAATAATGCTTGATAATCTGCTGGCTGTGCTTTTCCATGGAATAGAGTTGTGCATGTCAAACTCTGCCAGACTGTTCAGTCTGGTTGAGTCTGATCTGGTCGGTTCTTTTGAAAACTGTGTAGTGTTGCCCAGGCTTTAGTGTTATCTCAGGGAAGTGGGTTTAGAAATGATTTATCATAGAAAATTGGATTTTGGCGATAATGCTGTATAAACTGGTGGTTGTGCTTTCTCATGCAAAAAAAAACCCAACAAAAACCAGAATACAACTTTTATTTTAATTATAGATTATGATTTAATATACGAAAAGGTCCCGTGAATCATTATGACATAGACCTCTTTGATATCAACTGCTTCTCCATATAATCATAATAGATGTTTTCTACATTCCAGATTCATTAAGATTCTAATCAGCTAGTATAATGTATGTCAGTAAAATATAATATCATCAAGATGCTGGGTACTAAGTGCATCCATTACATTATCTTGTTACTTACATTCCGACTGAAGGTCTTCACGCGTCTCTGTGCCTCTGTTAGATTCATACGGTCCAGGTGGAACTGTAAAATAAAGGTAAATCATGATATGAAATTATGTTACATGACATACTTAGGGAGTGGTCATTTTTTAACAACAAGCGAGGGGTGGTTGGATTTTTAGGTGGACGCATCAAAAAAATTTTGGCCCTCCCCTCATTTTTTCACCCCCTCCCCTTGTGGTATAGCAATGTACGGAGCCCCTAATAGGACATACTAAAAAGATTTTTTTTAATGCAAAATATATTCCTGCGGAAACAGGGACATTCTTGCGGAAACAGGAACATTCTTGCGGAAACAGGAACATTCTTGCGGAAACAGGAACATAATAAAAAGACTTTTTTCATGCAAAATATATTCCTGCAGGTACAGGAACATTCCTGCGGAAACAGGAACATTCTTGCGGAAACAGGGACATTCCTGCGGAAACAGGAACATTCTTGCGGAAACAGGAACATTCTTGCGGAAACAGGAACATTCCTGTGGAAACAGGAACATTCCTGCGGAAACAGGAACATTATAAAAAGATTTTTTCATGCAAAATATATTCCTGCGGGTACAGGAACATTCCTGCAGAAACAGGGATATTCCTGCAGAAACAGGAACATTCTTGTGGGAACAGGAACAATTCTTGCGGGTACTGAACAATTCTTGCGAGTACAGAAACAATTCTTGCGGGTACTGAACAATTCTTGCGGGTACAGAAATAATTCTTGCGGGTACAGAAATAATTCTTGCGGCTACTGAACAATTCTAGCGGAAACTGAGCATTTCTTGCGGAAACTGAACAATTCTTGCGGATACTGAACAATTCTTCCAGAAACTGAGCAATTCTTGTGGAAACTGAACAATTCTTGCAGATACTGAACAATTCTCACGGATACTGAACAATTCTTGCGGATACTAAACTGTTCTTGTGGAAACTGAATGATGATAAACTCCTCAAGCCCCAACATGAATGTTTCTGTACCCGCAAGAATTGTTCAGTACCCGCAAGAATTGTTCAGTACCCGCAAGAATTGTTCAGTACCCGCAAGAATTATTCAGTACCCGCAAGAATTATTCAGTATCCGCAAGAATTGTTCAGTACCTGCAAGAATTATTCAGTACCCGCAAGAATTATTCAGTACCCGCAAGAATTGTTCAGTTTCCACAAGAATTGTTCAGTATCCGCAAGAATTCTTCAGTAGGCGCAAGAATTCTTCAGTATCCGCAAGAATTGTTCAGTTTCCACAAGAATTGTTCAGTTTCCGCAAGAATTGTTCAGTATCCGCAAGAATTGTTCAGTACGCGCAAGAATTCTTCAGTTTCGGCAAGAATTGTTCAGTTTCAGCAAGAATTGTTCAGTTTCCGCAAGAATTGTTCAGTTTCCGCAAGAATTTGTCAGTATCCGCAAGAATATTTTTTCAGGGGAAAAATTATTTTTATGTCCTTTTAGGGGCTCCATAGCAATGCGTGGGCTATTTCACTAAGAAAGGGTGAACTATGTTCCCCTCCCCTGTTGTTAAAAGAAATAACCACTCCCTTATGTAAGTTCATGCTGCCATTACAAAGTTATGTGATATAGGATTATTAGATGATATATTTTAGAGTTATAAACAGTGTAGGAACACTATTCCTTGCTGTGATCAACATTCAGCACTTGTGATTGTACCCTTTAAGGGCTGCTGATGAAGGAGTGCATCATACCCATTGGTCGGCATGATGCACCAATGAAGTGCTGGCGAGCAGCACAATGGTGCAATGGCTAGCTTATTTGCTTTGAAGACAGTAGGGCCAGGGTTCGATCCCCAGTTGAGATATGACTTTTCTACGCCTGCAACATATGCACGGTGAGGTCGTGCATATTAGTAGGTGCTATATGTACGACCAGGTCGTGTGTATTAGTCCCAGTATACACACGGCCAGGATCAGCAAGATGCTTTATATCTTAGTTCATTCCCTCCTAGCATCAGCCCCGATGGTATAATGGATAGCATGTGTGCCTCAGTATCTGACTGCCATAGGTTCGAATCCTGGGCAAGATCACTATTATTTTTTCTTTTCATTACAGTTATATAAGATACGGGACTAGATTTTATATAACACACAGGACTTCATTGTATATAGAACGCGGGACTACATTTATGTAAGACTCGGGACAAGCTTTTTTATAAGACACAGGACTATTTTTGTATAAAATACAGTACCACATTTATATAGACATTTCTCAGATAACAGGGTGGTCCGGTTTCCAAGTAGTAGCATACATGATAGCATCGTGCAGGGGCAGCGAAACCATTTGAAAGTTGGGGGGGGGGCAAAGGTCAGGTAGTGCCCGTGACCCCCCCCCCCCCACTTCCGAAATTTCATAGTTGTGACAATGGTGATTGGGGGTCTGGGGAAAAGAAAATTTTGAATTTTGAGGGCCACAAAGGTGCATTCTGGTGCATTTTGAGGAAAGAAGATGCATTCTGTGGGCTCTAATGAACTCCCCCCTCCTATCTATAGGCCTAAAAGATAAGGCCTCTACGAATCTCTATGAAATATAAAATGGAAGCCCTGCCCTGCCCTCCCAAAAAAAAAAAGGCTTGAAAATCTAGACACTATATGGTGAATTCTCAAGCAACTTCTAACACAATTTCCCTGTGTTACCCCAGATCTACCTTTCTGTCAGGACTATTGATCATGTGGATCTTAGCCTAGTAGATCCCATATTTTTCATATATCTCCGGCCATGGAAAATTTTGGTATTTTCAGGGTAAAATGGTGCATTTTGGGGAGTTCTACAAGTATAATTGGATTGTGTATTGAATTCAAATTGAAGGCCCTATTTAAGGTTTCTAGGTATAAATGATGTTAGATATACGGTACCTTTATAGCCAGGTCATGGCTGTCCATATTAGCAGAGAGGATATTCACAAAACGTGCCCAGTGCTTGCTGTCCATCCCACACAAGTAGTTGGACATGTTCACCTGTAATATTACACCATAACTGATATATTATACTACACAGGTAGCAGGACACGTTCACCTGAAATATGACATCATAACTGATATATTATACTACACAGGTAGCTGGACATGTTCACCTGAAGTATGACATCATAACTGATATATTATACTACACAGGTAGCTGGACATGTTCACCTGAAGTATGACATCATAACTGATATATTATACTACACAAGTAGCAGGACATGTTCACCTGAAATATGACATCATAACTGATATATTATACTACACAGGTAGCTGGACATGTTCACCTGAAATATGACATCATAACTGATATATTATACTACACAAGTAGCAGGACATGTTCACCTGAAATATGACATCATAACTGATATATTATACTACACAGGTAGCTGGACATGTTCACCTGAAGTATGACATCATAACTGATATATTATACCACACAGGTAGTTGGACATGTTCACATGAAGTATGACATCATAACTGATATATTATACCACACAGGTAGCAGGACATGTTCACCTGTAATATGACATCATAACTGATATATTATACCACACATGTAGTTGGACACGTTCACCTGTAATATGACATCACAACTGATATATTATACCACACAGGTAGCAGGACATGTTCACATGAAGTATGACATCATAACTGATATATTATACCACACAGGTAGCAGGACATGTTCACCTGAAATATGACATCATAACTGATATATTATACCACACAGGTAGTTGGACATGTTCACCTGAAGTATGACATCATAACTGATATATTATACCACACAGGTAGTTGGACACGTTCACCAGAAGTATGACATCATAACTGATATATTATACCACACAGGTAGTTGGACATGTTCACCTGAAGTATGACATCATAACTGATATATTATACCACACAGGTAGCAGGACATGTTCACCTGTAATATGACACCATAACTGATATATTATACCACACAAGTAGTTGGACACGTTCACCTGAAATATGACATCATAACTGATATATTATACCACACAGGTAGCAGGACATGTTCACCTGAAGTATGACATCATAACTGATATATTATAATACACAGGTAGTTGGACATGTTCACCTGAAGTATGACACCATAACTGATATATTATACCACACAGGTAGTTGGACACGTTCACCTGTAATATGACATCATAACTGTTATATTATACTACACAGGTAGCAGGACATGTTCACATGAAGTATGACATCATAACTGATATATTATACCACACAGGTAGTTGGACACGTTCACCTGAAGTATGACATCATAACTGATATATTATACCACACAGGTAGCAGGACATGTTCACATGAAGTATGACATCATAACTGATATATTATACCACACAGGTAGCAGGACATGTTCACCTGTAATATGACATCATAACTGATATATTATATCACACAGGTAGCAGGACATGTTCACATGAAGTAATAAGCTAATAGATCATGGATGTTGGAGCCCTCGGGGAGTCTATGCTGGATATACCCGAGCCGCGGAGCGGCGAGGGTATATCCAGCATAGACTCCCCGTGGGCTCCAACATCCATGAACTAATAGGTTTATACCACCATTTCCTCCATTTTGTATTAATTTCTTACCTGATATCCACAGAATATAGCCACGAGAAGGCATTTTGTAAGTGCAAGCGACACGGCCCGTGTCCGCTCTGCGCGAAGCCATTGTTTTTGTTCCTTGCCGGGAGAGGTACCGCTGTGTATACAGTCACTTTTCGTATGGAATCCAACCATGACACGTCTTCAAATTAATACATACATATCCTTAGATAGTCTAGATGATCCCTCCATACGTATTATGTCCAATATATTCAAAATAAAGGAGAATCCATTGATTTTCCCAACGTACGCGAGTCGCGGTCCGGCCATTCCCACCCGCCTCCTTGTTCGGCGAAAGTGTGTCAGTGGCCCGGATGTAGATATAGGTCATCCGCTCGCTGTACGAGGAAGACGCCGAAAATTTCGGACCGTTTTGGAAAATCAATGGATTCTTATTTATTTTGAATGTATCGGACATATCAAGCATGGAGTACTCATCTAGGATGTCTAAGGATATGTATGTTTTATTTTGAAGACTTGTCATGGTTGGATTCGATACGAAAAGTGAGTGTGAACACGGCGGTACCTGTCCCGGCAAGGAACAAAAACAATGGCTTCGCGCAGAGCGGCCACGGGCGTACGATGGAAAAATCAATGGATTCTTATTTATATCGAAGAAAATGGAGAAAATTAGCACGCATTCCTCGTCTATGGATCGAAACCTTCTTGGGATTTCAATATTATAACATGCTATGGTTGGATTCCATACGAAAACTGAGTGCAAACATAGGACTAGGACCTCAGGTTAGATCTTATTTATTTTCGCATTGGGTTTTCATCACCGTTCAGTGTGGCGCAATGGCTAACGTCCTCGCCAACCAGCACTGCGGCCGGGGTTCAATTCTCCTTTGAGTTGGGACGATTTTTCACATTGAAACAATGGCGAGACTAAATTTCTATGTCCTCCAGCGTCTCCAAAAATATTCTAAGTCCAACTTGACCCCGAAAATGTATATACCAAAAATTGTAAAAACGCACATGGGTGGTATATGCAGAATATACCACGTATATATCGGATATAAAACCACCGGAAGTTCCGAAATCGTGGTATAAGACACCATAACTGATATATTATACCACACAGGTAGCTGGACATGTTCACCTGAAGTATGACATAACTGATATATTATACTACACAGGTAGCAGGACATGTTCACATGAAATATGACATCATAACTGATATATTATACCACACAAGTAGCTGGACATGTTCACCTGAAGTATGACACCATAACTGATATATTATATCACACAGGTAGCAGGACATGTTCACCTGAAATATGACATCATAACTGATATATTATACCACACAGGTAGCAGGACATGTTCACCTGAAGTATGACATAACTGATATATTATACTACACAGGTAGCAGGACATGTTCACCTGAAGTATGACATCATAACTGATATATTATACCACACAGGTAGCAGGACATGTTCACATGAAGTATGACATCATAACTGATATATTATACCACACACGTAGCAGGACATGTTCACCTGAAGTATGACATCATAACTGATATATTATACCACACAGGTAGTTGGACATGTTCACATGAAGTATGACATCATAACTGATATATTATACCACACAGGTAGCAGGACATGTTCACCTGTAATATTACACCATAACTGATATATTATACTACACAGGTAGCTGGACATGTTCACCTGTAATATGACATCATAACTGATAAATTATACCACACAGGTAGTTGGACATGTTCACCTGAAATATTACACCATAACTGATATATTATACCACACAGGTAGTTGGACATGTTCACCTGAAATATTACACCATAACTGATAAATCTATCAAAATATTACTTAAATCAAAACACCACATAGGGTAACTTGCCCAGTTCTCGTATGGTTTTACTTATGGGAGACTGCGAAATTGGCCCAACTCCTACATCTTGGATCAGCATTATGTATGGATAGGGCCCCTTAGTTCCATAATAAAAAGTCCGCCTTCCTGAATCCTAATACTTAAATTTGTTATCAGGGCTTTTGTATAGAAATTCAAAGTGCCCAGTTCTCGAACAGGGTTTCCAGTTCTCGGACAGACTCTGTATTATAAAGATAGCTTCACACGCTGAAGCAGGCTCACCACCATTATTAGATATTGATGAACTAGAAGTCTAGATGTAGTTGCTAGTTTTTTCACTTCATATTTAGTTTTAAAATACCAATTATCAAAATTGTCAGGAAGTCACCATGCCCAATTACTGGACACCACATTTTCCTATGGTCCAATTCTCTGACACAGTTTTCAAGTGATACCAACAGAGGGCACCACATATTTTGAAATTCATCAATATACAATTGGGAATTGACATCTATTGGACACAACAGAAGGGAAATTTAGATAAAATAAGTTTTATGGTCTGAAATAACATTTATCTGGCTCCAAAAAATTGTCCAGAAATTGGACCTGTTCGAGAACTGGGCAAGTTACCCTAATTATTAAAATATCACTTAAAATAGAAACACTATATAATATCAAATTATTACTTAAATCAAAACACATCATTGCATTATTAATCCTACTATTAGACCCAACAGAGATAAAGTAGAATCAATCTTATTTGTAGTTCAACTTTTTCAGATGCCTCCATCTTTTCCCATAAGAGAAAAACACAAAGCTGAAATAACTTATTTTCTCGTGATATTCAAGTTTTCATTTTTCGCCAATTCACCATCTATATGATTAAGATAATTGTAGGTGACATTCAGGTTTGATAGACTTGTTAATCTTTCTATAATAGACATTTAAAAATGATATTTATTCTGCTATAATCTGTTCACACTTACAAGTTTAGGTTTGTCGTTAGGGTCGTGTGGAATCAGGAGGTGCGTTAGTTCTCGTTTATCCTCCTCCTCACACACAATACGGTGCAGCGTATGGGGCGTCAGAAGTAGGTGCTGCAAGGAAACGTATATATATATTTTACGATATATATTTATTTCATGCTGATAACGATGGCCCATAGAGACAATGTTAGACTGCTAAGCACCGTTCCCGTGGTGAAATAAATAATTCCAATCCCCACTCGCCTCTGATAGCTCTTCCTGCCTCATTTTGAATGCATGAAGATATTCAAAGTCATGGTAAGCAGCTCGGTAATTAGAATTGTTAATTTTTAATTTAGACCTTGGAGATACATACAGAACTGAACCTGCTGGGATACACGATGAATGAGATCTCATTGGATCTGGATCACTAACAAGATTAAACCAAGAAAATTGAGAAAAAAACTGAGGTGTTTGCAGGCCTGTATATTTAGATATTTAGCATTTATTATGTATTTGCCAACAATAGTTTTATAGGATTTCACAGCCTCACCCACAGGCTGAAACAGCACAGAACTCCAGGTAGCTAGTACATGGTTATGTATATTATATATAAAGGCACGGCACTCTGGTCTGGGTGGCCCTAGTGCCTATGCCTGGGAGAAGGTAATGCATTCAACATTACCAAAATAAGTACAGTACATTATACAAAGTTTACAAGAAATGCAGACACAGAAAAAAATACAACTGTCATGGTGTACATTGGAAAACACTTTTTGTAAAAAAGTTGTTAAGAAAGACATATTTTGTTTTGCGCGGAACCTCCCAACTACATCAAACTAGGGGAAAAGCATGTCAGTTTGAAGGTCATTGAGCCGATTGTACTTATAAGCCAACTGTACCACAGTAAATATGTAGTTGGAATGGACTGAAGCCAAATTAGGAATACCACCAACATAAGAATATCAATCCTTGCTGTTTCATTAGTTCAAACCACATTTAGGTACCTGAAATAGATATGACCATTGACTTCGAAAGATATTATACCATTTTTGTATGGCCAGGGGCCTCATCTGGAAAGGTCCAAATCTCTCTTGACAGAATTTTATACCATTTCTCTGATTTAATCCTGTGCCCACCTATAAACTTTATAATGATCGAATCAACATTGTTTATATTGTTATTTATTTTTTCTTTTTCATAAAAATAAAAGCTCCTTTTTTTTCAGCCGGCTGGGTAGATGATAGGTAGGGCATTTTTGAGACAGTAATAGTGATGGCATCTATTGAACTAAGAAGCAGGTATTTGTGAAAAATGGTAGATAGTTATAGAAAGGGTATTCTAGAACAAACTAGGGATGACTATGTGGAAAATAGACACTGTAGCATGTTAAAGTGTTGACACGACCAGTTTCTTTATGCATGGTTTTTTTTTGTTCCAAATGTGACCTGCACTGGGAAAAGGGACCTTATTCCCCCTGAAATAAGGTCCCTTTTCCCAGATCCTGTCAGAAATGAGGCTGGAGGACCAGTTTTGAACAGCAACAACCATTCAAGTAAAGAAATTGTTAGCTCAAAATTACTTTTTAGAATAGGTTTGAGGCTATTTTGATGATGTCACAGTGGAGAATGGAGCTGTGAAGAATGAAATCTTGTTTGTGCATGCCCTGCTAAAGAATGGCTATGCTTTACTAGAGTAACTGTCATTCTCAACATGAAAGAAGATAACTTTAAGTTTACCTTGAGTAGGTCCAGTAATAGTGCAGGGTTGGCTAATGCTGGACCCTGGTTAAACCCGAGCAGCGTCCCTAAAGCCGACAGTACCCGCGGCTGTTCTAACAGACTAGGGTCGTTGTCTATCATGTGGTACAACAAGCCGTTTCTGAACCCACTGCCAAGCCCTGAGTGTGATGCGCCCATTCTGGATTCGGGAAGTCCAGGGAGGTCTCCGAGTGTGGCGGCTGTGTCTTGTGTTAGGAACTGAGCGGTCTTACTGTGCTGCTGAACTTGTCTGTGTGCCTCGTCTACTACACCGTCTGCTGCATGGCTGAGTAGGTCCGACCCCGCTCTGATTGTATCGTCTATATGAGCATGTGCTGCACTGGTCAGGTTGGACACAGCTTCACTGTTTAACATGAAAATACATATATAAACAAAGTCAGTTTTATCTGGAGGTAGCTATGAATTTGGCATTAGTAACATTGCCAATGGAGCTTATTTATAAGAGCATATATCAAGACAACTAATGTCCATCCATATGTCATCATGATGCTCCAAAGTGGCTTCAGTGAGCACCTAATTAAGATATCATTGCAACTTTGGAAGTGTATCGATAGAGTATGGCCATTACCATGCCTTTTAATAAGTGAAACAATGTATCCAGGACTATGTATCTCTTTAAAGGGTTAACAATGCATATTGATATCATGACTGATCTCATGGCATCAGCTGGTTACCATGGTTACATGTTACCAAGATGCTGCAATGTGACTCTGGTGTCAGGCGGTACATAGTAACATGATATCTGTACACAGGGAATATGTATAACTGATAGAGTCATGATTCCTAGTGCCAGGTTTTTAGAACAAGTGGCATTGATCTGTACGTCACGTATGAGAGCAAAGGATACAAATGATTGTGTACTTCATCCCACTATCATTTGGAATATAAAGATAAATAGACAAAGGTGCATGAGAATGGGTAACTAATGGGGTTATAAAACTTGGCTTTGCCTCATCTGATAACCCTCACTTGAGTGCTTCTTTTTATCTCTAGTCATTTTAGTCAGAAAAGTTCAAAACTACATTTATTTGGCACTAGTAATCATTTTATGTGACCATTTGGGATGATGATCAAACTGGCAGTGTGATATTGGGAAGAGTTATCAAACTATGGGATGTGAACCTCAAGGGGAATGAGCACTTTTAAATCTTGAATATAGGTTCAGATGGAAAAGCATACATACCGTGTCATGGCCCTATCAGCAATGTCACGTCGCCGCCTGCGGTGCCAGTGGTTTACGTCATTAGACTCATCCACGTCGTACCCAAACAAAACCCGGTACAGCTGTAGGAAAGAAACCAAATGAAAAGTGGATAACATTAACAGGAGTACAACGTTTACAAAAGGTATATTTCTGACCTAGGACTTAAGATATGATGTGTAAAGGTGAGTGGTGTTAAGACCTATGACCTTATACCTCATGGCACCCTATAGTGTATCACCTACAAGCACTAACCATGTAACTATGTCTTCTTTGTTGTTTTTCTATCATATTACATCACCTTATTTCATAATGCTTTTTTCCCCAATAGTATGTTTACCAAATAATTGATCAATTAGCTCTGGTCATCTGGTCTCAAGTATTACCTGACCAGTGTACAATTTGATTATTCACTCATTCACTAAAATAGGAAACCCCGCAAATGGCATTAAAGTTTTATATTCATTTACATAATAATTCAACAGTGAAATACTGGCCAGCTTTTGGATAACAATTTATTGCATGAAGATGGCCCCTGGTATATATCAAACATGGTGTCGGATGATGCATGATAGCAGCCATCGAATGACGTTAGGATGATGCACCACTAGAGTGCTGGCAAGTATGCTCACCAACACCACATGAGTGCACTCCTGCGTTAGTGGCCTATGAAGGGAAAAAGTGCCCGAAGCCCTTGACTCCTGTATGTTACTGGTGGTGTTGTCGATGTACATCTACAGCCGTGATGGACAGGTTACTTACCTCCTGTATGTTACTGGTAATGTTGGTGATGTACATCTACAGCCGTGATGGACAGGTTACTCACCTCCTGTATGTTACTGGTGGTGTTGGTGTTGGTACATCTACAGCTGTGATGGACAGGTTACTCACCTCCTGTATGTTACTGGTGGTGTTGGTGATGTACATCTACAGCCGTGATGGACAGGTTACTTACCTCCTGTATGTTTCTGGTGGTGTTGTACATCTACAGCCGTGATGGACAGGTTACTTACCTCCTGTATGTTACTAGTGGTGTTGTACATCTACAGCCGTGATGGACAGGTTACTTACCTCCTGTATGTTACTGGTAGTGTTGTTGATGTACATCTACAGCCGTGATGGACAGGTTACTTACCTCCTGTATGTTACTGGTGGTGTTGGTACATCTACAGCCGTGATGGACAGGTTACTCACCTCCTGTATGTTACTGGTAGTGTTGGTGATGTACAGCCGTGATGGACAGGCTACTTACCTCCTGTATGTTACTGGTAGTGTTGGTACATCTACAGCCATGATGGAAAGGTTACTTACCTCCTGTATGTTACTGGTGGTGTTGGTACATCTACAGCCGTGATGGACAGGTTACTTACCTCCTGTATGTTACTGGTGGTGTTGGTACATCTACAGCCGTGATGGACAGGTTACTTACCTCCTGTATGTTACTGGTGGTGTTGGTGATGTACATCTACAGCCGTGATGGACAGGTTACTTACCTCCTGTATGTTACTGGTGGTGTTGGTGATGTACATCTACAGCCGTGATGGACAGGTTACTTACCTCCTGTATGTTACTGGTAGTGTTGGTACATCTACAGCCGTGACGGACAGGTTTCTTACCTCCTGTATGTTACTGGTGGTGTTGTTGATGTACATCTACAGCCGTGATGGACAGGTTACTTACCTCCTGTATGTTACTGGTGGTGTTGTACATCTACAGCCGTGATGGACAGATTACTTACCTCCTGTATGTTGCTGGTGGTGTTGTTGATGTACATCTACAGCCGTGATGGACAGGTTTCTTACCTCCTGCATGTTACTGGTGGTGTTGTTGATGTACATCTACAGCCGTGATGGACAGGTTACTTACCTCCTGTATGTTACTGGTAGTGTTGTACATCTACAGCCGTGATGGACAGGTTACTTACCTCCTGTATGTTACTGGTGTTGTTGTACATCTACAGCCGTGATGGACAGGTTACTTACCTCCTGTATGTTACTGGTGGTGTTGTTGATGTACATCTACAGCCGTGATGGACAGGTTACTTACCTCCTGTATGTTACTGGTAGTGTTGTACATCTACAGCCGTGATGGACAGGTTACTTACCTCCTGTATGTTACTGGTGTTGTTGTACATCTACAGCCGTGATGGACAGGTTACTTACCTCCTGTATGTTACTGGTAGTGTTGTACATCTACAGCCGTGATGGACAGGTTACTTACCTCCTGTATGTTACTGGTGGTGTTGTTGATGTACATCTACAGCCGTGATGGACAGGTTACTTACCTCCTGTATGTTACTGGTAGTGTTGTACATCTACAGCCGTGATGGACAGGTTACTTACCTCCTGTATGTTACTGGTGGTGTTGTACATCTACAGCCGTGATGGACAGGTTACTTACCTCCTGTATGTTACTGGTGGTGTTGTACATCTACAGCCGTGATGGACAGGTTACTTACCTCCTGTATGTTACTGGTAGTGTTGTTGATGTACATCTACAGCCGTGATGGACAGGTTACTTACCTCCTGTATGTTACTGGTGGTGTTGTTGATGTACATCTACAGCCGTGATGGACAGGTTACTTACCTCCTGTATGTTACTAGTGGTGTTGTACATCTACAGCCGTGATGGACAGGTTACTTACCTCCTGTATGTTACTAGTGGTGTTGTACATCTACAGCCGTGATGGACAGGTTACTTACCTCCTGTATGTTACTAGTGGTGTTGTACATCTACAGCCGTGATGGACAGGTTACTTACCTCCTGTATGTTACTAGTGGTGTTGTACATCTACAGCCGTGATGGACAGGTTACTTACCTCCTGTATGTTACTGGTGTTGTTGTACATCTACAGCCGTGATGGACAGGTTACTTACCTCCTGTATGTTACTGGTGGTGTTGGTACATCTACAGCCGTGATGGACAGGTTACTTACCTCCTGTATGTTACTGGTGGTGTTGTTGATGTACATCTACAGCCGTGATGGACAGGTTACTTACCTCCTGTATGTTACTGGTGGTGTTGTTGATGTACATCTACAGCCGTGATGGACAGGTTACTTACCTCCTGTATGTTACTGGTAGTGTTGGTGATGTACATCTACAGCCGTGATGGACAGGTTACTTACCTCCTGTATGTTACTGGTGGTGTTGGTACATCTACAGCCGTGATGGACAGGTTACTTACCTCCTGTATGTTACTGGTGGTGTTGGTACATCTACAGCCGTGATGGACAGGTTACTTACCTCCTGTATGTTACTGGTAGTGTTGGTACATCTACAGCCGTGACGGACAGGTTACTTACCTCCTGTATGTTACTGGTGGGGTTGGTGATGTACATCTACAGCCGTGATGGACAGGTTACTTACCTCCTGTATGTTACTGGTGGTGTTGTTGTACATCTACAGCCGTGATGGACAGGTTACTTACCTCCTGTATGTTACTGGTGGTGTTGGTGATGTACAGCCGTGATGGACAGGTTACTTACCTCCTGTATGTTACTAGTGGTGTTGTACATCTACAGCCGTGATGGACAGGTTACTTACCTCCTGTATGTTACTGGTTGTGTTGGTGATGTACATCTACAGCCGTGATGGACAGGTTACTTACCTCCTGTATGTTACTAGTGGTGTTGTACATCTACAGCCGTGATGGACAGGTTACTTACCTCCTGTATGTTACTGGTGGTGTTGGTGATGTACATCTACAGCCGTGATGGACAGGTTACTTACCTCCTGTATGTTACTGGTTGTGTTGGTGATGTACATCTACAGCCGTGATGGACAGGTTACTTACCTCCTGCATGTTACTGGTGGTGTTGGTACATCTACAGCCGTGACGGACAGGTTACTTACCTCCTGTATGTTACTGGTGGTGTTGGTGATGTACATCTACAGCCGTGATGGACAGGTTACTTACCTCCTGTATGTTACTGGTGTTGTCGATGTACATCTACAGCCGTGATGGACAGGTTACTTACCTCCTGCATGTTACTGGTGGTGTTGGTGATGTACATCTACAGCCGTGATGGACAGGTTACTTACCTCCTGTATGTTACTGGTGGTGTTGGTACATCTACAGCCGTGATGGACAGGTTACTTACCTCCTGTATGTTACTGGTGGTGTTGGTACATCTACAGCCGTGATGGACAGGTTACTTACCTCCTGTATGTTACTGGTGGTGTTGTTGATGTACATCTACAGCTGTGATGGACAGGTTACTTACCTCCTGTATGTTACTGGTGGTGTTGGTGATGTACAGCCGTGATGGACAGGTTACTTACCTCCTGTATGTTACTGGTGGGGTTGGTGATGTACATCTACAGCCGTGATGGACAGGTTACTTACCTCCTGTATGTTACTGGTAGTGTTGGTGATGTACAGCCGTGATGGACAGGTTACTTACCTCCTGTATGTTACTAGTGGTGTTGTACATCTACAGCCGTGATGGACAGGTTACTTACCTCCTGTATGTTACTGGTTGTGTTGGTGATGTACATCTACAGCTGTGATGGACAGGTTACTTACCTCCTGTATGTTACTGGTGGTGTTGATGATGTACATCTACAGCCGTGATGGACAGGTTACTTACCTCCTGTATGTTACTGGAAGTGTTGGTGATCTACATCTACAGCCGTGATGGACAGGTTACTTACCTACTGTATGTTACTGGTGGTGTTGGTGATGTACATCTACAGCCGTGATGGACAGGTTACTTACCTCCAGTATGTTACTGGTGGTGTTGGTGATGTACATCTACAGCCGTGATGGACAGGTTACTTACCTCCTGTATGTTACTGGTGGTGTTGTACATCTACAGCCGTGATGGACAGGTTACTTACCTCCTGTATGTTACTGGTGGTGTTGGTACATCTACAGCCGTGATGGACAGGTTACTTACCTCCTGTATGTTACTGGTGGTGTTGTTGATGTACATCTACAGCCGTGATGGACAGGTTACTTACCTCCTGTATGTTACTGGTGGTGTTGGTACATCTACAGCCATGATGGACAGGTTACTTACCTCCTGTATGTTACTGGTGGTGTTGGTGATGTACATCTACAGCCGTGATGGACAGGTTACTTACCTCCTGTATGTTACTGGTGGTGTTAGTACATCTACAGCCGTGATGGACAGGTTACTTACCTCCTGTATGTTACTGGTGGTGTTGGTGATGTACATCTACAGCCGTGATGGACAGGTTACTTACCTCCTGTATGTTACTGGTGGTGTTGGTACATCTACAGCCGTGATGGACAGGCTACTTACCTCCTGTATGTTACTGGTAGTGTTGGTACATCTACAGCCGTGATGGACAGGTTACTTACCTCCTGTATGTTACTGGTGGTGTTAGTACATCTACAGCCGTGATGGACAGGTTACTTACCTCCTGTATGTTACTGGTGGTGTTGGTGATGTACATCTACAGCCGTGATGGACAGGTTACTTACCTCCTGCATGTTACTGGTGGTGTTGGTACATCTACAGCCGTGACGGACAGGTTACTTACCTCCTGTATGTTACTGGTGGTGTTGGTGATGTACATCTACAGCCGTGATGGACAGGTTACTTACCTCCTGTATGTTACTGGTGGTGTTGGTGATGTACATCTACAGCCATGATGGACAGGTTACTTACCTCCTGTATGTTACTGGTAGTGTTGTTGATGTACATCTACAGCCGTGATGGACAGGTTACTTACCTCCTGCATGTTACTGGTGGTGTTGGTACATCTACAGCCGTGATAGACAGGTTACTTACCTCCTGTATGTTACTGGTGGTGTTGGTGATGTACATCTACAGCCGTGATGGACAGGTTACTTACCTCCTGTATGTTACTGGTAGTGTTGTTGATGTACATCTACAGCCGTGATGGACAGGTTACTTACCTCCTGCATGTTACTGGTGGTGTTGGTACATCTACAGCCGTGATGGACAGGTTACTTACCTCCTGTATGTTACTGGTGGTGTTGGTACATCTACAGCCGTGATGGACAGGTTACTTACCTCCTGTATGTTACTGGTGGTGTTGGTGATGTACATCTACAGCCGTGATGGACAGGTTACTTACCTCCTGTATGTTACTGGTGGTGTTGGTGATGTACATCTACAGCCGTGATGGACAGGTTACTTACCTCCTGTATGTTACTGGTGGTGTTGGTACATCTACAGCCGTGATGGACAGGTTACTTACCTCCTGTATGTTACTGGTGGTGTTGGTACATCTACAGCCGTGATGGACAGGTTACTTACCTCCTGTATGTTACTGGTGGTGTTGTTGATGTACATCTACAGCCGTGATGGACAGGTTACTTACCTCCTGTATGTTACTGGTGGTGTTGGTACATCTACAGCCGTGATGGACAGGTTACTTACCTCCTGTATGTTACTGGTAGTGTTGGTGATGTACATCTACAGCTGTGATGGACAGGTTACTTACCTCCTGTATGTTACTGGTGGGGTTGTTGATGTACATCTACAGCGGTGATGGACAGGTTACTTACCTCCTGTATGTTACTGGTGGGGTTGTTGGTGTACATCTACAGCCGTGATGGACAGGTTACTTACCTCCTGTATGTTACTGGTGGGGTTGGTGATGTACATCTACAGCCGTGATGGACAGGTTACTTACCTCCTGTATGTTACTGGTGGTGTTGGTGATGTACATCTACAGCCGTGATGGACAGGTTACTTACCTCCTGCATGTTAATAGTGGTGTTGGCGATGGCCTTTAGGTCTACAGCGGGAATGGACAGGTTGTGTGTGAGCGCTCTTTGTACCACCGTCCAGTTGGTGAATAATGACCTCAACTCCATATCTGTAAGATATAAAGTACACTGTTAGATATCTGAAACATAAGAGCTGAAAGCTCCATGTACTAGATATGCATTACACAGTTAGATCAGAAACCCAACAGTTTTAAGCTCCATGTAGATATAAAGTCCATAGTTAGATATCAGAAACCCAACAGTTTAAAGCTCCATCTAGATATAAAATACATGATTAGATATCAGAAACCGAATAGTTTAAACCAGTCCACTTAGGGTCTATTTCCCTGCAATCTAGAATACGAAGTCATGAAATCATTGCAGTTGTGGTGGTCCCGCGTCATCTTCGAGGTACCTTCGTGGTCCTCGTGGGCGACGTCGAGAGCACCTCTATTACCCGACGCCTGGGGGCGCTGAAGTCCAGCGCCACGTCACCACTTGGTCACGTGGCCCTCGACTCCGGTGTATATAAGGCCGTTGTACGGCCTTCCTCAGGGTCAGTCCAGCCCCGACTGACCATTGTGAGCAATGGTCGGCGGCTGCCCGGCTACCATATTCTAATACTCCTCTGTGCTGCTGCACAGAGGGGGTTCATGTGGAATATTAACTCTAGACACTAGAAGGCCTAGTGTCGAACCTGCAATAGAGTTCAAACTCTGCCACCTGTAACTGTGATCGAGAACGGCTGATGCCTATGTGTTATTAGACAATAAAGTTTTAACTGGAACCTGAATAGTTGTTCTTCGTTGTTTATCGAAAGATTCGATTGAACATCGAGGGGTAGAACGCTACACTGGTGCCGTGACCAGTTGTTAACTTTAGTCCGCATAGGTACTGCGAGCTTAAGTTCGACATGCAGGGTCACTTGGATGAAGGTGATGACCCCAATCACCAACATCAAGTGACTACAGGCCCGTTAGTGGATAGGAATGATCCACTAATCGGCGGTGGTTTGAACCACTCGCTGATATTAGGTCCATCGTCTGACCCGTTGGGCCTGTATCAAAGGAGCCGGCTACTCAATTGGCGAGTATCGACTCAACTCTCTCCGGCGGCTGAGAACTTCTTGAGGACACAGAGTTTGTCCTATGTAGAAAAATCAGCCTCGCCCGTGGGAACTCCAATGGGCCTTGGCAGTTGGTCCTTCGAGGGTCCCTCGCCCGTGTCGATACAAGGAAGTATTGACAGTGGCAGGGGACTCAACGAGGAGTTGCTACAAGAGCAGCAACGCCAACTGCGCCAGGGTCGCCAACAGTTGGATGCTCTCGCGAGTAACACCATGAAAGCTCAGGAGAAGAGTACAGAAATAGAGCTGAAATTGGAACAGCTTAGGCAGCAGGCGTTAGAGGCTTCGAACAAGACTCAGATCGCAAATAGAGAACTTACTGATCTTCAGGAGAAGGTCAAGCAGCTCTCTAGCGCAAAAGAGTCCTTGCTTGCGACGAAGTCTGAGATCGAGCGTAGTCGATTGACAGCAATGGATTGTCAATCCCTGAAAGCAAAGATCGATCGCCTTGCTACTAGCCGCCGAGAATGTGTCGAGAGAGCTCGAAACGATTTTCGGGATGCCCAGCACGAGCAGACGTCCCTTAAACATAAGTTGAAACTACAAGAAGTAGAAAAGACCATGTTGGAGGAACAACTGCAAGAGTTACGGCATGAGTTGAACCAACAATCAGCCGAGCATACTGAAGAAGTAGCTGAACAACTAACTGCTTATGAAAAGCAGGTGAACCAGCTACGTCAGGAACGAGAGTCGTTACTCTGTCAGATGCAAGCTGACGAGGATGCTCGAGCCAGGGACGAGGCAGAAATGCGTCGTCGCTGTGAGGAGCGAATCGAACACGCAAACAAAATGGCGGAATATCAGATTCTAATGGAACAAAAAGCAAGGCATGAAGCCGAGCTTGATTCCTTGAAATCTGATCCCCTAGTAGCCCAATCACTGAAAGATCAGAAGGATTCGGATACTCTGGGAGCCATGCGTGGAGAAATCGATAAGCTCCGACGAGAGATGTCTTCTCGCAGGAAGGCTGATGAAGCCAGGGTGAATAAAGAAGTTCGTGAGGAACTCGCACTCGAGGAACGTCTGAAGGAGCAGACAGACTCGAAACTGCGTGCCGCTAGACTTCGAGAGAGGCAACAAAGTAGTGAATGCAGCACTACTAGAATTGCCACTCAAGAGGACCTAGTCGAGAACCCTGACTACAGAGAGTGGCTTGACCATGCCATGAAGGAGGCCAAGCAACTCTTTGCCATCAGCGAGCAACGAGATCTCTCGAAACCCGAACATGCCCGCCTGGAATTCCTAGTGTCGGAATTAAGACAGGCGGAACGTTCAAAACAGCAGGCGGAGATAGATAGAATGGTGGGAGCAATCGACGACATCTCGAAAGTGGATTCGAGGTCGCGCCGGACCCAACCAGTTCCTTCGATGCCGCGCACCGATGGTCTAAGTGAAGTGATCGGGCAGTTCTCGACCCCTATCACGACCCAACAACATGTTGATCCACCCAAATATAGGGATATCAGGTTCGAAGCTTCACGCCTGAGTGACGCCGAGTCTGGTAACCCCTGGGGGATGAATCATAGTCGTGCAGACACGACTATGAGAAACATGGGGATGGACCATCAAATACCTAGAAGAGGTACAACTTTCGCTCTTGATCAGGTCAGGAGGTCAAGTAGAATGTTTGAAAATACCTCTATCGGGCATGAACCAGCCCGAACTAGGTCAGTCGAGTGCCCTCCATTTACATGGAAGGACGATTGGCTCCGTTGGTACCATGGATTCAATCACGTCCGTCGAGTAAATGTGTGGACCTTGAGCATGGCATTAGCTCAACTCCTCATGTTACTCCAAAATGGCCCCGCAGCTGACACTGTGTGGCTATGGGAAGAGCATGGAGATGGGACTTTGGATGGACTGGTCGACATGGTAACAGAAGCCATGACTTCTAGCCTTCAAGACCCCATCGTTACAATGGAGAAGAGACGCCAAGGCAAGAACGAAAGCATTAGAGCCTATGGCTTTGCTTTGAGACGTCTTGCCGGCGATGCCTATCCAGGTGTGGACTTCTCGGTTGATTGGCTTATAACCAAAATCAACCAGTTGTTCATAGGAGGATTGTATGACGTTGATTTACAACAAGACGTTCTTCGAGAGTGGCGCACTTACATGTCCCTCAAGGATCTCATGGACTTGGCAGACGAGTTGTTGCGGAAACGACAACTCCTGCCGAAGTTGGTGAATCCTACCTCGACAAATGCATTGTCGGCGTTGGCCGACGCTGCCTTGGTCAAGGAGGGACAGGGGGAGGTATCCTCATACTCGAAGCCCGGGGCGGGGAGTAAGACTAAGAAAAGTCAGAAACCCGCAGGTAAATCGAAGACATCAAACAAGGCCTCCAAACCCAAGGTACAGGAGCAGACCTTCTCGCTGAGTCAATTGAAGAATTTACTCAGGGTTATCGAGGGAGGGGATGTCCCTGTTACTACCTCGGAGAGGCCGAGTACCCCTCCGTCTGACGCCAAGTGTTGGAACTGCAAGAAGCAGGGGCATTTCGCACGAACTTGCCCCGAGCCGATTAAAGGACTACCACCTGACGCGACGGAAAACTGAGGCGGGCGGCTCGACGTGGCAATCGAGCTGCCCGACCATCGAAAAGCCAAGGTATCAGCACCTCTGGCACTCCTGATCAGACGACAGTAGATTCGAGGGAACTAGGTAAGGTCCCGGTAGGGCCGTCCCAGCCCTTTACCACAGTGGCACCGGTTGATCACCGGTCGGGTTCCAAAGATGTCGGTGTAGAAAAAGCCTCAATGGCCAAGGAACAGGGCGCTGGCAGCCCGAACTCCGAGGTCGAGGGTTCGACTGGATCGAAAGTGAAAGTCGACGCCGGGAGAGAGGCCCTGATGCGGCAGCTGGCCAGAGTCTGCGCAACAGAGCTTCCCTCAGATGATCCCTGTCTCTCTTTTCTGAAGAAGAGAGGGATCGATCTGGGTACTGACGTAGGATTGAGAATGCTAGCAGGAACCGCCCCCTTGTCGGGGAAACGATGGTACCTGTCTGCGGAGATTCGAGGGCGTTCTCTAGACTTCTTGATAGATACTGGTGCCAGCCACACCATTGTCTCTCGGGAACTCGCGAAAACGTTAGTGGTGCCGTCAGATAATCTCTACGAGGGAATAACGGCGTGCACTGCGTCTGGAGCCGAAATGCAGACTTATGGTCGATTGGTTCTACCTCTTAAGGTCGCATCGACCCACTATGTGTTTAGCCCAATAGTGGCCGATGTGGCTGACGATGGCATTCTGGGGCTCGACTTCGCGGCATTATACGGTATGATCTTGAACCCACGGACGGGTCAATTGGTCATGACCGAGCCGGTAGAGAAGCACCATCAGTGTAAACTGAAGAGAGTGTCATCGATAGCCTCAGTAGCACAGACCACTAGGATACCTGCCAGACATCGGTGCGATGTCTTGGTAAAATCCGAAGGTCTGGAAAGAGACCGACAGGGCATAGTCGAACCCGACCTGAACACTCTGAGATGTTTTGGGTTGGTTGGTGAGGCTGCCCTTGTCAGCAATGTTCGTCGAACAGTGTTTCCCGTCTGTAATCCACTAAATCGAGACATTGTCCTGGAGAAAGGCCAGGTGGTCGGTACTATACAGTATGCTGACAGAAACGGTGAACTCTCGTCACCGGAGGTAGGATCCGTGATGATGCGTCTCGAGCAAGAAGCTGCAGACATCGAGACGGCAGAAATCGCGAGCACCCACACGGGGGAGCTCCCTACCTGGCTGTTAGACATGTATGGCGACACCCACCTGACCCAGCCAGAGGAAAGACTGAAGCTGTCCGCCTTACTACGTAAGCATGTGGATGTCTTTAAATCCCCAGATGAGCCGTTAGGGCGCACCGATCGATGTCTGCATAACATCGACACGGGTGACGCACAACCTATCCGAGTCCCTTATAGAAGGATTCCGCTCAGCAAGAAGGCTGCGGCGGATGAACAACTTAAGGAGATGTTGGATACGGGGGTGGTTAGGCCAAGTACAAGTCCCTGGTCCAGTCCTGTCCAGATGGTGACGAAAAAGGATGGGACCATGAGATTCTGCGTCGATTATCGATGTCTGAATGGAGTGACTAAGAAAAATGCCTACCCCCTCCCGCGCATCGACGAATCCTTGGACGCCCTAGGAGGAAACAAGTGGTTTAGTTGTCTCGATCTCCAATCGTGATATTGGCAGATCGGGATGAATCCCGACGACGTCGAGAAAACCGCTTTTTCCTACCAGAGGGGGCTCTACGAGTTCGATCGAATGGCGTTTGGTTTGTGTAACGCCCCCGCCACATTCGAGCAAATGATGGAGGAGATGTTGAGAGGTTTGCTGGGTAAAAGTTGCCTGGTTTACCTCGATGATATCATCGTCTTCGGCAAGACGACGGATGAAGCAATGGCGAATCTGGCTGAAGTTTTCAACAGGATTCGAGCATGGGGACTGAAGTTGAAACCTAAAAAATGTCAACTTTTTAGGACTTCAGTCGAGTACCTGGGCCGAATCGTGTCTGAACAGGGTATAGAAGCCAACCCGGGGAAAATTAGCGATGTAATGACTTGGGCTAGGCCCACTACAGTGAAGGAAATCAGATCCTTCATTGGTTTTTGTTCCTACTACCGAGAGTTCATCCCGGGGTTCGCGGAACTCGTGAGTCCTTTGCAGGACTTAGTGATCCAAAAACCTAAAGGTAGTAGAGGTCGTTACGAGGCATTCGCGTGGACGGAGAAAGCCGAACATGCTTTTGTCGAGTTAAAACGAAGTTTCAGGGAGACACCTGTACTTCGATTCCCCACACCCGACGGTCGTTTTATCTTGGACACTGACGCTAGCAACACAGCGATCGGGGCTGTTCTATCCCAGGTGCAGGATGGAATGGAGGTCCCGATCTCATTTGCCAGCAACACTCTAAGTAAAACACAACGAAACTACTGCACTACCAAAAGGGAACTGTTGGCAGTTGTCGTGTACACCAGGAAGTTTAGGCACTACCTTTATGGTGGTAACTTCACTATCCGCACCGATCATTCGTCTTTGAAATGGCTCCTAAATTTCAAAGAGGCTGAGGGAATGATGGGTAGGTGGCTGGCCCACCTTTCGGAGTTCGGTCTCGAAAACTCTAAGATCGAACATCGAAGTGGGGCCAAGCATCTAAACGCCGATGGCCTTAGTCGTATCCCTGTGCGGCTATGCCAGAGGTCGGATTGCACAGACTGCGGCAGTCATAATGCTGTTTTGGCAGCTGTAAGTGGTTTAGTAGACAGCCGGGTGGGTGTTGCATTTTGGTCTCTCGATGAACTCATTGATGCTCAGAAAGCGGACGCTGACATCAAACGAGTTGCTGAATGGCTAGTTAAGGGGGCTAAACCCACTAGGCCTGATGTATCGATCGAGAGCGCCGAGGTACGGAAATTAGTAGGGCAATGGCCTCTATTAACCTTCCGTGAAGGCTTGTTGTGTCGCTGGAAAGTCGAGGCGGGTCGAGCTAGACGCACGATTCAAGTAGTTGTACCACGCCAACTGAGGGGTGAGGTACTCTCCTTTTGCCACGGACACCGAACAGCGGCACATTTTGGTCGTAAACGAACGCTCGAAAAAGTGAAAAGGAGATATTACTGGCCCGGGATGGGAAAGGACATAGGTCGTTGGGTTCGACACTGTCCTACCTGTTGCCTAGTAAAGCCCGGTGAGGGCATGGGTAAGTCTCCTCTACACCAAGAGTTGTTCGGGGTGAGATTCGGGAGGATAGCTATGGATATCATCTCGGGATTTGCACCCACGCCAAACAAGAATACTTGCATGTTAGTAATCCAGGATTACTTCACCAAGTATGTACGCGCTATTCCCCTACCAAATCACACGGCAGAGACCTGTGCAGAGGCCTTCGTGGACGAATGGGTTTTGACCTTTGGAGTCCCGTTGCTTCTGCATTCCGACCAAGGTCGAGAGTTTGAGTCTCGACTCTTCTCTGAGATGTGTGAATATTTGACGATTGTAAAACAGAGAACCAATCCATACAGACCACAGAGTGATGGTCAGGTGGAAAGGTTCAATAGAACGTTGATTCAGAGTCTGACTATGTTGGTAGACAAACATATGGACGACTGGGATGAACAGGCTAAATATGTGGTGTCCGCATATAACAGCTCTGAGCACAGTTCTACTGGATGCAGTCCAAATATTTCGGGGGAAGAAATTCTCATGCCAGCGGATGTGATTTTCGGCTCAATCGAGAACCCACTCGAAGTCCCTTGTTCCGTCACCTTCGTGGAACAACTTCATGACCGATTAAGGGAGAGTTATAGCATGGTAAGGGAAAACCTAGGTAAATCTGCGGAACGCCAGAAGGTCGGGTATGACTATGGGCTAAAGCAGAGAAGATACTCAGTTGGTGAACAGGTGGTGAGGTACCACACCCCCCAGGCAGCTATGAAGCTTGCCCCCAACTGGGATGGGCCGTTCGTTGTAGATTCTGTCCTCTCTGAGTCGACATTATTACTTCGATCATCCCGCGGACGGTTGCAAAAGAGCAATGTTGATAGAGTGCGCCGGTGGTTGGGCGTAGAACTATCACAAACTGTCGAGTTGTTGCAACCACAACTTGATGATGATTCACCTTCTCGTAAGGCTACGAAAAGGGCTAAGTCTGTTTCTGGACAGGTCGAAATAGAGGTTGAAAGGTCGCGGCCGGAAGTCCAGTCTAAAGAACAAACTAAGCAGGGTCATCGAAAACGACAGCAAAAAGCTCGAAAACTGAGCGAGGTGGAGGTGTTGGATGCCAGTAAACCATCAAAGCGGCGCCGTGGTCGACGGGCCCGTCGAGATAAGTCGAAAACATCTAAACAGCCTTTGAAGGGATGTCGGAAGCCCGACCCCCCCTCGAAGGTGCGAACGACTGAACAAACTTCACATCGAAACGTTTCGATTGAAGTGAAAGATCAGTCACTCCAGTCCGGACCTATGACTCGAGCGAGGCTTAAGCGCCAAGGCTCATCAAAGGAACGGTCAGCGAGTGTCGAGGATGAAAGGAAACCCAGAGCAAACACTCTGGCTCCTGCATCCACACCGTCACAAGTGATGGGGGGCAGACGCCGACGGAAACGGGTTAATAGCCCGGTCGGCCAAGCCACATCAAAGGACGGCGAGCTAGGAGGGGGTGAGGGTAACCCGCCCCGAGGCTCAACACTCGTTCCAACAGTAAAGGTTAGAATCAGGAAAAGTCCTAGATTAAACCCTACTCAGTAATCGATGAGTCGCACAATACTAAGCAGCAGCTTTACTAACCTGTTTTTTTTTAATGAGACTTTAAAATAACGGGTGCCGTTCTTGAGTAAATCTGTCTGTGGACGTGAAGCCGACGGTGAATAAAAAATTACACAACGAGAAGTCGTACGATTGCCTCTTAGTTTGAGACAAACTGACACTGGAAACATGGAAGTTTGGAGCCTCTGATTTTATTGACTGTGAGGACGGGTTCCCAGCATAGGCTGGTGGATACTGCCCGAAGGGTAGATCCATATTGGAACCATTTTTTTTAATCCCGGTAGTCTGATGAAGGAGGGGGTGCCCAGATTAATCCATGTTAATAGTGTTGGAACCCATAGACCGCATAGGAAATAACGGCATATGCAAACATTGCGACTGGAGAAGCAGAGCGTGACGGTGAGGGGAGAGTGAGTCGTTCTATTTTTTGAGCAGTACCTTATTTGGTCATGGCGTGATGCGCTGTGGACCAATAGGGTTCGCCCTCCTCGGTCACGTAGCCCCTTCCTCCAATCAGAGACGTGCGCCACAGGGATAAAAGGCCGCGTCGCATACCACAGAGGTCACATCTGCGCCCTTCTCGTGAGAGTCGGACGCAGATGAAGCTGGACTAAGCCTAGCTTATTCCAGCTGGTACGCTCCGCCCGGAAAACTTCCTACCTGAGTGTAGGAGGTCTCCCTGCCTAGTGTCGAGGGACACAACCTGTGTGAGCGCAGGTTCGTGATCTCTCGAGGCTCCAGTCTTCGGTCCCTCGACCCGCCTGAGTGCGGTTCGAGGTACATCGAAGGCACATTCGAGGCTTCGACCCGCCAGAGTGCGGATCGAAAAACCTCGAAGATCCTCTTCGACGTCTCGTCCCGTCTGAGAACGGTTCGAGACCCGGAGTCTTCTCTCCCTGGTGGAACCCAGCAGTTCAGGAAGAATCATGGGGTCCTCGTCCGACGAGCAGTCAGGGTACAGCTCTTCGGCGAGCCACAAGTCGCAGAAGAAGAAGAAGAAGAAGTCCAAGAGGACCAGACCCGAGCAAGAGCTCGAGTCTACCTCGGCTAAAAGTGCAGCTCTTCTGAAGCAGATCGAGGATGCACAGAAAGCCTTGGCCGAGTCCCAGGAACGGGAGAAGGAGCTCCGCCGTAAGGCGAAAGAGGCAGCTAAGCAGCAGAAGCGCGACTTGAAAGCCGCGGCTGCTGCCGCCTCGAGGGACTCCTCCCCCGATGAGATGGAGGTCGACGAGCCGTCGACACCTGCTCCATCAAAAAGTGCTACTCCTTCAGGTTCTAAGGGCAAGAAGTCCACTGAATCGAAGGCATCCGAGGGGACCTTGAAAGACTTCAAGATCCCTAAGGTGCCCAAGAAGGAAGGTAGCAAGAAGGAATCCGCAGCCAAGAAGGCTCCAGCCCGGGAGAAGAGTAGCGAGTCTACTGCACCCCCGGAACCTGGAACCGAGCCGTCGGAGGTCGATGCCGGTGCCGTGGAGAGCACCGTATCCTCACCCCCAGACACGGCCAAGGCTGTCGACGAGTGGAAGCGGCTGTCAGCGATCACTGCCAAACGACGTATTGAGTACGTCGATGACAGGCCTCTGACCAAGCTTCAGGACTACCGCAAGAACGGTCAAGTGGTACTCCCGAGTCTCGTCGGTAAGGATGGTAGTGACGACGAGGAATGGTATTCGGACGATAGTCATGCCATTGACTGGTATGTCTCGATGATCGAGAATATCACGAATGCCTCAGACTCGTCGGGGGTGTCGCTGCCCGAGCGACAGCGGATTGGGTTCGCATGGCGCATCTTCAATCCAGGGCAGCAGTGTGCTTTCGAGAACTGCACACGTAAGGGGTTTCCCCCTCGCGTATACGCGACTGACGGCAGGTATGCTCGACACTTGGTTGAAGAGCATCGAGCCATCCGTCCGCAGTTCGGTTGTGTTAAGGTGGAAAAGACCATTCCATGTTACCAGGACCCTGATGACCCGACCTCTCCTCCTTTCGTGACCTCACGAAGGGGCTTGATGGCGCGTCATCTCAAGTCGTACAAGCAGCCCCATAAGTACAACGCCGAGGGCGCTATCCAACTAGTGGAGACTCTGGTTGGAAAGTGTGAACGGAATGAGAAGACAGGCGCGCCGACTAGACACTGGATGCGGATGGCCCCCGCACCCCCGTCTACGAAGCGCCTGTACATCAGACCGGAACTGATGCCCGCTTTCTACGGTGCCTACCCCGAGTTCAGGGTAGAGCAGCGGAAGAAGCGGGAGGCCAGTCGTCCTCGAGACCCAGGACCAACAGCCTCTACAAGTGGGAACAAGAGGCCCCACTCTACAGAGGCTGCTAAGTCTGCCGGTTCGACTGAACCTAAGAAGCCTAAGCCGCAGGCTGCTCCCTCGAAGCCCGAAAAGGCATCGAAAGCCGCCCCGGCCCCGGCTCCTAAAAAGTCGAAGAGTGCTTCGACCGGTTCGGCCAAACCAAGCACTAGTGGTGCTAAAACTGGAGGCAAGACAGTGGAATCCCGGGGTGGTCGTGATCGACAACCCAAGGTGACCACCAACTCGTCTCCTGTCAAGCCCCCTACAGCGGCAGAGGGCAGCACCCCAGCTGCCACGCCGCGTGTCCACGTGGGAGGCGCGACACTGACCTCGGCAGCAGGAGCTAGCTTTTCCAACGTCGTGACAGGCGCCGACACCCCGACAGCAACCTTGCGTTGGGAGTTGGCACAGCCTGCATACGGCGATGGCGTCGAATGTGGGGTCCCCAAGACGTTCGTGGAACGTTGTAAGGGACTTCTACAGATGACAGGCAGCCCTGCTATCGACAAGTTCGGTGAGGCATTCCGTGAGGAAGCGAGTGCCTACTTGTTCGGCCTGTTTGATAGAACAAACATGGCCATCCGTAACGAGCTCCTTCCGGCTCTGAGGGAAGAGGCGCGCCAGACCGTTCAGATGGAGATGGACTCTCGTCTGACCGATGTCCGAACGCGTCTCAATAACTTTGAGTCACAGGCCCAATATGATATTACCAAGAGGGATAGTATCATAGAAGGCTGGGAGGAAATCGACCGCAAATTCTTTAGAGTCTTCGGGGTCCAACTCTCGGAATGGATGAGGGACAAACACCATGGCGTCCGAACCCTGAAGCCCATTCGAACCGAGCCCTCTCGCGAAGCGCAGAGGTACCTCGTCGAGGGTGGAGTGATTCCTGACGTCAGGACGCTGGCGGCTCAGACGAATCCTTTGAGAGAGTTGTCTCCAAAGATTGACAGTCTGAGCTCGGCTATGACGATGTTGGGCCGAGAGCAGGTGGTGCAGGACAAGCCTGACACCCCGGGTAGGTCTCTCGGTGCCTCCGTCTACCCACCAGCAGCCCCGTCTTCCTCCTCGGCTCCCTTGATAACCCTCTCGGGAGCCACCGAGCCTACACCGCCACCGGTCCAGAGGGTGGTGTCACCTAGGATCCATCCGGATCTTCATGGCATCACACCCCTGACCTCAGCGAATGTAGCCGTCTGCCCGGACCCGTCGGCTTCCGCCCAAGCAGTAGAACCTGCCGAGGCGGAACAGTCGATGGACATAGACGGGGACGTCGATGTCGTCGGTCAATCTCCAACGACTCCCCCTGACCAGGGGGACGAGGACGACCTTGAAGGTCGGGAGAGCGACAACGACGACGGAAGCGACTCAGCAGACTCGGCCGTTCTCCACTCAGATGCTGAGGGGGACTCCCGGGATGCACCCGAGACCTCTAACGAGGCTTGGAGTACGACAATGGACCGTGTGGCCCCATTGCCGGAGTCGCCGACGTTTTCAGGCCAGCTAGCCGCCAGTGCTTCACATGAGGAACGCACTGAGGGAGAGCAGGCTGAAATCGACGCCGCTACAGGGTCCATCTCGGAGGATCAGTAGTATGATACTACTGCTCCTCCTCTTCAGTCTGGATCGCTGACATCGAACAGAGTCTCGATGTCAGCACGGAACCCCCGGGAACTCGTTCCCGGACGACGGTGTACCCTCCACGAGTGGGGGTACCTTTCCTGTCCCCGGACCTCCCTGCGAAGCTGTGTGGATCCGACGCCACCCTGGTCTTAGGGCCCGGTGGTGCCACACATCCTCGGCCTCACGGTCGAAGGACCATCATAGTAGTATTGTACGCTATCGATGGGCTTCCTACGCTGGAAGGAGCTTCTCAACGAGACAGGGAGGAAACGACACGACCCCGGTTGCCATACCCGGTCGTGCCTCCCTCGGATCGACCAGGAACAGGTCGTGAAGCAGTGTTTCGGCACTGGTCTCCTACGTTGGATGGAGCAACGCCTTATAATTAACTGTGATAATAATTTTTTTTCTACAGTACAGTAGAAACTATATTTCTATATATTCCTCTACTGTTCCTGTCGACTATGTCGACGGATCCAGTAGTTCATATTATTATCTAATTGTTTAGACTGATCCGGGATCTCTGAATTTTCAGAGACCTCGTTTCAGTCTAGTGGGGGGTGGTGTGGTGGTCCCGCGTCATCTTCGAGGTACCTTCGTGGTCCTCGTGGGCGACGTCGAGAGCACCTCTATTACCCGACGCCTGGGGGCGCTGAAGTCCAGCGCCACGTCACCACTTGGTCACGTGGCCCTCGACTCCGGTGTATATAAGGCTGTTGTACGGCCTTCCTCAGGGTCAGTCCAGCCCCGACTGACCATTGTGAGCAATGGTCGGCGGCTGCCCGGCTACCATATTCTAATACTCCTCTGTGCTGCTGCACAGAGGGGGTTCATGTGGAATATTAACTCTAGACACTAGAAGGCCTAGTGTCGAACCTGCAATAGAGTTCAAACTCTGCCACCTGTAACTGTGATCGAGAACGGCTGATGCCTATGTGTTATTAGACAATAAAGTTTTAACTGGAACCTGAATAGTTGTTCTTCGTTGTTTATCGAAAGATTCGATTGAACATCGAGGGGTAGAACGCTACACAGTATTTATTCTGGCATCAGCTCGAGCAAGTTAACATATGCATATGAATATCTTCACACAATAACTTTCAGTTCTAATGTGATGAGCACATCCCCATTTGCCTCATCCCACAGGATGACGGAAGGTCATATTCATGGTAGGAAAACTACATTACCTATTTTCTCAGACCACTTTGTTGAAGCCTCGGCGTATGTGCATCAAACATACCCAGAAGAACCGTTTACGCTGGAGAAGCCCACAATGGACTGGACTACTGATATCATTAATAGTTAAATGGATTATTTATATAAAGTCATCTTACCCTGTAATTGTGTAAATACATGGTGTAATGCTGCCGGGTCCTCTATAATACTGCGGTACAAATCCGGTAGTCGGTCCATATCCTCTGGTGTGAACGCCGGGTCAAAGAAGTTGTTGTGGTGTGCAATCTGACTAAACTCTGTCAGGAACTTGGAAGCCCTGCGACAGATAAACACAGCTTGTAACATATTGTGCTAGTATTTATTTACACCTGCTTTTCTTGGCTTGGACCATGTTATTATCATTATATCACACATGCTCTTTTAATATGCATGAATTTTATTCTTTTCCCACGTGAAAATACTGAGGGGCATAGACAGTATTACACAGAAGGTGTGTGATACGTAAGGCGAGCATTACACAACGTGACACTCTGAAGACGTCATAGATTCAAAAAGGCACCGTAAACAAGAGTTACGCATGTCTAGTATGGGTAAATTCTCTTGGATTTAAGGAATGGTAGTCGTGTCAAGATGATGTAAGTAGATGATCTAACCATGAGATAAACAGAATAAAGCACTTGTGGGAGTCTGTGTGAGAGTTATTGCATCCGCAGATACCCACTCATGAACCGTTGCTAATTTATTAAAAGGGTTGGTCATTTTTGCACTATAGTGAGCAGATTGAAGGTGATTGATTTATCTCATGGTTAGATATATATATATATGGGCAATTTTTATTTTATGGGTCTCAACTTTCAAGCAAGTTAGATACATCAAAATAGTGTTAAAACAACCCCTTTTTGTCCCCTCACCCTGTCTAAAGTATCTGAGCTAGATTGATTGATTCTTGCGTAATGACTAATTATGGCCTCAATAAAAGGTAAATTATATGATTTAATACCTAGGTTACACCATTATTTTTCTCTGAGACATTAACTGAAGGCCTTTTAGGTGTAAGATCCAGCAAGTGCATTGTCCACACCAGATTTTGAGCCATATGATTGATCCCACACAGGAGACTAGTTGAGATAGGACTTTGATATTTGGTATGAACAATATACTATCAGGAAAGAAATTATTGGTGAGTTCTCAACCAATTTGCATTAATATCATAGAAGTTATGACCATGTTGCCGGATCTTACATTGCCATAAATTCACCTATATGCAAAATCATGCTTAAAATACTAAAATAATTCCTTCAGATGTATTTTATATATTTTGTCTCCCTCATTTCTCAGCCTAATGTGATTGATTGAAATAGATATTGACCTCTTAATTGGAGTCTGCATCAAATTATTCTCTACAATATATGAAAAAGGCTTTTGTGTCATTTGAAAAAGATTTTCATGATATTTAGGGCTTAAACTCACTAAGAATGGTCAAAATCCACTAATTAAAAAAAGGACTTTTAGATCTAAGTGCCTGCTATACGTTGGTAATGCCTGATTCAGCAAATATTACCTTACAAATTTTCCACAGCAGTGTGACATAAGTGCCGAATGTTGAGACCCCTAAAAAAGATTTTACTCATATATATATATATATATATATATATATGTATATATATATATATATATATATATATATATATATATATATATGCATACATATTGATTGAGCTGGTCCTGTACTCACGTTGCATTATGCAGGTTGACATAGCCTTGATCATCCACCTCCCCCTGGTCACAAAACGCCTGCATGATTGACATGACGCCGGCCGATGGCAGTGGGCGTGCCGTAAAATATTCTGTTAAATGGAAAGTACATTTGTATAAAGTATGATTGACATGAATCCCACTGTTGTCAATGGGGGCAATGTAAAATATTCTATGAAATAAAGATGAGTACATGTATATGTGATGCGCAGTGTGGAAACAAGTTGATTCTTAGACAGATATTTGAAAATCATGTTTTGTTTCATCGATTACCCAAACCTCTAGCTGTAATGGCTTCAAAAGGATAAGTGTTATTTATCTTACTGTAACTTAACTGTAGGTGTGAAGAAAGCTGTGAGAATAAAACCTTGAAATGTCAAACAGCAAGCCTTCACTGTTCGCCAATTACATGGATATACAGTAGTACCATATCTAGCTATGGTAAAAGCGGTCGAGTATTGTTATTCTGAAATACAGTTGTACCTGGTGTAGGCATAACGCCACATACGAGAAGTGCATTCTGCTGTAGGTACAGGTGGTTCTACTGCCCACTTATGTCATATCTAGCAATGGGGTATTATATATCGGCGCCATTATATCCAATACATGACCATAGTGATAACAAGAAGTTGGCGATTAGTGGATAATTGATGATAGCTGATAGATCACATGCTGAGTAGATGTTAACTCAGTGAGTAGCTAGTTGGTAATGCTGGCAGGTGTCCTGGCACCTGGCTGTATATACATAATGACACTCGGGTGTACCAGCCCCTAGTAGAAGGGTTTGGTACTACTGCATACATTATAGGCGAGTAGGCCTACATGTAATGAGCTACAATTAATGGTATATATGGTATAATGTACAATATAGTAATAAAGTAAATGCGGTCGAGTTCTCTACTTATCACACTTATAGGGTATTTAAAGCCCATTTACAGTTGTGGCTGAAAGTGTTGGTGCAAATAGGCTATACCTGTCTCTCTTTAAAACTCAGTCATTCATAAACGTCTAGGCATGGGCCCTTTGCAGGGTCCTTTGCAATGCCAGCATGCATGTTTTATTCAAGAATTCAAGATCAGTCACCAAATCAATTCCAGCAGTACATAATGTGATATAATGTTTATGTATGTATGTATGAATGTATGATATCTAGATGAAGGCGTAACTTACTGGCATGGATAGCACGGGGAGGCTGGTCTTTACGGATCAAGATGAGGATGACGAATAGCACCAGAGGGATGAACAGCTCGAACATCAACACAAACTGGAATGTGGAGGGAAAATACATTCAGTACATCAAGTATTATTAACTTTAGTAAACTATGACTAATCAGTACAAGGCAACCATTTTTATTTCACAGTAAAATCTAAGATACAAGATGCGGCTTAAAGATGGGATAATAGTTCTCTCAAGAAGCACAGGGGCAGGAGCACCAGTCTTTTATTTCATGTTGATATGCCCGAGATACTGACAGCCCATAGCCTTACCATTGCAGCTCCGTATCTCACACCCCCCGTGAGATAACCCACGAAAATATCACACGGTGAGGTCACGTGACCATTTAGTGATGTCATAGCTCCAAGATGGCGATGTAAACAATGCGCATGGGGAGTCATTCTGGTAAATTCTAATGTAATTCAGCAGTTTTAGATAAAATAACATGAACCTGCGGGCGTCGTGCGATACGGCAACTGATCGGCGCGTGCGATAACCCCCCGACATTCCTCCAACTCATGAACCTTTGCTTATTTATTTGATAAATATACCCAACCTAAACCTTAACCTGTCTCCTTTGGAGTCAGCGCTATAGATACCTTTATAAAATCTAAAAATTCATAGAGTAGAACAAAATTTATGGCTTTTAGATAAGTTAGGTCAAATCTCCAAATTCAATGCACAAGGCGTGGCTATGAGGTATTTTGATATAGAGAATAAAGGTCTATACAGTTCACCACACACTACAAATGTGTACGGCCTATAGCTATAACACATCGTCACCACAGGGCAATAAGGTTGTAACTGACATTTTGACAAAATCGAATTACTTTGATATGTATTGACCCTTATCTACCTTCTATGAAAGTATTGAAGCTCTGAGTATGATGTAGTGTGCACAGGCAAACGAATTAAGGTTGTATCAACCATGTGCTATATTAATTGCACCACTTCTTTTGCTCTCCTGAAAAAAAAAAACCTGAAATGTGCAGATATGACCTTGTTGCACTGAGGTGATGATATCTGTATGTGCTGCGCTTGACTTATCTGACAATAAACCTAGCTAGTATATATAGTATATTATAACCTATACCCATGACCGATTTGTTTGTGTGTAGAGCCTTACTTGACTTATGTCAATAAGATTGATTTATTTCATCGCCTTGTGTTATAGCTCACACGAGCCCGGTCAGCGTTTTGAAGCTGCTCCATGTATTGAGCAATTATTAGTTACTGACAAAACGACAGCCACATTTGGCTAACCCTAAAGTTTTATATTATCAGTCAATACGTAAACTTGCGGGACACAGGCTTTTGCTAGCAAAATCGCTGCGAGGCCCGTAGACATTGCCAGACTGCAGGACTGAATGATTTGCTCTATTCCTGGGACCATGGGGTACATTTTGGATTTCACTGCTTGTAAATCAGACCCTTTTTAAGGCTTTTACAGCATAAAATATAAGGCATTACTGTTTTTTTTTCAAGATTTGAAAAGAGTTGAATGTTTAAAATACTGAGTTAATTCCTATTTTCTTTCCCAACAATAATAAACTTGAACCTCCAGGCCTGGAGAGTAATGTAATCTGTAGGACTGAATGGCCTGTGAGGGGAAAGGCTTTTCGCATAGATTGGTATATATCATCAGCTTTGCCATTATAGAGCATCTCTAGAGGGTAATGTATAGCATGGGATCATAGCAGTACTTAAGAGTTTACCTAACTTTATTTACCCTAGAATTTAGCCAAAATTAGGGGTTAAATGCGGGGCGCCTCCCCCCCTTTTCCAAATCCTGGATCCGACACTGGATAGTGTAGGACTATTCTACCCGATTTATATACATGAATATTTGTAGTGCTTCTGAATTGATATTTTAATGGCCAAAGGAAAACCTGCAAACACAGGGCAGAATGGGCTGTTGTCATGATCTCAGTTGTTTAGTTCTGTAGAACCGTGTTCTTAAGTACACTTGAGTCATACGCCAGGGGTAGGCCTTTAGCATAATTTCTTTGATATTTTATTATCTATTTAATCCTCATCAATGCATCAAGACCATTGGTTGCGATTGGTTGCCATTGGTTGCCATTGGTTGTCATTGGTTGTCATTGGTTGTCATTGGTTGTCATTGGTTGTCATTGGTTGCCATTGGTGGCCATTGGTTGCCATTGGTTGCCATTGGTTGCCATTGGTTGCCGTTGGTTGTCATTGGTTGTCATTGGTTGTCATTGGTTGTCATTGGTTGCCATTGGTTGCCATTGGTTGCCATTGGTTGCCATTGGTTGTCATTGGTTGCCATTGGTTGCGATTGGCTGCCATTGGTTGTCATTGGTTGCCATTGGTTGTCATTGGTTGTCATTGGTTGCCGTTGGTTGTCATTGGTTGTCATTGGTTGCCATTGGTTGCCATTGGTTGCCATTGGTTGTCATTGGTTGTCATTGGTTGCCATTGGTGGCCATTGGTTGTCATTCATTGCCGTTGGTTGCCATTGGTTGCCATTGGTTGCCATTGGTTGCGATTTGTTGTGATTGGTTGTCATTGGTTGCCATTGGTTGTGATTGGTTGCCATTGGTTGTGATTGGTTGCCATTGGTTGTCATTGGTTGCCATTGGTTGCGATTGGCTGCCATTGGTTGTCATTGGTTGCCATTGGTTGTCATTGGTTGTCATTGGTTGCCGTTGGTTGTCATTGGTTGTCATTGGTTGCCATTGGTTGCCATTGGTTGCCATTGGTTGTCATTGGTTGTCATTGGTTGCCATTGGTTGCCATTGGTGGCCATTGGTTGTCATTCGTTGCCGTTGGTTGCCATTGGTTGCCATTGGTTGCGATTTGTTGTGATTGGTTGTCATTGGTTGCCATTGGTTGTGATTGGTTGCCAGTGGTTGTGATTGGTTGCCATTGTTTGCCATTGTTTGCCATTGGTTGCCATTGGTTGCCATTGGTTGTCGTTGGTTGTCATTGGTTGCCATTGGTTGTCATTGGTTGCCATTGGTTGTCATTGGTTGCCATTGGTTGTCATTGGTTGCCGTTGGTTGTCATTGGTTGTCATTGGTTGCCATTGGTTGTCATTGGTTGTTATTGGTTGTCATGATGCATGGATGTAGCCATGACGAGTGGCTCACCCATCATGTATACCCTATTGGGTTGATACGGTTGATACCCTGAACTACCCTCCCTGAGGATCGGTATGATGCACCAACAAACTGTGAACAGAAGCCCCAGCACTCCATTAGGCCGCTTAAAAAAGATAATAAGTTTTGCGGACACTTTTAGGAAAAATAGGGTGAGGGCGGGAGGCTTTTTATTTTTTAAATTTTATTTGGATTTGAAGTGACGAGGGAGGGGCTTTCTTTTTATTTTTATTTGCTCAATATTTTTTCAAAAAACTATTTCCATACATTTTCATTAAAGGAAGCATTACTAACATCATCTATCCAATAAATCCACACTGTAGAAGATAAATTTGGGATTAATGTACTGTTTTAATCACGTTTCTATTCCAAGTACTTGCTGATATATGAACATTTTTGTTTAGGGAATACTTTTTTTAGGGGATGCAAATTTTTTAGACATTCTTTTTTTTTTGAGGATTTATTAAATAAAAAGCAAAAATACGTCCCCTTTTAACTGATACAGGTGGTATCCGTGCAGCTAATAATCTTTTTTAAGTGGCCTTAGTACATCATGACGACCAGTGGGCATGATGCATCGATGCAGTAGCTGCCCTTAACCTGCCTAAATGCATCATGCCCATTGGTCGCCATGATGCACCAATGAAGTGCGGTCAAGACTGCTCCCCAGCACTTCATTGGAGCATCATGCCGACCCTACAGCATTGATACATATACATCCGTAGGGTCAGCATGATGCTTCAATGAAGTACTGGCGAGTAGTCTTGTCAGCACTTCATCGGTGCATCATGACGACCAATGGCCATGATGTTCACCTACATCAGCGGCCTTAAAAGGGTTGATTTCCAAAATAGAGATTGGCATTCTGCTCAGTGCAGATTGCACCTATCATGTTGTAGTACAGGGTGAGTTTTACCATAAGGAGAGTGGCATGTTGCTCAGTGCAGATTGCACCTATCATGTTGTAGTACAGGGTGAGTTTTACCATAAGGAGAGTGGCATGTTGCTCAGTGCAGATTGCACCTATCATGTTGTAGTACAGGGTGAGTTTTACCATAAGGAGAGTGGCATGTTGCTCAGTGCAGATTGCACCTATCATGTTGTAGTACAGGGGGAGTTTTACCTGAGTGCTGTGTCAGTATAGAGACAGGGGTGGGTATAGGAGGGATGATAGCCGGGCGGTGTGCATTGATTGATCTACTCTCTCACCCTCAGTCTGGTTGGACTAACACTTTGGCTGAGCATGGGTAAAATTGTACACAGTGCCCATTTCTATGATACTAGGTCTCTAGGAGGGCTTTTCTTATTGTACTTTGGCTGCCATTATATTGATAGCCAGGCTTATACCACGATTTCTGGGTTACTCAGTGCTTTTTGCTGGATATTCCCATGCACATACTAAGAGAGTAATGAATGGGCTATCAGCGGACAGGCAGCGGCACACGGCTAAAGATTTGAATGCGTCTCGCTGTTATGTTTGTGTATAATACACCTCGTCGCCCGGCAGCGGACAGCGACAGCACACACGGCAAAAAAAGACGCGCCCAGACCGGGACGCGATCCGTGTATCTCTCACGGCTGAGCGCAAAGCGCTAACCGCTAGGCCACCGCGCCTTCTCCGTTCACTGCGTCTCGCTGTTATGTTTGTGTATAATACACCTCCTCGCCCGGCAGCGGACAGCGACAGCGCACACGGCTTCGTATCATAGCAAGACCTGGTTCTAACCGAGCGTATCTCGTCAGTCCCTGTGGCGCAGTGCATAGGGAGTTGGTTTAGGGATCTGAGACTGCAGGTTCGATCCCTACCCTGGCCTGGACTATTTCGTGGGTTTTAACATGTGACATATGACATGTAAGGTGTGCTGATATCCATGGATATCAGGCACTAGTGCCTGTTATCCATGGATATCAGGCACACCTTACAAAAGTCATGATGCATGCATCATGGTGTGCAATATCTACAGGTATCAGCATGGGGATATCCAGAAAAAGCACCCAAAATCCAAGAAATCGTGTAATAACCGTCGATATTGCACACCCTGTAGGCTGTAACATCAATTTTGTAAGGTGTGCGGTTATCCATGGATAACCAGCACACCGTGCAGTTATCCATGGATAAACCGCACGCCTCTCATGTCCCTCCATGTCATATGTTACATGTTAAAACCAATGAAATTTACAAGGCAAGGGTAGGGATCGAACCAGCATTCTCACATCCCAAATCCAACACCCTATGCATTGCGCCACAGGGACTGACGTGTGATGGTCTGGGTTTGCTTGGTAAGCTTGTAGAGGTAGGCGGGACGAGTCCCGGCCCGGGCGTATATTTTTGTTCCCTACTGTCCGCATTCAGATATAGCAAAGCCGAGACGGCCGCTGAAGGAGGAGACGCGGTGGTCTAGTGGTTAGCGCTTTGCGCACAGCCGTCAGAGGTACGCGGATCGAGCCCCAGTCCGGGCGCATGTTTTTTTCGCTGTGTGCGCTGTCGCTGTCCGCTGCTGGGTGACGAGGATACACAAACATAACCGCGAGACGCATCTTTTTTTCGCCGTGTGTGCTGTAGCTGTTAGCAAAGGCTAATTACACTCAGCCTACGGCCTCATGTAATTATCCTTCACTAACACACACTCGTCATGAATTATCCATTGATTACTTGTTTATTATTACACGATTTCTGTGATTCTGAGTGCTTTTCCTGGATATTCCCATGCACATACCTGTCGATATTGCATGGCATGATGCATGCATCAGGACTTTTGTAAGGTGTGCGGTTATCCAAGGATAACAGGCATCCAGTGTTGTTATCCATGGATAACATGCACACCTTACATGTCATATGTTACATGTTAAAACCTACGAAATTTTCATTGCCAGGGTAGGGGTCGAACCTGCACTCTACTGATCCCAAATCCAACTCCCTATGCATTGCGCCACAGGGACTGACAAGAAATGGTTGGTTAGAACCAGGTCTCTATATTAAGTCATTGATATGATACAAAGCCCGGGGAGGTCACTCACATGTAACTAGTATACATTTCAAAGTGTTAAAAATATCCTGTAGTCTGGGTTGTGACCCCCCAGCTTTTTCCCTGCTGCTCCCATAACCACGACAACTGCTGGTCATGTTCAGACCAAACCAACGGCTTCCGGGTGCCAAGGTGTGTGTACCGATAGTATAGTGGCTAGCGAGTAGCACTCCAAAACCTCCCTATTACCATAGTATAAGGTTGCTAAACCTCCCTATTACCGTAGTATAAGGCCTAAACCTCACTATTACTGTAGTATAAGGCCTAAACCTCCCTATTACCATAGTATAAGGTTGCTAAACCTCCATATTACCATAGTATAAGGCTTAAACCTCCCTATTACTGTAGTATAAGGCCTAAACCTCCCTATTACCATAGTATAAGGTTGCTAAACCTCCCTATTACCATAGTATAAGGTTGCTATCCTCCCTATTACTGTAGTATAAGGTTGCTAAACCTCCATATTACCATAGTATAAGGCCTAAACCTCCCTATTACTCTAGTATAAGGCCTAAACCTCCCTATTACCATAGTATAAGGTTGCTAAACCTCCATATTACCGTAGTATAAGGCCTAAACCTCCCTATTACTGTAGTATAAGGCCTAAACCTCCCTATTACCATAGTATAAGGTTGCTAAACCTCCATATTACCGTAGTATAAGGCATAAACCTCCCTATTACAATAGTATAAGGTTGGTAAACCTCCCTATTACCGTAGTATAAGGCATAAACCTTCCTATTACCATAGTATAAGGCCTAAACCTCCCTATTACCGTAGTATAAGGTTTCTAAACCTCCATATTACCGTAGTATAAGGCCTAAACCTCCCTTTTACCATAGTATAAGGCCTAAACCTCCCTATTACTGTAGTATCAGGCTTAAACCTCCCTATTACCGTAGTATAAGGCACATCCTATAAGGCAGGATTTACTCCTGCTCTGCCTTAAATAGAATCAGTAGAAACTGTGGGTGCACCTTATAGGGGAGCACATTTTACTAGGTGTATAGAACAGCACTTAAGTGACAAAGGCTCTTAAAATCTATCCCCAGGTGCACCTCATATATCATTTTAAAGTGTTTTATTGGGTCATGAAGTTTATATAGTTTCTTCTTAAGACCAGGGTGTCTAATGTGCAGTTTTATGGTAGTACATGTTTACATGGCATTGACCTGAAGTCGTCCTGTTTGAATGACCTGGTAGGAGGTGTGTGATCGGGGGGAGGGGGTAGAGGGGTGCATCTACAGGGACTCCATGTATTTATACCACCCACAACTTTAAGCTAAGTAATAGTTGCCTTCTACATTTGGCCATGAATAACATTGCTCTAGTAATCTAACCCTTCACCTTGTTTGAACTATTGACCAGGCAGTGTACTGTAGTACTGCATTGGTCTCCGCTGTCTGAACTGCCTGTCTACTGTATATTGGCTCGTATAAGCACTTGGTCTTGAATAAGCCCGGGATGTAGGGATGTTGAAATTTTAGAGTACACTATGAATAAGTGCCGGGATCACAACCTACTAAGAATTAATGAGCTTATATTAAGGTGTGATTACATGAACTATATGGAGGAGGGGTGATTACATGAACTATATAGGGAAGGGTGATTACGTGAACTATATGGGGAGGGGTGATTACATGAACTATATGGGGAGGGGTGATTACGTGAACTATATGGGGAGGGGTGATTACATGAACTATGTGGGGAGGGGTGATTACATGAACTATATGGGGAGGGGTGATTACATGAACTATATGGGGAGGTTTGATAACATGTACTATATGGGGAGGGGTGATTACATGAACTATATGGGGAGGTTTGATAACATGTACTATATGGGGAGGGGTGATTACATGAAATATGTGGGGGAGGGGTGATTACATGAACTATATGGGGAGGGATGATTACATGAACTATATGGGGAGGGGTGATTACATGAACTATGTGGGGAGGGGTGATTACATGAACTATATGTAGGAGGGGTGATTACGTGAACTATATGGGGAGGGGGTGATAACATGAACTATATGGGGAGGAGGTGATTATATGAAATATATGGGGAGGTTTGATAACATGTACTATATGGGGAGGGGTGATTACATGAACTATATGGGGGAGGGGTGATGACATGAACTATATGGGGACGGGTGATTACATTAACTATATGGGGGAGGGGTGATTACATGAACTATATTGGGAGGGGTGATTACATGAACTATATGGGGAGGGGGTGATTACATGAACTATATGGGGAGGGGTGATTACATGAACTATATGGGGAGGGGTGATTACATGAACTATATGGGGAGGGGTGATTACATGAACTATATAGGGGAGGGTGATTACATGAACTATATGGGGGAGGGGTGATTACATGAACTATATGGAGGTGGGGTGATTACATGAACTATATGGGAAGGGGTGATTACATGAACTATATGGGGAGGGGGTGATTACATGAACTATATGGGGGAGGGGTGATTACATGAACTATATGGGGAGGGGTTGATTACATGAACTATATGGGGGAGGGGTGATTACATGAACTATATGGGGAGGGATTGATTACATTAACTTTATGGGGAGGGGTGATTCCATGAACTATATGGGGGAGGGGTGATTACATGAACTATATGGAGAGGGGTGATTACATGAACTATATGGGAAGGGGTGATTACATGAACTATATGGGGGAGGGGTGATTACATGAACTATATGGGGAGGGGTGATTACATGAACTATATGGGGAGGGGTGATTACATGAACTATATGGGGAGGGGTGATTACATGAACTATATGGGGAGGGGTGATTACATGAACTATATGGGGAGGGGTGATTACATGAACTATATGGAGAGAGGTGATTACATGAACTATATGGGGGAGGGGTGATTACATGAACTATATGGGGAGGGGTGATTACATGAACTATATAGGGAGGGGTGATTACATGAACTATATGGGGAGGCGTGATTACATGAACTATATGGGGAGGTTTGATAACATGTACTATATGGGAAGGGGTGATTACATGAACTATATGGGGGAGGTGTGATTACATGAACTATATGGGGGAGGGGTGATTACATGAACTATATGGGGGAGGGGTGATTACATGAACTATGTGGGGAGGGGATGATTACATGAACTATATGGGGAGGGGTGATTACATGAACTATATGGGGAGGGGTGATTACATGAACTATGTGGGGAGGGGATGATTACATGAACTATATGGGGAGGGGTGATTACATGAACTATATGGGGAGGGGTGATTACATGAACTATGTGGGGAGGGGGTGATTACATGAACTATATGGGGAGGGGTGATTACATGAACTATATGGGAAGGGGTGATTACATGAACTATATGGGGAGGGGTGATTACATGAACTATATGGGGGAGGGGTGATTACATCAACTATATGGGGAGGTGTGATTACATGAACTATATGGGGAGGGGTGATTGCATGAACTATATGGCGAGGTGTGATTACATGAACTATATGGGGAGGGGTTATAACATGAACTATATGGAGGAGGGGTGATTACCTAACCTTATGGGGAGGTGTGATTACATGAACTATATGGGGAGGGGGTGATTACATGAACTATATGGGGGAGGGGTGATTACATGAACTATATGGGGAGGGGTGATTACATGAACTATATGGGGAGGGGTGATTACATGAACTATATGGGGAGGGGTTGATTACATGAACTATACTTGAGGTGCACCTTATACATGGGGTGCACTTTATACATGGGGTGCACCTTATACATAGTGTGCACCTTATACATGAGGTGCACCTTATACATGGGGTGCACCTTATACATGGGGTGCACCTTATACATGAGGTGCACTGGGGGTGCACCTTATACATGGGGTGCACCTCATATATGGGGTGCACCTTATACATTGGGTGCACCTTATTCATGGGGTGCACCTTATACATAGTGTGCACCTTATACATGAGGTGCACCTTATACATGGGGTGCACCTTATACATGGGATGCACCTTATACATGGGGTGCACCTTATACATGGGGTGCACCTTATACATGAGGTGCACCTTATACATGGGGTGCACCTTATACATGAGGTGCACCTTATACATGAGGTGCACCTTATACATGAGGTGCACCTTATACATTGGGTGCACCTTATACATGGGGTGCACCTTATACATGAGGTGCACCTTATACATGGGGTGCACCTTATACATGAGGTGCACCTTATACATGGGGTGCACCTTATACATGAGGTGCACCTTATACATGTGGTGCACCTTATACATGGGGTGCACCTTATACATGAGGTGCACCTTATACATGGGGTGCACCTTATACATGAGATGCACCTTATACATGAGGTGCACCTTATACATGAGGTGCACCTTATACATTGGGTGCACCTTATACATGGGGTGCACCTTATACATGAGGTGCACCTTATACATGGGGTGCACCTTATACATGAGGTGCACCTTATACATGGGGTGCACCTTATACATGGGGTGCACCTTATACATGGGGTGCACCTTATACATGGGGTGCACCTTATACATGGGGTGCACCTTATACATGGGGTGCACCTTATACATGAGGTGCACCTTATACATGGGGTGCACCTTATACATGAGGTGCACCTTATACATGGGGTGCACCTTATACATGAGGTGCGCCTTATACATGAGGTGCGCCTTATACATTAGGTGCACCTTATACATGAGGTGCACCTTATACATGAGGTGCACCTTATACATGGGGTGCACCTTTTACATGAGGTGCACCTTATACATGGGGTGCACCTTATACATGGGGTGCACCTTATACATGGGGTGCACCTCATACATGAGGTGCACCTTATACATGAGGTGCACATTATACACAAGGTGCACCTCATACATGGGGTGCACCTCATACATGAGGTGCGCCTTATACATGAGGTGCGCCTTATACATTAGGTGCACCTTATACATGAGGTGCACCTTATACATGAGGTGCACCTTATACATGGGGTGCACCTTATACATGAGGTGCACCTTATACATGGGGTGCACCTTATACATGGGGTGCACCTTATACATGGGGTGCACCTTATACATGGGGTGCACCTTATACATGGGGTGCACCTTATACATGAGGTGCACCTTATACATGAGGTGCACCTTATACATGAGGGGCACCTTATACATGGGGTGCAATTTATACATGAGGTGCACCTTATACATGGGGTGCACCTTATACATGGGGTGCACCTTATACATGGGATGCACCTTATACATGAGGTGCACCTTATACATGAGGTGCACCTTATACATGAGGTGCACCTTATACATGAGGTGCACCTTATACATGGGGTGCAATTTATACATGGGGTGCACCTTATACATGGGGTGCACCTTATACATGGGGTGCACCTTATACATGGGGTGCACCTTATACATGGGGTGCAATTTATACATGAGGTGCACCTTATACATTACGTGCACCTTATACATGGGGTGCACCTTATACATTGGGTGCACCTTATACATGGGGTGCACCTTATACATGGGGTGCACCTTATACATGGGGTGCACCTTATACATGGGGTGCACCTTATACATGGGGTGCACCTTATACATGAGGTGCACCTTATACATGGGGTGCACCTTATACATGGGGTGCACCTTATACATGAGGTGCACCTTATACATTGGGTGCACCTTATACATGGGGTGCACCTTATACATGAGGTGCACCTTATACATGGGGTGCACCTTATACCTGAGGTGCACCTTATACATGTGGTACACCTTATACATGAGGTGCACCTTATACACAAGGTGCACCTCATACGCAGGGTGTTTCTTATACATGAGGTAATACGGTAGTGTAAGTAGGGATCATATTATAGACTGGTGCATCAGAGCATAACCAGATTGTTAGAACAGGTAATGTACAGGCTAGTGGTTGTAGTAGAGGCCACTACTGACACAGCACACATAGAGACCTGTCAACAAATGGATGTATTGTAGTATTTGTGTTAATCCTATGAACCATTAGCATTAGTTGTTGTCGTAGTATGTTAAGACATGGGCCCCAGAAATACATGAATCAACACAAATGTAAGATTTAAAGGCATGCCAAGTTTTCATACTAAAAAAGTATGTAAATAATTATCTTCATGGCCTACACATATCTTTACATATTTCATTGAAATACAATGCCTAATGATCCATCCATGAAAGGATACCCCATGTGTCTGGTTAACGCTATAAGGGCCACATAGGACGGCTAATTCCATTTTGGGGTGCACCTTATACATGGGGTGCACCTTATACATTGGGTGCACCTTATACATGGGGTGCACCTTATACATGAGGTGCACCTTATACATGGGGTGCACCTTATACATGGGGTGCACCTTATACATGGGGTGCACCTTATACATGGGGTGCACCTTATACATGGGGTGCACCTTATACATGAGGTGCACCTTATACATGGGGTGCACCTTATACATGGGGTGCACCTTATACATGAGGTGCACCTTATACATTGGGTGCACCTTATACATTGGGTGCACCCCATGTATAAGGTGCACCCCATATATTAGGTGCACCTTATACATGAAGTGCACCTTATACATGGGTGCACCTTATACATGAGGTGCGCCTTATACATGAGGTGCGCCTTATACATTAGGTGCACCTTATACATTAGGTGCACCTTATACATGAGGTGCACCTTATACATGGGGTGCACCTTTTACATGAGGTGCACCTTATACATGGGGTGCACCTTATACATGGGGTGCACCTTATACATGGGGTGCACCTCATACATAAGGTGCACCTTATACATGAGGTGCACATTATACACAAGGTGCACCTTATACATGGGGTGCACCTTATACATGAGGTGCGCCTTATACATGAGGTGCGCCTTATACATGAGGTGCACCTTACACATGAGGTGCACCTTATACATGGGGTGCACCTTATACATGAGGTGCGCCTTATACATGAGGTGCGCCTTATACATTAGGTGCACCTTATACATTAGGTGCACCTTATACGTGAGGTGCACCTTATACATGGGGTGCACCTTTTACATGAGGTGCACCTTATACATGGGGTGCACCTTATACATGGGGTGCACCTTATACATGGGGTGCACCTCATACATAAGGTGCACCTTTTACATGAGGTGCACATTATACACAAGGTGCACCTTATACATGGGGTGCACCTTATACATGAGGTGCGCCTTATACATGAGGTGCGCCTTATACATGAGGTGCACCTTACACATGAGGTGCACCTTATACATGGGGTGCACCTTATACATGAGGTGCACCTTATACATGGGGTGCACCTTATACATGGGGTGCACCTTATACATGGGGTGCACCTTGTACATGGGGTGCACCTTATACATGAGGTGCACATTATACACAAGGTGCACCTTATACATGAGGTGCACCTTATTCATGAGGTGCACCTTATACATGGGGTGCACCTTATACATGGGGTGCACCTTATACATGAGGTGCACCTTATACATGAGGTGCACCTTATACATGGGGTGCAATTTATACATGAGGTGCACCTTATACATGGGGTGCACCTTATACATGGGGTGCACCTTATACATGAGGTGCACCTTATACATGAGGGGCACCTTATACATGGGGTGCAATTTATACATGAGGTGCACCTTATACATGGGGTGCACCTTATACATGGGGTGCACCTTATACATGGGATGCACCTTATACATGAGGTGCACCTTATACATGAGGTGCACCTTATACATGAGGTGCACCTTATACATGAGGTGCACCTTATACATGGGGTGCAATTTATACATGGGGTGCACCTTATACATGGGGTGCACCTTATACATGGGGTGCACCTTATACATGGGGTGCACCTTATACATGGGGTGCAATTTATACATGAGGTGCACCTTATACATTACGTGCACCTTATACATGGGGTGCACCTTATACATTGGGTGCACCTTATACATGGGGTGCACCTTATACATGGGGTGCACCTTATACATGGGGTGCACCTTATACATGGGGTGCACCTTATACATGGGGTGCACCTTATACATGAGGTGCACCTTATACATGGGGTGCACCTTATACATGGGGTGCACCTTATACATGAGGTGCACCTTATACATTGGGTGCACCTTATACATGGGGTGCACCTTATACATGAGGTGCACCTTATACATGGGGTGCACCTTATACCTGAGGTGCACCTTATACATGTGGTACACCTTATACATGAGGTGCACCTTATACACAAGGTGCACCTCATACGCAGGGTGTTTCTTATACATGAGGTAATACGGTAGTGTAAGTAGGGATCATATTATAGACTGGTGCATCAGAGCATAACCAGATTGTTAGAACAGGTAATGTACAGGCTAGTGGTTGTAGTAGAGGCCACTGCTGACACAGCACACATAGAGACCTGTCAACAAATGGATGTATTGTAGTATTTGTGTTAATCCTATGAACCATTAGCATTAGTTGTTGTCGTAGTATGTTAAGACATGGGCCCCAGAAATACATGAATCAACACAAATGTAAGATTTAAAGGCATGCCAAGTTTTCATACTAAAAAAGTATGTAAATAATTATCTTCATGGCCTACACATATCTTTACATATTTCATTGAAATACAATGCCTAATGATCCATCCATGAAAGGATACCCCATGTGTCTGGTTAACGCTATAAGGGCCACATAGGACGGCTAATTCCATTTTGGGGTGCACCTTATACATGGGGTGCACCTTATACATTGGGTGCACCTTATACATGGGGTGCACCTTATACATGAGGTGCACCTTATACATGGGGTGCACCTTATACATGGGGTGCACCTTATACATGGGGTGCACCTTATACATGGGGTGCACCTTATACATGGGGTGCACCTTATACATGAGGTGCACCTTATACATGGGGTGCACCTTATACATGGGGTGCACCTTATACATGAGGTGCACCTTATACATTGGGTGCACCTTATACATTGGGTGCACCCCATGTATAAGGTGCACCCCATATATTAGGTGCACCTTATACATGAAGTGCACCTTATACATGGGTGCACCTTATACATGAGGTGCGCCTTATACATGAGGTGCGCCTTATACATTAGGTGCACCTTATACATTAGGTGCACCTTATACATGAGGTGCACCTTATACATGGGGTGCACCTTTTACATGAGGTGCACCTTATACATGGGGTGCACCTTATACATGGGGTGCACCTTATACATGGGGTGCACCTCATACATAAGGTGCACCTTATACATGAGGTGCACATTATACACAAGGTGCACCTTATACATGGGGTGCACCTTATACATGAGGTGCGCCTTATACATGAGGTGCGCCTTATACATGAGGTGCACCTTACACATGAGGTGCACCTTATACATGGGGTGCACCTTATACATGAGGTGCGCCTTATACATGAGGTGCGCCTTATACATTAGGTGCACCTTATACATTAGGTGCACCTTATACGTGAGGTGCACCTTATACATGGGGTGCACCTTTTACATGAGGTGCACCTTATACATGGGGTGCACCTTATACATGGGGTGCACCTTATACATGGGGTGCACCTCATACATAAGGTGCACCTTTTACATGAGGTGCACATTATACACAAGGTGCACCTTATACATGGGGTGCACCTTATACATGAGGTGCGCCTTATACATGAGGTGCGCCTTATACATGAGGTGCACCTTACACATGAGGTGCACCTTATACATGGGGTGCACCTTATACATGAGGTGCACCTTATACATGGGGTGCACCTTATACATGGGGTGCACCTTATACATGGGGTGCACCTTGTACATGGGGTGCACCTTATACATGAGGTGCACATTATACACAAGGTGCACCTTATACATGAGGTGCACCTTATTCATGAGGTGCACCTTATACATGGGGTGCACCTTATACATGGGGTGCACCTTATACATGAGGTGCACCTTATACATGAGGTGCACCTTATACATGGGGTGCAATTTATACATGAGGTGCACCTTATACATGGGGTGCACCTTATACATGGGGTGCAATTTAAACATGAGGTGCACCTTATACATGACGTGCACCTTATACATGGGGTGCACCTAATACACAAGGTGCACCTCATACGCAGGGTGTTTCTTATACATGAGGTAATACGGTAGTGTAAGTAGGGGTCATATTATAGACTGGTGCATCAGAGCATAACCAGATTGTTAGAACAGGTAATGTACAGGCTAGTGGTTGTAGTAGAGGCCACTACTGACACAGCACACATAGAGACCTGTCAACAAATGGATGTATTGTAGTATTTGTGTTAATCCTATGAACCATTAGCATTAGTTGTTGTCGTAGTATGTTAAGACATGGGCCCCAGAAATACATGAATCAACACAAATGTAAGATTTAAAGGCATGCCAAGTTTTCATACTAAAAAAGTATGTAAATAATTATCTTCATGGCCTACACATATCTTTACATATTTCATTGAAATACAATGCCTAATGATCCATCCATGAAAGGATACCCCATGTGTCTGGTTAACGCTATAAGGGCCACATAGGACGGCTAATTCCATTTTGTTGTGATCGCGCTTAGAATTTTTTGCCCTTTTTAGCTCCAAGTCTTCAAATGGCGCCAGTTTCAAACTCTAGGGGGTGCTAGGGGAAAGGGAGTTTTTAAAATCGGTCTTAGGCACTGTAATTGTTGGTCTTGAATAAGCGCCAAGGTTCCTAAATGGGAACTGTAGGAAGTACGGCATGGGCAAGACACTCACTTGTGCATAATTCATCAATCATAAAAATGCTGACCTCATCAAAAATTCATTAAACTACTAAATTGTACAGCACGATGCACCAATGCAGAACATCCCACAGATGGCGTATCATGACAAGATTAAGGTGGATGTAGGAGGTATCAGGCTTCTCCTCACACTGTAAAGACGCCGGTTAGCCGCCGGCGTGATTTTTACTGCCGCCAGTGTGATTTCATCTCAGAACCACTGCCGGTGTCATTTTAGCTTCATATAGGTTTTTGAATTTTGCAAATCGGCCAATAGGAACAGAAGTTATGGCCATATTTATGAAAATACTTTCAATTTCTTTGTTAAATTCCCATCTGTAATCCCCACACTGTCATGAATGAGACTAAACTACCAAATTTAGCATATACCATAAGGCTTAGGACGTTACTAAATGAAATTTTACGCCAGCTTGCTGCAGGATTTAACGGTGTGATTTTACATTCTGCGGAGAACCCTGGTTATCATGCTGTCCTTGAGTGTATAAAGAAGGTCAATGTGGAATCAATCACTGCTCTACTACAAACCATTTATATACATCACCTGTTTGAACCTTACACACTTTAACGGCTGGTGACGTGTTAATGCATCATGCCCATAGGTCGTCATGATGTGCAAATGAAGTGCTGGTGAGACCGCTCACCAGCACTTCATTGCTGCATCATGCCTACGCTCCAAAAGTTTATGTATCAACCCCGGAGGTTCGGAATGATGCTCCATGTAAGTGCTGGTGAGCAGTATTACCAACACTTCATTGGTGCATCAAGATGACCATGGCTCAATATAAGCCAACATTGGCCCAATATAAGCCGCCATTGGCCCACTATAAGCCGACATTGGCCCACTATAAGCTGCCATTGGCCCACTATAAGTCGACATTGGCCCACTATAAGCCGCCATTGGCCCAATATAAGCCACCATTGGCCCACTATAAGCCGACATTGGCCCAATATAAGCTGACAAGGGCCCAATATAAGCCGCCATTGGCCCAAAATAAGCCGCCATTGGCCCAATATAAGCCAACATTGGCCCAATATAAGCCGACATTGGAACAATATAAGCCGATATTGGCTCAATATAAGCCGCTATTGGCCCAAAATAAGCTGACATTGGCCCAATATAAGCCGACATTGGCCCAATATAAGCCGACATTGGCCCACTATAAGCCGACATTGGCCCAATATAAGCCGACATTGGCCCACTATAAGCCGCCATTGGCCCACTATAAGTTGACATTGGCCCACTATAAGCCGACATTGGCCCAATATAAGCTGCCATTGGCCCAATATAAGCCGCCATTGGCCCACTATAAGCCACCATTGGCCCAATATAAGCCGACAATGGAACAATATAAGCCGATATTGGCTCAATATAAGCCGCCATTGGCCCACTATAAGCCGCCATTGGCCCACTATAAGCCAACGTTGGCCCAATATAAGCCAACATCGCCCCAATATAAGCCAACATTGGCCCAATTTAAGCCGACATTGGCCAAATATAAGTCGACATTGGCCCAATATAAGCTGACATTGGCCCATTATAAGCTGATATTAGCCCAATATACCTGGGAAAGTACCCACAATGACCTACCATAGTGGTCTAAGTACCCAGGCCCTGATTGATTTCAATTCCTTTCTATGGTACCCCTTATATGAGACAGGCACTTATTTGAATACTGTTTTCAGTGTTTAGGATTAATTTCAATAGCACTGTACCCCTGGTGTTCAATACCAGTGGTTATTTGAGATCGCGGTGCTTAAGCAGGCCATTATGCTTCTCTCATTTTGAGATTTCAAATTAGCGGTCATGTGAATGTGGTGTCATACCATGGTGGGAGATGCCCACTCTATAGAGCACATGATTTCATAGTCTTAAATCACCAGGCTCCTACTGACATATAATGTTTATTTTAACATTTTAACATAATATGGACTGATGGTGTATCATACGAGTTGCTTGTCATGATACATGCATGCAGCTCTGACACTGCCAGGTGACGTGTGTTATATTAAAAACTATTTTGTCATCGCGCCAACACTATGTAAAGTGTTGATACACTCCTTGGGGAATGATGCAAAAATGTAGTGCTGGTAACTTTCTTTTTATGAGGATTACCCTTGTGGGGGTAAAAGTGCATTAATGCATCATATCCATAGAGATGACATGATGCATTAATGTAGACCTCACACCTGCATTTATAACATTATATTTTATTGATAGCCCTACCTCTTGGCTTATTAAAAAGTTTCATTCTATGATCCACCTCCTAACATGTCAGTTTTTATTGCAGATGCCGTAAAACCTTCTAAAAAAGGTGGAACATTACTGATCGTAATCAATCAAACATAAATAACATCACTACTAACAGTTCTAGACACACCAAATATGGTGGCCGGACTGGTACAATGGATGACTTCATATATAACAAAAAAGCTTAAGTGAGGCTCGAATACTCTTGAAGTTATGCATTGGCGGAAAAATCAGCTGCAGTGCTGCATTATGATGCATTAGCGGCCTGGGGGGGGGCACTTCAATTTTTTTTGATACAGGTGTGTGGCTGAACCCACGACAACCCTTACCCTTGCTAGGGCACTCTTTCGCGGGGGTTTTCTTCGAAAGCCTACCCTTGCTAGGGCACTTTTGACTCAATAATCCTAGATTTGTTTCAAAATGTCTTAAATTTACACTGATTGGGGAGAAAATTGAATTTGGTTCATGCTATTTTCATAAAAACTGTGCTTATGTCCAAGAAAATTTCGAAATTTCCTGCGTAAATCGAGGTATTTTGCTGAAAGTTGACCCTTGCTAGGGACATTTTGCTGAAAAGTAGACCCTTGCTAGGGACATTTCTGGCTGAAACAGGAGGCTTGCTAGGGACTTTTCCTTGAAAAAGTACCCTTGCCAGCCGCACATATGTGTATACCTTACATAGAGAGTGCCCCCCCCGGATTAGCGGCCCTTAACCTTTTAGGAGCTGCATTATTGTTTCACGCCCATTGGTTGTCCTGATGCACAAATGCAGCCCTGGCGAGTTACTCATCAGGGCTGCATTCGTGCATCATGCTGACCTAATGGGGTCGATATATTTTTGAAGGGACACCAGTGAAATGCTGGGCAGCAGACTCGCCAGCATTTCACTGGTGCATGATCATGCCGGGTAAAGAGCGTGATGCATTAATGCATTAGCAGTGGGTAAAGGGTTAATGAGGTAACAGACACAAACTGTACTTACCGGGGTTCTCTTCTTTAACGTTAAGTTCTTCCATAGTAAAATCCTCAGCTGCAACAGGTAGCCTCCCATCTTGGCTGCTGGTGTTGTTGATAACAATTATGTTGCAATTATGTTGCAATTATGTTACAAACATTGTTGTTTCTTGCCATTTCCGCTCTGCTACTGCAATCATAGAGGGATGGGACTAATGACTAGTTATATTGCTGCTGATAATAATTTTGCTGTTGTTGTTGCTGTTACTGCTGCTGTTGTTGCTACTGATGTTTTCTGTGCTGTATACGCTGTTGTTCTTGCTTCTACTGATGTTTTCTGTGCTGTATAAGCTGCTGTTGTTGCTGCTGCTACTGATGTTTTCTGTGCTGTATAAGCTGCTGTTGTTGCTGCTGCTACTGATGTTATCTGTGATGTATGAGCTGTTGTTGTTGCTGCTACTGATGTTTTCTGTGCTGTATAAGCTGTTGTTGCTGCTGCTACTGATGTTTTCTGTGCTGTATAAGCTGTTGTTCTTGCTTCTACTGATGTTTTCTGTGCTGTATGAGCTGTTGTTGCTGCTGCTACTGATGTTATCTGTGCTGTATGAGCTGCTGTTGTTGTTGCTAGAGTTGACAACAGTGTTCCTATGTGTGCTGTTACTGATGTTATCACTACTCCTGCTGCTGTAAGTTCAGTTGTCGGTGTTGCTGATGTTATCAATATACACTAAGAACACTAGTCCCTACAAGGGCAGTTACTGCTGCTGTTGCTGCTGTGAAATCCTAAGTACAGTATTCCACTGTCAGTGTCAGCTTAGCATTGTCATCATCAGTACAGCTGTCAGTCAGACAGAAAGTGCCCCTCCCACCCTACACCACACTGACACTGACAGTAACAGCAGGCTGCTGCTGCAGTGAGTGTGACACTGACAGCTGGTGGTGTTTGTAAACAAAGCTGTCTCCACTGTCCTACACAGCCTGCAGCCCTTCCCTCTTCCCTCCCTCTGTCTGCCCCTCCTGGTACCTTAATGTAACCCAGGTAGCCTGTTACCAGGCACTGGGTGTGTGTTAAATCAGGGGGTGATTGGGTTAGAATGTAGCAGCTCCATGGTTACTCTGTCTTAATGCTGGAGTGTGTAGTCCTGTGTGTATGTTTATCCAGCATCCTACACTCCCTGTCTGCCATAGTGAGGTGGGTGCTGTATGGGGATGTGGACGGTGGTACTGTGTGGGCACACCAGGGGGCAGCACTGTGAGGCAGGCAGTGCTACTATCTACCGTGTATAGGCTGAACTAGTAGTAGTAAAGGTTAGAAGGCAGTACTGGCTGCAAAACACTAATTATTTTTCCACTGTTGGCCTATATAGCATATTGGCAAAAATAAAATATTCATGCACATTTCTGGGCTTAGCCACTATTATTTTCTTGTAGGCACACATTTTCCCCATTAATTCAGGGCCAAGATATATGGTACAATGTAATTAACTTTTCCACTATCGGCTGTAGAGTGCGGACATACCCAAATTTGGGGGTTTTGCAGTGAATGATTTCAATAAATTCTCTAATTAAATAGAGTGCACCCCCCTCAACTTACCATCAAATATCAGCCTGAATAACACTCAAATCGATTAATATACACCCTAAGGATTAATTTGATGCCTGGTTTGCCTACCCACTGTCAGATTTTAGACCAATAATCTTTGTACAACACGCTTCAGTGCGGAGCTAAAAAGTGTCTCCTGCTGCCACCTCCCGTCAATTGGTGTACTGCAACCTAAAGGCCTGGGTTGGCATCTTGGTGGTCAATCAAATAGCTTGAAAAGCTTTGATTCACAGCCTCAGTAATGTCTAATCCAGATTCCCTTACTTTTATGCCCATCTGGATCCTCAAAATGCAATGAGAATCGATTCCCAGAGTGGTTGTCAGTCTGAGCACTCTCCTCAAATTTTATCCATTTCTCATAATGACAAGCAGTTATGGTCTTTTCCCAAAGAAAAAATGGACACAGGGCTAAGAGATTTGACATGCTGATTGCTAAAGGACACCATGTGAGGCACTGAGTGTGTTTTTCTCTCTAGGTGCTATAGAAATACAAAATTTTGGGTAAAATGTATGAAAAATCCTCAGAAATATCATGTTATAAAGGAAAATATTCAACAAAATGCATCTTTACTCTATATGCAATGGCATAAAACGTCCTATTTACACATTATTCAAGTCCCCCTATGTAAGGACAAGAAAATACACCAAATATGGTGAATACAAAGACATTTTATTAAGTGTCAGTAGACATTCATTGGCTGTATAGGTCGGGGAGAGAAAAATGATGTTTTTATGCGAAGCATGAAAAGGCCTCCTATAAAGCACTGAGGTTGATAGAACTAGAGGAAAACAGCTGAGAAGGTAAAATTGAGGTCATTCTGATCCTAAAAATCATTATTTTGGTTACCATGCACCCCCTGGAGAGAAATTTCAGGCCTGCGGATCAACGCTAATAAATTTGCGATAAATCACTCCAAGGCCAAAATGCTAATAACATGAATTTTGCTATTTTTTCCGTGATTATACCAGCTTTCTTGACATTTCTCTCCATAACATTGTTAATCTGACTTAACCCATGGAGAATAAACACATTTTAGTGAGATTTGGTGGATTCGGTAAAAGACCCTGTATTGCCTGTAGAGGCTGCAAAACACTAATTGTTTTTCCACTGTTGGCCTATATAGCATATTGGCAAAAATAAAATATTCATGCACATTTCTGGGCTTAGCCACTATTATTTTCTTGTAGGCACACATTTTTCCCATTAATTCAGGGCCAAGAGATATGGTACAATGTAATTAACTTTTCCACTATCGGCTGTAGAGTGCGGACATACCCAAATTTGGGGGTTTTGCAGTGAATGATTTCATTAAATTCTCTAATTAAATAGAGTGCACCCCCCTCAACTTACCATCAAATATCAGCCTGAATAACACTCAAATCGATTAATATACACCCTAAGAATTAATTTGATGCCTGGTTTGCCTACCCACTGTCAGATTTTAGACCAATAATCTTTGTACAACACGCTTCAGTGGGGAGCTAAAAAGTGTCTCCTGCTGCCACCTCCCGTCAATTGGTGTACTGCAACCTAAAGACATAGTATGGAGACTTACAGCAGGCAAGTTAATATGAAAGGATATCAAAGAACTCGCATTCGTAAACCCAAGTGTATTTATGAGCTTTTATTCGGAGTTAGGGGTGCATTAAATTGCTGCATAGTGCAGTTCATAACTAAGCCCTCCCTAATAATAGATAATCATTAGTTACAGTTATTGTTTCCTTCTTCTTTTCATTCTGCAGAAATCTCCTTTCTTGGGGGAACATGATCAAACTATGTTTTTTTGTAAGTGAAGAAATATCAGATAATTTGAGAAGGAAGACAATTTTATCATATATGTTCTTTCCATGATAATCTAAGCTGTTAGTGAGATCCAGTGAGGGCCCCTAATCAATTTAGCTGTGCTAACTTAAAAAAGCTGTCACCTGGACTGTCTGACACAGGCACTTGGCCTAGATGAGTGAGAGACAAAAATAGTCAATAACCAATCAATAATTGTCAATTATTGATAACCTCCTGGTAACAAAACAATATAGTCAATAACACATGAATGAAACAATGTGCGTTTTTTTTTGCAGAAGATTTTAATGGTACATGATCTGGTGAAGCATTCACCAGTGCAGCATGCATCACTGTATCATGCTCTGTCTCTGTGAGTGTATCAATGCACCATGGGTGAGTTACTCACCTGTGCAGCATGTATCACTGTATCATGCTCTGTCTCTGTGAGTGTATCAATGCACCATGGGTGAGTTACTCACCTGTGCAGCATGTATCACTGTATCATGCTCTGTCTCTGTGAGTGTATCAATGCACCATGGGTGAGTTACTCACCTGTGCAGCATGCATCACTGCATCATGCTCTGTCTCTGTGAGTGTATCAATGCACCATGGGTGAGTTACTCACCTGTGCAGCATGCATCACTGTATCATGCTCTGTCTCTGTGAGTGTATCAATGCACCATGGGTGAGTTACTCACCTGTGCAGCATGTATCATGCTCTGTCTATGTGAGTGTATCAATGCACCATGGGTGAGTTACTCACCTGTGCAGCATGCATCATGCTCTGTCTCTGTGAGTGTATCAATGCACCATGGGTGAGTTACTCACCTGTGCAGCATGTATCATGCTCTGTCTCTGTTAGTGTATCAATGCACCATGGGTGAGTTACTCACCTGTGCAGCATGCATCATGCTCTGTCTCTGTTAGTGTATCAATGCACCATGGGTGAGTTACTCACCTGTGCAGCATGCATCATGCTCTGTCTCTGTGAGTGTATCAATGCACCATGGGTGAGTTACTCACCTGTGCAGCATGCATCATGCTCTGTCTCTGTGAGTGTATCAATGCACCATGGGTGAGTTACTCACCTGTGCAGCATGCATCATGCTCTGTCTCTGTGAATGTATCAATGCACCATGGGTGAGTTACTCACCTGTGCAGCATGAATCACTGTATCATGCTCTGTCTCTGTGAGTGTATCAATGCACCATGGGTGAGTTACTCACCTGTGCAGCATGCATCACTGTATCATGCTCTGTCTCTGTGAGTGTATCAATGCACCATGGGTGAGTTACTCACCTGTGCAGCATGCGTCATGCTCTGTCTCTGTGAGTGTATCAATGCACCATGGGTGAGTTACTCACCTGTGCAGCATGCGTCATGCTCTGTCTTTGTGAGTGTATCAGTGCACCATGGGTGAGTTACTCACCTGTGCAGCATGCATCACTGCATCATGCTCTGTATCTGTGAGTGTATCAATGCACCATGGGTGAGTTACTCACCTGTGCAGCATGCAGCATGCATCATGCTCTGTCTCTGTGAGGGTATCGATGCACCATGGGTGAGTTACTCACCTGTGCAGCATGCATCATGCTCTGTCTATGTGAGTGTATCAATGCACCATGGGTGAGTTACTCACCTGTGCAGCATGCATCAGGGCATCATGCTTTGTCACTATGAGTGTATCAATGCACCATGGGTGAGTTACTCACCTGTGCAGCATGCATCATGCTCTGTCTCTGTGAGTGTATCAATGCACCCTGGGTGAGTTATTCACCTGTGCAGCATGCATCATGCTCTGTCTCTGTTAGTGTATCAATGCACCATGGGTGAGTTACTCACCTGTGCAGCATGCATCATGCTCTGTCTCTGTGAGTGTATCAATGTACCATGGGTGAGTTACTCACCTGTGCAGCATGTATCATGCTCAGTCTCTGTGAGTGTATCAATGCACCATGGGTGAGTTACTCACCTGTGCAGCATGCATCACTGTATCATACTCTGTCACTGTGAGTGTATCAATGCACCATGGGTGAGTTACTCACCTGTGCAGCATGCATCACTGTATCATGCTCTGTCTCTGTGAGTGTATCAATGCACCATGGGTGAGTTACTCACCTGTGCAGCATGCATGACTGTATCATGCTCTGTCTATGTGAGTGTATCAATGCACCATGGGTGAGTTACTCACCTGTGCAGCATGTATCATGCTCTGTCTCTGTGAGTGTATCAATGTACCATAGGTGAGTTACTCACCTGTGCAGCATGCATCATGCTCTGTCTCTGTGAGTGTATCAATGCACCATGGGTGAGTTACTCACCTGTGCAGCATGTATCACTGTATCATGCTCTGTCTCTGTGAGTGTATCAATGCACCATGGGTGAGTTACTCACCTGTGCAGCATGTATCAATGCATCACGCTCTGTCTCTGTGAGTGTATCAATGCACCATGGGTGAGTTACTCACCTGTGCAGCATGCATCATGCTCTGTCTCTGTGAGTGTATCAATGCACCATGGGTGAGTTACTCACCTGTGCAGCATGTATCATGCTCTGTCTCTGTTAGTGTATCAATGCACCATGGGTGAGTTACTCACCTGTGCAGCATGCATCATGCTCTGTCTCTGTGAGTGTATCAATGCACCATGGGTGAGTTACTCACCTGTGCAGCATGAATCACTGCATCATGCTCTGTCTCTTTGAGTGTATCAATGCACCATGGGTGAGTTACTCACCTGTGCAGCATGCATCACTGTATCATGCTCTGTCTCTGTGAGTGTATCAGTGCACCATGGGTGAGTTACTCACGTGTGCAGCATGTATCATGCTCTGTCTCTGTGAGTGTATCAATGCACCATGGGTGAGTTACTCACCTGTGCAGCATGCATCATGCTCTGTCTCTGTGAGTGTATCAATGCACCATGGGTGAGTTACTCACCTGTGCAGCATGCATCACTGCATCATGCTCTGTCTCCGTGAGTGTATCAATGCACCATGGGTGAGTTACTCACCTGTGCAGCATGCATCATGCTCTGTCACTGTGAGTGTATCAATGCACCATGGGTGAGTTACTCACCTGTGCAGCATGTATCATGCTCTGTCTCTGTGAGTGTATCAGTGCACCATGGGTGAGTTACTCACCTGTGCAGCATGTATCACTGCATCACGCTCTGTCTCTGTGAGTGTATCAATGCACCATGGGTGAGTTACTCACCTGTGCAGCATGCATCACTGCATCATGCTCTGTCTCTGTGAGTGTATCAATGCACCATGGGTGAGTTACTCACCTGTGCAGCATGTATCACTGCATCACGCTCTGTCTCTGTGAGTGTATCAATGCACCATGGGTGAGTTACTCACCAGTAAAGCATGCATCATGCTCTGTCTCTGTGAGTGTATCAATGCACCATGGGTGAGTTACTCACCTGTGCAGCATGCATCACTGTATCATGCTCTGTCTCTGTGAGTGTATCAATGCACCATGGGTGAGTTACTCACCTGTGCAGCATGCATCACTGCATCATGCTCTGTCTCTGTGAGTGTATCAATGCACCATGGGTGAGTTACTCACCTGTGCAGCATGCATCATGCTCTGTCTCCGTGAGTGTATCAATGCACCATGGGTGAGTTACTCACCTGTGCAGCATGCATCATGCTCTGTCTCTGTGAGTGTATCAATGCACCATGGGTGAGTTACTCACCTGTGCAGCATGCATCACTGTATCATGCTCTGTCTCTGTGAGTGTATCAGTGCTCCATGGGTGAGTTACTCACCTGTGCAGCATGGATCATGCTCTGTCTCTGTGAGTGTATCAATGCACCATGGGTGAGTTACTCAACTGTGCAGCATGTATCACTGCATCATGCTCTGTCTCTGTGAGTGTATCAATGCACCATGGGTGAGTTACTCACCTGTGCAGCATGCATCATGCTCTGTCTATGTGAGTGTATCAATGCACCATGGGTGAGTTACTCACCTGTGCAGCATGCATCAGGGCATCATGCTTTGTCACTATGAGTGTATCAATGCACCATGGGTGAGTTACTCACCTGTGCAGCATGCATCATGCTCTGTCTCTGTGAGTGTATCAATGCACCCTGGGTGAGTTACTCACGTGTGCAGCATGCATCATGCTCTGTCTCTGTTAGTGTATCAATGCACCATGGGTGAGTTACTCACCTGTGCAGCATGCATCATGCTCTGTCTCTGTGAGTGTATCAATGCACCATGGGTGAGTTACTCACCTGTGCAGCATGTATCATGCTCAGTCTCTGTGAGTGTATCAATGCACCATGGGTGAGTTACTCACCTGTGCAGCATGCATCACTGTATCATGCTCTGTCACTGTGAGTGTATCAATGCACCATGGGTGAGTTACTCACCTGTGCAGCATGCATCACTGTATCATGCTCTGTCTCTGTGAGTGTATCAATGCACCATGGGTGAGTTACTCACCTGTGCAGCATGCATGACTGTATCATGCTCTGTCTATGTGAGTGTATCAATGCACCATGGGTGAGTTACTCACCTGTGCAGCATGTATCATGCTCTGTCTCTGTGAGTGTATCAATGTACCATAGGTGAGTTACTCACCTGTGCAGCATGCATCACTGCATCATGCTCTGTCTCTGTGAGTGTATCAATGCACCATGGGTGAGTTACTCACCTGTGCAGCATGCATCACTGTATCATGCTCTGTCTCTGTGAGTGTATCAATGCACCATGGGTGAGTTACTTACCTGTGCAGCATGCATCACTGTATCATGCTCTGTCTCTGTGAGTGTATCAATGTACCATAGGTGAGTTACTCACCTGTGCAGCATGCATCACTGTATCATGCTCTGTCTCTGTGAGTGTATCAATGTACCATAGGTGAGTTACTCACCTGTGCAGCATGCATCACTGCATCATGCTCTGTCTCTGTGAGTGTATCAATGCACCATGGGTGAGTTACTCACCTGTGCAGCATGCATCACTGTATCATGCTCTGTCTCTGTGAGTGTATCAATGCACCATGGGTGAGTTACTCACCTGTGCAGCATGCATCACTGCATCATGCTCTGTCTCTGTGAGTGTATCAATGCACCATGGGTGAGTTACTCACCTGTGCAGCATGTATCATGCTCTGTCTCTGTGAGTGTATCAATGCACCATGGGTGAGTTACTCACCTGTGCAGCATGCATCACTGCATCATGCTCTGTCTCCGTGAGTGTATCAATGCACCATGGGTGAGTTACTCACCTGTGCAGCATGTATCATACTCTGTCTCTGTGAGTGTATCAATGCACCATGGGTGAGTTACTCACCTGTGCAGCATGCATCATGCTCTGTCTCTGTGAGTGTATCAATGCACCATGGGTGAGTTACTCACCTGTGCAGCATGCATCATGCTCTGTCTGTGTGAGTGTATCAATGCACCATGGGTGAGTTACTCACCTGTGCAGCATGTATCATGCTCTGTCTCTGTGAGTGTATCAGTGCACCATGGGTGAGTTACTCACCTGTGCAGCATGCATCATGCTCTGTCTCTGTGAGTGTATCAATGCACCATGGGTGAGTTACTCACCTGTGCAGCATGCATCATGCTCTGTCTCTGTGAGTGTATCAATGCACCATGGGTGAGTTACTCACCTGTGCAGCATGTATCACTGTATCATGCTCTGTCTCTGTGAGTGTATCAATGCACCATGGGTGAGTTACTCACCTGTGCAGCATGTATCAATGCATCACGCTCTGTCTCTGTGAGTGTATCAATGCACCATGGGTGAGTTACTCACCTGTGCAGCATGCATCATGCTCTGTCTCTGTGAGTGTATCAATGCACCATGGGTGAGTTACTCACCTGTGCAGCATGTATCATGCTCTGTCTCTGTTAGTGTATCAATGCACCATGGGTGAGTTACTCACCTGTGCAGCATGCATCATGCTCTGTCTCTGTGAGTGTATCAATGCACCATGGGTGAGTTACTCACCTGTGCAGCATGCATCACTGTATCATGCTCTGTCTCCGTGAGTGTATCAATGCACCATGGGTGAGTTACTCACCTGTGCAGCATGCATCATGCTCTGTCTCTGTGAGTGTATCAATGCACCATGGGTGAGTTACTCACCTGTGCAGCATGAATCACTGCATCATGCTCTGTCTCTTTGAGTGTATCAATGCACCATGGGTGAGTTACTCACCTGTGCAGCATGCATCACTGTATCATGCTCTGTCTCTGTGAGTGTATCAGTGCACCATGGGTGAGTTACTCACGTGTGCAGCATGTATCATGCTCTGTCTCTGTGAGTGTATCAATGCACCATGGGTGAGTTACTCACCTGTGCAGCATGCATCATGCTCTGTCTCTGTGAGTGTATCAATGCACCATGGGTGAGTTACTCACCTGTGCAGCATGCATCACTGCATCATGCTCTGTCTCCGTGAGTGTATCAATGCACCATGGGTGAGTTACTCACCTGTGCAGCATGCATCATGCTCTGTCACTGTGAGTGTATCAATGCACCATGGGTGAGTTACTCACCTGTGCAGCATGTATCATGCTCTGTCTCTGTGAGTGTATCAGTGCACCATGGGTGAGTTACTCACCTGTGCAGCATGTATCACTGCATCACGCTCTGTCTCTGTGAGTGTATCAATGCACCATGGGTGAGTTACTCACCTGTGCAGCATGCATCACTGCATCATGCTCTGTCTCTGTGAGTGTATCAATGCACCATGGGTGAGTTACTCACCTGTGCAGCATGTATCACTGCATCACGCTCTGTCTCTGTGAGTGTATCAATGCACCATGGGTGAGTTACTCACCAGTAAAGCATGCATCATGCTCTGTCTCTGTGAGTGTATCAATGCACCATGGGTGAGTTACTCACCTGTGCAGCATGCATCACTGTATCATGCTCTGTCTCTGTGAGTGTATCAATGCACCATGGGTGAGTTACTCACCTGTGCAGCATGCATCACTGCATCATGCTCTGTCTCTGTGAGTGTATCAATGCACCATGGGTGAGTTACTCACCTGTGCAGCATGCATCATGCTCTGTCTCCGTGAGTGTATCAATGCACCATGGGTGAGTTACTCACCTGTGCAGCATGCATCATGCTCTGTCTCTGTGAGTGTATCAATGCACCATGGGTGAGTTACTCAACTGTGCAGCATGTATCACTGCATCATGCTCTGTCTCTGTGAGTGTATCAATGCACCATGGGTCAGTTACTCACCTGTGCAGCATGTATCACTGCATCATGCTCTGTCTCTGTGAGTGTATCAATGCACCATGGGTGAGTTACTCACCTGTGCAGCATGTATCACTGCATCATGCTCTGTCTCTGTGAGTGTATCAATGCACCATGTGTGAGTTACTCACCTGTGCAGCATGCATCACTGCATCATGCTCTGTCTCCGTGAGTGTATCAATGCACCATGGGTGAGTTACTCACCTGTGCAGCATGCATCATGCTCTGTCTCCGTGAGTGTATCAATGCACCATGGGTGAGTTACTCACCTGTGCAGCATGCATCACTGTATCATGCTCTGTCTCTGTGAGTGTATCAGTGCTCCATGGGTGAGTTACTCACCTGTGCAGCATGTATCATGCTCCGTCTCTGTGAGTGTATCAGTGCACCATGGGTGAGTTACTCAACTGTGCAGCATGTATCACTGCATCATGCTCTGTCTCTATGAGTGTATCAATGCACCATGGGTGAGTTACTCACCTGTGCAGCATGCATCACTGCATCATGCTCTGTCTCTGTGAGTGTATCAATGCACCATGGGTGAGTTACTCACCTGTGCAGCATGCATCACTGCATCATGCTCTGTCTCTGTGAGTGTATCAATGCACCATGGGTGAGTTACTCACCTGTGCAGCATGCATCACTGCATCATGCTCTGTCTCTGTGAGTGTATCAATGCACCATGGGTGAGTTACTCAACTGTGCAGCATGTATCACTGCATCATGCTCTGTCTCTGTGAGTGTATCAATGCACCATGGGTGAGTTACTCACCTGTGCAGCATGTATCACTGCATCATGCTCTGTCTCTGTGAGTGTATCAATGCACCATGGGTGAGTTACTCACCTGTGCAGCATGTATCATGCTCCGTCTCTGTGAGTGTATCAATGCACCATGGGTGAGTTACTCACCTGTGCAGCATGTATCACTGCATCACGCTCTGTCTCTGTGAGTGTATCAATGCACCATGGGTGAGTTACTCACCTGTGCAGCATGTATCAATGCATCACGCTCTGTCTCTGTGAGTGTATCAATGCACCATGGGTGAGTTACTCACCTGTGCAGCATGCATCATGCTCTGTCTCTGTGAGTGTATCAATGCACCATGGGTGAGTTACTCACCTGTGCAGCATGTATCATGCTCTGTCTCTGTGAGTGTATCAATGCACCATGGGTGAGTTACTCACCTGTGCAGCATGCATCACTGTATCATGCTCTGTCTATGTGAGTGTATCAATGCACCATGGATAAGTTACTCACCTGTTCAGCATGAATCACTGCATCATGCTCTGTCTCTGTGAGTGTATCAATGCACCATGGGTGAGTTACTCACCTGTGCAGCATGCATCACTGCATCATGCTCTGTCTCTGTGAGTGTATCAATGCACCATGGGTGAGTTACTCACCTGTGCAGCATGCATCACTGTATCATGCTCTGTCTCTGTGAGTGTATCAATGCACCATGGGTTAGTTACTTACCTGTGCAGCATGCATCACTGCATCATGCTCTGTCTCTGTGAGTGTATCAATGCACCATGGGTGAGTTACTCACCTGTGCAGCATGCATCATGCTCTGTCTCTGTGAGTGTATCAATGCACCATGGGTGAGTTACTCACCTGTGCAGCATGCATCATGCTCTGTCTCTGTGAGTGTATCAATGCACCATGGGTGAGTTACTCACCTGTGCAGTATGTATCATACTCTGTCTCTGTGAGTGTATCAATGCACCATGGGTGAGTTACTCACCTGTGCAGCATGCATCATGCTCTGTCTCTGTGAGTGTATCAATGCACCATGGGTGAGTTACTCACCTGTGCAGCATGCATCATGCTCTGTCTCTGTGAGTGTATCAATGCACCATGGGTGAGTTACTCACCTGTGCAGCATGTATCACTGCATCACGCTCTGTCTCTGTGAGTGTATCAATGCACCATGGGTGAGTTACTCACCTGTGCAGCATGCATCACGCTCTGTCTCTGTGAGTGTATCAATGCACCATGGGTGAGTTACTCACCTGTGCAGCATGTATCACTGTATCATGCTCTGTCTCTGTGAGTGTATCAATGCACCATGGGTGAGTTACTCACCTGTGCAGCATGTATCAATGCATCACGCTCTGTCTCTGTGAGTGTATCAATGCACCATGGGTGAGTTACTCACCTGTGCAGCATGCATCATGCTCTGTCTCTGTGAGTGTATCAATGCACCATGGGTGAGTTACTCACCTGTGCAGCATGTATCATGCTCTGTCTCTGTGAGTGTATCAATGCACCATGGGTGAGTTACTCACCTGTGCAGCATGCATCATGCTCTGTCTGTGTGAGTGTATCAATGCACCATGGGTGAGTTACTCACCTGTGCAGCATGTATCATGCTCTGTCTCTGTGAGTGTCTCAATGCACCATGGGTGAGTTACTCACCTGTGCAGCATGTATCATGCTCTGTCTCTGTGAGTGTATCAATGCACCATGGGTGAGTTACTCACCTGTGCAGCATGCATCACTGCATCATGCTCTGTCTCTGTGAGTGTATCAATGCACCATGGGTGAGTTACTCACCTGTGCAGCATGAATCACTGCATCATGCTCTGTCTCTTTGAGTGTATCAATGCACCATGGGTGAGTTACTCACCTGTGCAGCATGCATCACTGTATCATGCTCTGTCTCTGTGAGTGTATCAGTGCACCATGGGTGAGTTACTCACGTGTGCAGCATGTATCATGCTCTGTCTCTGTGAGTGTATCAATGCACCATGGGTGAGTTACTCACCTGTGCAGCATGCATCACTGCATCATGCTCTGTCTCTGTGAGTGTATCAATGCACCATGGGTGAGTTACTCACCTGTGCAGCATGCATCACTGCATCATGCTCTGTCTCCGTGAGTGTATCAATGCACCATGGGTGAGTTACTCACCTGTGCAGCATGCATCACTGCATCATGCTCTGTCTCTGTGAGTGTATCAATGCACCATGGGTGAGTTACTCACCTGTGCAGCATGTATCACTGCATCACGCTCTGTCTCTGTGAGTGTATCAATGCACCATGGGTGAGTTACTCACCAGTAAAGCATGCATCATGCTCTGTCTCTGTGAGTGTATCAATGCACCATGGGTGAGTTACTCACCTGTGCAGCATGCATCACGCTCTGTCTCTGTGAGTGTATCAATGCACCATGGGTGAGTTACTCACCTGTGCAGCATGTATCACTGTATCATGCTCTGTCTCTGTGAGTGTATCAATGCACCATGGGTGAGTTACTCACCTGTGCAGCATGTATCAATGCATCACGCTCTGTCTCTGTGAGTGTATCAATGCACCATGGGTGAGTTACTCACCTGTGCAGCATGCATCATGCTCTGTCTCTGTGAGTGTATCAATGCACCATGGGTGAGTTACTCACCTGTGCAGCATGTATCATGCTCTGTCTCTGTGAGTGTATCAATGCACCATGGGTGAGTTACTCACCTGTGCAGCATGCATCATGCTCTGTCTGTGTGAGTGTATCAATGCACCATGGGTGAGTTACTCACCTGTGCAGCATGTATCATGCTCTGTCTCTGTGAGTGTATCAATGCACCATGGGTGAGTTACTCACCTGTGCAGCATGTATCACTGCATCACGCTCTGTCTCTTTGAGTGTATCAATGCACCATGGGTGAGTTACTCACCTGTGCAGCATGCATCACTGTATCATGCTCTGTCTCTGTGAGTGTATCAGTGCACCATGGGTGAGTTACTCACGTGTGCAGCATGTATCATGCTCTGTCTCTGTGAGTGTATCAATGCACCATGGGTGAGTTACTCACCTGTGCAGCATGTATCACTGCATCACGCTCTGTCTCTTTGAGTGTATCAATGCACCATGGGTGAGTTACTCACCTGTGCAGCATGCATCATGCTCTGTCTCTGTGAGTGTATCAATGCACCATGGGTGAGTTACTCACCTGTGCAGCATGAATCACTGCATCATGCTCTGTCTCTTTGAGTGTATCAATGCACCATGGGTGAGTTACTCACCTGTGCAGCATGCATCACTGTATCATGCTCTGTCTCTGTGAGTGTATCAGTGCACCATGGGTGAGTTACTCACGTGTGCAGCATGTATCATGCTCTGTCTCTGTGAGTGTATCAATGCACCATGGGTGAGTTACTCACCTGTGCAGCATGCATCATGCTCTGTCTCTGTGAGTGTATCAATGCACCATGGGTGAGTTACTCACCTGTGCAGCATGCATCACTGCATCATGCTCTGTCTCCGTGAGTGTATCAATGCACCATGGGTGAGTTACTCACCTGTGCAGCATGTATCACTGCATCACGCTCTGTCTCTGTGAGTGTATCAATGCACCATGGGTGAGTTACTCACCTGTGCAGCATGCATCACTGCATCATGCTCTGTCTCTGTGAGTGTATCAATGCACCATGGGTGAGTTACTCACCTGTGCAGCATGCATCATGTTCTGTCTCCGTGAGTGTATCAATGCACCATGGGTGAGTTACTCACCTGTGCAGCATGTATCATGCTCTGTCTCTGTGAGTGTATCAATGCACCATGGGTGAGTTACTCACCTGTGCAGCATGTATCATGCTCTGTCTCTGTGAGTGTATCAATGCACCATGGGTGAGTTACTCACCTGTGCAGCATGCATCATGCTCTGTCTCCGTGAGTGTATCAATGCACCATGGGTGAGTTACTCACCTGTGCAGCATGTATCACTGCATCACGCTCTGTCTCTGTGAGTGTATCAATGCACCATGGGTGAGTTACTCACCAGTAAAGCATGCATCATGCTCTGTCTCTGTGAGTGTATCAATGCACCATGGGTGAGTTACTCACCTGTGCAGCATGCATCACTGTATCATGCTCTGTCTCTGTGAGTGTATCAATGCACCATGGGTGAGTTACTCACCTGTGCAGCATGCATCACTGTATCATGCTCTGTCTCTGTGAGTGTATCAATGCACCATGGGTGAGTTACTCACCTGTGCAGCATGCATCACTGTATCATGCTCTGTCTCTGTGAGTGTATCAATGCACCATTGGTGAGTTACTCACCTGTGCAGCATGTGTCATGCTCTGTCTCTTTGAGTGTATCAATGCACCATGGGTGAGTTACTCACCTGTGCAGCATGCATCACTGTATCATGCTCTGTCTCTGTGAGTGTATCAGTGCACCATGGGTGAGTTACTCACCTGTGCAGCATGCATCACTGCATCATGCTCTGTCTCTGTGAGTGTATCAATGCACCATGGGTGAGTTACTCACCTGTGCAGCATGCATCACTGCATCATGCTCTGTCTCTGTGAGTGTATCAATGCACCATGGGTGAGTTACTCACCTGTACAGTATTGCTACATCGTGCAGACCCTCTAGGAGTGTATCAATTGGTGAGTTACAGGAATGGCCCGTTTAAGCGCAGGGGTCTCATATAATCGCTGGGGGTAAAGGATTATTGAAACTAATCTGAAGCACTGAAAACTGAATGCTTTGTGATAACTATACCTTTGGGGTTTTGAATTGCAGTGGCTATATGAAGTTATAGTGCATTACAAAATGGCCTCCTGCAGCATGCATCACTGCATCATGCTCTGTCTCTGTGAGTGTATCAATGCACCATGGGTGAGTTACTCACCTGTGCAGCATGTATCACTGTATCATGCTCTGTCTCTGTGAGTGTATCAATGCACCATGGGTGAGTTACTCACCTGTGCATCACTGTATCATGCTCTGTCTCTGTGAGTGTATCAATGCACCATGGGTGAGTTACTCACCTGTGTAGCATGCATCACTGCATCATGCTCTGTCTCTTTGAGTGTATCAATGCACCATTGGTGAGTTACTCACCTGTGCAGCATGCATCACTGTATCATGCTCTGTCTCTGTGAGTGTATCAGTGCACCATGGGTGAGTTACTCACCTGTGCAGCATGCATCATGCTCTGTCTCTGTGAGTGTATCAATGCACCATGGGTGAGTTACTCACCTGTGCAGCATGCATCATGCTCTGTCTCTGTGAGTGTATCAATGCACCATGGGTGAGTTACTCACCTGTGCAGCATGCATCACTGCATCATGCTCTGTCTCTGTGAGTGTATCAATGCACCATGGGTGAGTTACTCACCTGTGCAGCATGCATCACTGCATCATGCTCTGTCTCTGTGAGTGTATCAATGCACCATGGGTGAGTTACTCACCTGTACAGTATTGCTACATCGTGCAGACCCTCTAGGAGTGTATCAATTGGTGAGTTACAGGAATGGCCCGTTTAAGCGCCGGGGTCTCATATAATCGCTGGGGGTAAAGGATTATTGAAACTAATCTGAAGCACTGAAAACTGAATGCTTTGTGATAACTATACCTTTGGGGTTTTGAATTGCAGTGGCTATATGAAGTTATAGTGCATTACAAAATGGCCTCCTGAGTGACAGAAAGTGCTATTGTGCGTATGAATATAGATATATCTGCATGCACCTGATATTATGAAATGTTGAAGATATTATGAAATGTTGAAGATATTATGAAATGTTGAAGATATCATGAAATGTTGAATATATCATGAAATGTTGAAGACATGCATTCATAGAATCAGAGGCGTAAAAAACAAATCTTCATTGAGGGGGCCGAGCGAGGGCCCCATTGTTACCACCTTGAATTGTCGGCGCAAGCAAAATGATGCCTACACATATGTATATATATAGAATTTGTGTAGAAAAGCGAATTTTTGTGAATTTCTGATCTAATTCTAAGCGGAGGCCCCTATTTTCTGTATCATCCCAATACAATATTCATCCAATTATTTTGAGATGCAAAGTTTTAGTTTCTTTTCCATTTCAGCATAAGTTCTTGGCAAATTTTGGGGGCCCCAAACATACTGAAATTAACGAGCGCCGAGGTGCCAATAAGGTAGCTCTGTTAAATTGACCTGACGAGGGCTACATGTATTATATATATACATGCGCTGTCTGATCATGCTGGGCATTGGGCATGATGCCAATGACTTTGTGCACCTGGATATTGTTATTTCTGTTACTGCATACCATAGGCAATATATGCGTAACTATAGCAACAATGGACCACACGATTAAAACATTTACGACTCGTCATGACAACATGCAAACATTGGTTTATTATTGATTAGCATAACTACATGGCCGTGAATTAGATAGTGTAAAGACACTTTAACGCCTGTTTATAATTGCCTCAAGTAATATCTTATTCAAACGCTGTGTAACAGTTTATCATAGATCTATATGTACAGTGGTACCTAATCATCCAAAGCTGTAAACGTACGAGTGCATCATACCCATTGGTTATCACGATACACATTCGAGTTGGTCAGTCATGAATCAACTCGTCAGGAACTCGATTCATGCTGATTAACTGGGAGGATTTACAATCGTCAATCATAATACCTTTTCTATTCTAAGATTTCAATCCAAACACCAATTTATCATCAAATATCCACCCAGTACATATGCTATCTGTAACATTAGACAATTAGACACTGCTGGTTTCACCCTTGGGTTGAAAAATGCAGAACATAGATAAGACCAATGTAGATCAAAATATACTTTTCAAGCTTCTATCAGGACAACATACATTAGATCTACATCTTATCAAATATCAATTCACATGTAAATAACAGATCTATAGGTGCTTGGTAATGACTTTCTATGACAAATGGCAACATTGATCCCTTGACATTTAATAAAGTTACTCTGATCTCATCGAAATAATGGCAGAATCATTGTCCAAATGTTGCTAGAGATCCGTTTTTTTTAGAGATTCCTTGTACTGACACCTGGTGCTTTTTGTACAAACTTGTTCATTGAGATACAATTATGGTGGTTCACTGTTCAGTTTTATGAGGGTCCCTCGTAGATTCGGCACTTGTTTTTTTTACTATATTTTGGTGTATATTTATTAAATGACTTCCACCAAATAAATATATTATAAAATAATTCGCCACTTGGAACAAACCTTGGTGGTATTCCTAGTATTCTAGAATTTCATTCTTAACTCCAGTTTATCATCAAACAGCCTCTCCATACATATAGAGCACATCAATGAGATTCACATGGCTGATAATTGGTATAAGATACAGACAATAAGATTAAAGTCGTCAGTGGTTATAGTTAACGTTAGGCCGGCACTGTGTAAATTGGCGTAGGAATAACAACGGAATCCCTGTCCCAAAGTTGCCAGATAGCCGTCAGAGAGATTCCTTGTACATTTGTGTACCCCCATACTGCCACCTGGGGCTTTGTGTAAAAACTATTCCGGTTAACTGCAATACAATTTTGGTGGTTCACTGTTCAGTTTTACAAGAATCACTGGTAAATTCAACAGTTATTTTTTTACTGTGTGAAAATCTTCCTCCGTAGCCCCATACTGGTGGCAGTGGGGAGTCAGTGGTTAAAGTTAACTTTAGGTCCAAAGTTGCTCCTTAGGCCCATATACTGGTGGCACTGGGGGGGGGCAGTGGTTAAAGTTAACATTAGTTCCTCCTTAGCCCCATACTGGTGGCACTGGGGGGTCAGTGGTTAAAGTTAACATTAGTTCCTCCTTAGCCCCATATATACTGGTGGCATTGGGGAGTCACTGGTTAAAGTTCACTTTAGGTCTAAAGTTGCTCCTTAGGGCCATATACTGGTGGAAGTGGGGGGTCAGTGGTTAAAGTTAACTTTAGTTCCTCCTTAGCCCCATATATACTGGTGGCATTGGGGAGTCAGTGGTTAAAGTTAACTTTAGGTCTAAAGTTGCTCCTTAGGCCCATATACTGGTGGCAGTGGGGGGTCAGTGGTTAAAGTTAACTTTAGGTCCAAAGTTGCTCCTTAAGCCCATATACTGGTGGCAGTGGGGGGTCAGTGGTTAAAGTTAACTTTAGGTCCAAAGTTGCTCCTTAGGCCCATATACTGGTGGCACTGGGGGGTCAGTGGTTAAAGTTAACGTTAGTTCCTCCTTAGCCCCATACTGGTGGCACTGGGGGGTCAGTGGTTAAAGTTAACTTTAGGTCTAAAGTTGCTCCTTAGGCCCATATACTCGTGGCACTAGGGGGGCAGTGGTTAAAGTTTACATTAGGTCTGAAGTTCCTCCTAAGCCCCATACTGGTGGCACTGCGGGGTCAGTGGTTAAAGTTAACATTAGGTCTGAAGTTCCTCCTAAGCCCCATACTGGTGGCAATGGGGAGTCAGTGGTTAAAGTTAACATTAGTTCCTCCTTAGCCCCATATATACTGGTGGCATTGGGGAGTCAGTGGTTAAAATTAACATTAGTTCCTCCTTAGCCCCACACATATATTGGTGACATTGGGAGGTCAGTGGTTAAAGTTAACATTAGACCTGAAATTCCTCCTTAACCCCATACTAGTGGCAGCCAGAGAGTACATCTGCCTAAAACCATCAAACTCTAACCCGTTCTCATCCCTTCCTGTCAGGTCCGGCTGTGTCGTATACTTCCCGTTCAGATTAACGTTGTCACAATCCCTGTACCACCAACCCCCGCCATGTACTACTGCACAGTTTGTGTCAGCGAGATGGTCATTATCCAAGTCAAAGGTAGAGAAAGGCAGCTTGTTGTGGTATGTACTGAAGGTGTCGTCCACCGTGCTCTGCTGTTCAAAGTAGTACAGATTCAGTCGGTAATTGTCAATCTCCGGGCCTATTGAGAAGGAGGCATACTCAGCATAGCGTACATTCATGTCAAAGTCAACCAGGTCGATGTGAAGGCGGTATTGCGCCTGCTGGGTCAGGTAGTGGATGCGGTCCAGTCCTAACCAGAAGTTACCGTAAGGCTCCACCACCCCAAACCCGTTTTTGTAGTTCACCCAGGGGCACTGGAAGTCCAGGGACCCATTGGTGCGGGACTGGATGACTGTGTAGACAATGGAGCGGCCTCGGAAGTCACAGAAGACGTCAAACGGGGCGGGTGCACCACGAGGCCAGATAGTGTAGACTGCCGGTGTGGTGGTACCATTGTTTAATATGTCCTCACAATCTAGTCATGGAGAAAAGCAGGATTAGGAAAACTCAGTTCATATTACTCTACACTTGCTGATCTAATGCTAAATACATCAATAACTTTCGTGGCATTTCTATCAAAAGTTAATGTGGTGATTGAAAGATATTATCCGGCGTGTTATTAAATATCATTGATATAGATAACTAACAGATAGATTATTCTTCATATGAAAAAGAACAAATAACAATGAATCTTCCAAAATTGTTAAACTGTATAGGAAATTTAGCACTACAAAAAAATAACTGGTCCTTCTAATAAGGTTCTTTAGATCAAAATTTTGAGATTTTAAATTATTTACAGGCACATTGTGTTCATTGAAATTTGCATGACCATTACCTGTGAAGCGTGGCTGGTTGTCCAGTTCAGGTTCTTCAGGCATGTTATCATCATCATCTTGAATATTGCGTTGTGTTATAACATTGATATACGCCATTAATTGTGATATACGGCTTGTCAGCTGTCGTACCTGGGACTGTAATGGTGACAGGTCGGGCTGGGTCTCGTTACCATCTGGCGGCATTGTAGAAGACTGACAGGGGCCTCCATAGGTGTTAATAATGATAGGACCAGGGAGGTCTGCACCAAATACACTGTCACTGTCACTCTGTGAGGGGTCCGCAGCATCAGACCGACCCCTCAGGTACTGAGTGTTTAGAAGTATGGAGGCCACTAGAAATACTGATGTTACTGCTGATATGACTGCCATAGTGGTAATATTTCTTTACAAGTGGCTGCTGTTAGAGTTTGAAGAATGTTGGGGGTATCTTTGCTATTATCAATGGTCTTGCCTTTGTGTATGTAATGACTGAAATCCTCAAGAAGCTATATGGCTGCCGACACCGTGAGGTTCCTGATTTTATATATTGAGTTCACAGCTCTGGAGGCCATTTTTAATGCACTACGATAGCAAACGTCCCTACGACTTGAAATGTTAATGCTATTCCTATGAGAATTTTGGTATGACTTGGCAGGTGCAGGCGTAGTATGTTGAGAAATGGCCTCCAGCAATTTACTATATATCATGATTATGCTCTTGAATTTTGAGAAATTTCCGAATTTAAGTGTTTAGGCCAATATGTTGTGTAGTTTTGATGTATTAGCATCAGGTAGATATGACACTGTTACATGCATTAAGTCATTGCAATAGGTGGGCAGACTGATACCAAGTCTGGTAGTTATTGATAATGTAAATATGAGCCATATACTAAGATATCCTCTCACAGAAGCCGTGTTCCCTGCATCCTACAGAATGCTGATATATGACCATTTAGAGCAGTCACTGCTCATTGTTCACTAACATATTGTCTGTTACATTTAACAGTCACTGCTCATTGTGCACTAACATATTGTCTGTTACATTTAACAGTCACTGCTCATTGTGCACTAACATATTGTCTGTTACATTTAACAGTCACTGCTCATTGTTCACTAACATATTGTCTGTTACATTTAGAGCAGTCACTGCTCATTGTGCACTAACATATTGTCTGTTACATTTAACAGTCACTGCTCATTGTGCACTAATATATTGTCTGTTACATTTAACAGTCACTGCTCATTGTGCACTAACATATTGTCTGTTACATTTAACAGTCACTGCTCATTGTTCACTAACATATTGTCTGTTACATTTAACAGTCACTGCTCATTGTGCACTAACATATTGTCTGTTACATTTAACAGTCACTGCTCATTGTTCACTAACATATTGTCTGTTACATTTAGAGCAGTCACTGCTTATTGTGCACTAACATATTGTCTGTTACATTTAACAGTCACTGCTCATTGTGCACTAACATATTGTCTGTTACATTTAGAGCAGTCACTGCTCATTGTGCACTAACATATTGTCTGTTACATTTAACAGTCACTGCTCATCGTGCACTAACATATTGTCTGTTACATTTAGAGCAGTCACTGCTTATTGTGCACTAACATATTGTCTGTTACATTTAGAGAAGTCACTGCTCATTGTGCACTAACATATTGTCTGTTACATTTAACAGTCACTGCTCATTGTGCACTAACATATTGTCTGTTACATTTAGAGAAGTCACTGCTTATTGTGCACTAACATATTGTCTGTTACATTTAGAGAAGTCACTGCTCATTGTGCACTAACATATTGTCTGTTACATTTAGAGAAGTCACTGCTCATTGTGCACTAACATATTGTCTGTTACATTTAACAGTCACTGCTCATTGTGCACTAACATATTGTCTGTTACATTTAACAGTCACTGCTCATTGTTCACTAACATATTGTCTGTTACATTTAGAGCAGTCACTGCTCATTGTGCACTAACATATTGTCTGTTACATTTAGAGCAGTCACTGCTCATTGTGCACTAACATATTGTCTGTTACATTTAACAGTCACTGCTCATTGTGCACTAACATATTGTCTGTTACATTTAACAGTCACTGCTTATTGTGCACTAACATATTGTCTGTTACATTTAGAGCAGTCACTGCTTATTGTGCACTAACATATTGTCTGTTACATTTAACAGTCACTGCTCATTGTGCACTAACATATTGTCTGTTACATTTAACAGTCACTGCTCATTGTGCACTAACATATTGTCTGTTACATTTAGAGAAGTCACTGCTCATTGTGCACTAACATATTGTCTGTTACATTTAGAGCAGTCACTGCTCATTGTGCACTAACATATTGTCTGTTACATTTAACAGTCACTGCTCATTGTGCACTTACATATTGTCTGTTACATTTAGAGAAGTCACTGCTCATTGTGCACTAACATATTGTCTGTTACATTTAGAGCAGTCACTGCTCATTGTGCACTAACATATTGTCTGTTACATTTAACAGTCACTGTCCATTGTGCACTAACATATTGTCTGTTACATTTAACAGTCACTGCTCATTGTTCACTAACATATTGTCTGTTACATTTAGAGAAGTCACTGCTCATTGTGCACTAACATATTGTCTGTTACATTTAGAGAAGTCACTGCTCATTGTGCACTAACATATTGTCTGTTACATTTAACAGTCACTGCTCATTGTGCACTAACATATTGTCTGTTACATTTAACAGTCACTGCTCATTGTTCACTAACATATAGTCTGTTACATTTAGAGCAGTCACTGCTCATTGTGCACTAACATATTGTCTGTTACATTTAGAGCAGTCACTGCTTATTGTGCACTAACATATTGTCTGTTACATTTAGAGAAGTCACTGCTCATTGTGCACTAACATATTGTCTGTTACATTTAACAGTCACTGCTCATTGTGCACTAACATATTGTCTGTTACATTTAACAGTCACTGCTCATTGTTCACTAACATATTGTCTGTTACATTTAGAGCAGTCACTGCTCATTGTGCACTAACATATTGTCTGTTACATTTAGAGCAGTCACTGCTTATTGTGCACTAACATATTGTCTGTTACATTTAGAGCAGTCACTGCTTATCGTGCACTAACATATTGTCTGTTACATTTAGAGCAGTCACTGCTCATTGTGCACTAACATATTGTCTGTTACATTTAGAGAAGTCACTGCTCATTGTGCACTAACATATTGTCTGTTACTGTTAACAGTCACTGCTCATTGTGCACTAACATATTGTCTGTTACATTTAGAGCAGTCACTGCTCATTGTGCACTAACATATTGTCTGTTACATTTAGAGAAGTCACTGCTCATTGTGCACTAACATATTGTCTGTTACATTTAGAGAAGTCACTGCTCATTGTGCACTAACATATTGTCTCTTAACTCCCACGTCTACTGCTGCTACTGCTGCTTCTGTTGTTGATCTTGTTGCCAATCTGTTTTTTTTTGTAGCTACCAATACTTGCCCTATACCACTAGGTCCACATAAATAGATATGCTGATATATACAATATATGCACACACACACACAGAAGTAAGGTCCTACGTTGATATATCCATGTAATGTTTACATTCCAGTTGTAGCTTCAAGCAGCATTCCCTGACAGTACCACCTGCTACATAAGTGACAGAATCCTCACTATACTAAATCCCCCTCCTACCGTCAGTGACTGATCCCCACCAAACGCTCCCCAGACGCAGCCCAGGCTCTGAGCTGCTCCATAATTAATCATGTTTTATTGACCGAGCCTGATTCAGGCTGCACGGCCCCATCGTCATGCTCTGCTACACCATGGTGCTAATGGTATGGCGTAGGGATGGGAGGGGCTGGGTGCAGTGAACTGTGACCACTCATAGCAATAGGCTAAGTAGACTGAAATGGCCTGTCTCTATAACATAAACACAGGGGTAGCACAATTTGACCCAACCTTGAAGCCTGGTTGCAACTGGTTTTACTGCTCATTTGCATATATTTTACTCTTTGTATGATCATGTGACCCTCCCTAGATTTAATGATAAATAAGTTGGATCGGTAAAATGATCCCAGCATCGGGAATTGAACCCTGGCCTCTGAAGGTAAAAGCACGGAGCATATACACTTGACTACCAGGGCTGGCTATCATCAAGAGTCATAAATAGCATGTTACTTTGATACCCCCTATGCACCTCAGAATTTTTCTATAAAGATATCTTGGCAGTGAGGGATTCGTTCTGGTCACTCTGAGATCTGAATTCCAGTGCTCTCCCACCTGAGCTAACCAGGCCAGCTGTCAAAGGAGAGCCTGACCACCCTCAGATCACCCCCACCTCATGTTCTGGGCCTATCAGTGTACATGTACTCTAGGTCTCTCTGGTCACCAATCTGGGCAACAGTGAACCAGATCACTGATTTTAATTCTATCAGATACTGACCCTTTTGTATCCTACTCAAGTATCACTGACCTTGGTTCAGTAAATTAGAAGCACTGACAAAGGTATGGGTCTGAAGTGGCATTATGTAATCTGTAATTATTGTCAAACTAGTGCAGCTATCTGGTTCACTGCTGCCCGGATGTCACTCCAATATGGTTGCTTACACCTATCTATAGTTATACCATGGTTATGGCTGATTTGCATATTTTTGCGTTCAAGTTTAATGATACAAGGAGTTCATGTATCCAGGCTATAAAGAACGATGTTGACACTGGACCGCGACATACATTGACAGTAAGTTGACTCATATTCTTTACCATAGCAGACAGTGTGCTGCGAGTCTACACCGTAGTGTCAACATCCCCTGCCGCGCTGCAGTCCCGCCATCTGGTGTATAGAGAAAGAACTCCTCTGAGATGAAGCCGTGGCAAAATGGACCATCATATTTTCGCCATTTTGAGGGAATATAGCCTTAAAATCATCGATTGAAACATCTAAATATACAGGCAGGACTCTCCAGTCTACAGGCTAAGTGTAGGCTTCATGTGTCCACCAGTCCTCATCCCTAAATACGTATATATAACGGCCACATTGACCAGTCTTTATCCCTCAAAGCCTATATAGTTGCTACAGCTGTATGGTATGGGTAGGCCGAAATACCTGCCTGCTTACAGGCAGGATCCAAGATGTATACAAGTCTATAGTGGCACAAACACATGGCTAGTCTGAACTAAGTGCTCAATGTCAGTTCCTGGAAATTGTCCCTCCTATTCACAAACATGTAGTTTTCATGTACATCAGCTTATATTATAAGGACTGAAGCATGAGTTATATCCAATAAATCTGACATGTTTATCTTGAGCTTAGATATCACTGCCTCAATGGCCTCCATTGTCAACATGCTGGGGATGCTACCTGGCCGACAATGTTTTGGAGTAAGGTAGGGAGATTTGAAAATTACCTGGATTATTAAGTTGTCAATGTCTTGTTACATGTCATGAAGTGAGGTAACAGGAGTCCAGACAATTCAGTTGATGATCCAGCTTTATTGTAAGATTGGCATGATGAGTAACTGATACAGTGTACAATATAGTACTCGCCAGTCTGACCAAGCTATATCCTAAGCCAAGGCACCTGAGTGTCGTAGGGTCTAGGTTTGGAGAAGAATACGATGCTGAGGCTTGACCCTGGCTAGGTTATATAGTCAGGAGCAAGCCCAGGTGACGTCGTGTCTATTTCTGTACTTTCTATTTTTAGTATAGGGAGCGACTCAAATATGCTGAGTCGGTGGTTCTGCTCAGGTTGGAACCGGTCGTGTCAAGTTCCAATCTGTGGCAGGAAGGGTGAGCTGCTCCTATTGGATACGTGAAGCTAAATATAGTTGAGTTCTCCAGTGGGGGATCCACAGGAGGGAGCCTGGGGATTTCCCACTGGAGGAGGGCAGGTGTGAACTCTTCACCCTGCCAAGCTAAAAATAGGTTAACCTTGGTTTGAACTAGGGGGTAGCTTGGCCAGTTTGGTTTGGACATACATTGAGGGAAGTGTTGGTGGAAGCATTGGACCTGACAGTATGTACTTCTGTGTGAACTGGGCACTCTGCCAATCTGGCACAGTAGATAGACTACCAACAGACACCTTTGGATCCTGCCTGTAAGCAGACAGGTATTTCGGCCTAGGTATGGGGAGCTGGTGTGATCAAATGTATTACTTATGATTATGTGTACACCTTTGCCCCTACACCTACATATACTGCGTAGTGGTACTTTCATGGCTCATATCACATCCAGCAGCTTAGACTTATAAATGTGTTTTACGTGTTTATGTTATTTAGTGGAATGTTAATATTATCAGACCCACACTTCCAACTGTCCAGAGTACGTGGTAATCTTTGAAGTATTCATTTGTAATCACCCTGGGTGATCACTACAGAGTCGTACCAGATCAGGAGGTTATTTCAAAACATCCTGGGATCGCAACCCCAGTGATATTAGGAATTATTCTACCTTATCCTATTAAGCGATCTTAAGATCAGACTGCATTCACATTTCCTAGTCAGCACTAAGATCGCATCGATCTTAGCCTCAGCCTTCCTACACTATTCCAAGAAGTACTGACTAGGCACAGGGGTAAGAGTCCCAAAATAGCAGTGGAGTCACTCTTCTTCACAAGAGTGATTATACCATCGTTCCCCATCCCTATATGGACTAAGAAATATATTAGATTCCATCTGTAAATAAGGTAACTTTAATGCAAATTTTCAACTAGGATAAAATAAAAATATCTTACCTCAATAGAGAGAGAGACAGATGAAATTCCCCGAAGACAGAGTCTGGCTTGCCACAAGAGGATACCAAAGGGAGTGGGGTAGGACTTCACTTCAAAACTTGAGAATGAAGAATTACCTTAGAGTAGGCCTAAGGGCCCTCAAGGACTCTCAGTAAACATCCTCCCTCCCCTGTTTATGTATGCAGCAGGCTATTCACTCTTCCAATTAGGAGTGTTCCCTGTAAGTGCTCTTGTACTCAGGTGAAACCACTATGCAATTCTTTCACTAAGATTGCAGTGATCTTAGTGCTGGAAAAAGAATAGTGAAGTGATCCCAGGACCTACTATTCCTGACAGGCCTGCAACTACTGCATTAGATAGGGTAGACTGGCCAGGTCTTATGATATGTGCCTACACTAAGATCGCTGGGGTTGCGATCCCAGGATGTTTTGAATTAAGCTCCAGAGATGAGTTTGTAAATGATTATTTTATCATTAATTAACATATACTTTAATTATCATATTCAGCTAATAGATAGCAGGTCATTAAAGATATATGGGATTTATGTTCAACACATGTACTTTACCACTATATGAATAATTTTATCACAGTCACATTTATTATATCCCTAAAATATTGTATGTGTACCTTTGAAATGCCTACATGCAGAAATATAATATTGCAGTTAAGTGAGATAGAAGGTCGTTGAACAATACCGCCAACCCCCAGAGACAATTCAGTGAGCTGGATCTTAGGTTTGAAACAAAAGGGTGCTAACAAGCGTTTTTTTTATTACTTCCTTTATAGGCCATTGTTTATCACATTGATCCATGATATCCCGTGTTATGATTGCATGGTGGTTCAGGTGCAAATATAACTGGTAAAAGAATGCACCTCTTCCTCATTTTATAGTAACACATAACTCCCCATACTGGAGGTAGAATTAGGTCTCCATCACCCCTTCTTATTGATCTGTTGCCAATCCAGGACTAAAATAACAATAATATATTGGTAGAAACCTCAGACAAATAAATTAGTAGGAACCTCAGACAAATAATACCATAAAACATGTCATATATAACACTACTTGTATCAAGACTTTTGAAACTTGTATTTACTGCAGGCAGGTCTGAAATAAGGAGTTAATTAATGTTCTGTGGCCGCAGGTAGTGTGGTCACCATGTGGTGCATGATCCACTGAGTCCAGTCTACACTCAGGTAGGTGCCCCTCACCACATGGTTTATACAGAGCAGCAGGGACAAAATATCTCTCCTTTTTCAAGGTTGAACAGCTCTCAAGCATTCCCTATTAAAGATCACTATTCTGATTTTTGCATTGCATTAGTAGGCCTATAGAACTTCTCTGTTGGACTTACTTTCTAAATAGTTGTTGATGTAACGCCCTAACTGTGGTGGAATATTGAGTGTACAGATTTCTGACTGGTTTCTGACTGGATATAAGGTTGCAGGAAATAGCTGAGTAATACTTCACATGTTTCAAGTAAAAATAAAACTTAAATATCCGCTATGAGGTTGCAATTGGCTCCTTGGAGAAACGTAGCCAGATGCATTTAACATTATTTATGTCATAAAAGGTTTTCGGCCATTGAGGTTTTGTTTGCTAAGGTTGATTTTTTTTTCTTTACAGAAGTATATACTGGTTTCAGACTTTGGGCTCGGGGCAAAATATATTCTGCCCCCCATGTTTCCGGAAGGGACCCATGACCCTCATGCCCCCACCCCCACCCCTGTTCTGACACCCCTTGTGATGTCTTGTTTAAGTCCAAGAATTCTTTCTATAGCAGGATGAGTATGTTGTCCCAAATGATCATGATTGGCAGTGGTTTGTGTGTGTGTGAAAGACATGAATTTACTGTGTTCTGTTGTTTAGTGTTGGGTTAACGTGCTGAAAGCCCACCACTATAGGAGGATGGCCCGTGAGAAAAGATCGTTACCCAGATAGCAAAAATGATGGGCCAATGTTGGGCCAATGGTGGCTAGAGTACTGATGTCAGCTTCTGATGTTGGACCAACGTCGTTTTGCCTGTCCCACCCAACATTGAGCCAACGTCAGAAATAGACGTTATCCCAAATTTAGTTGGCTAGACATGGGGCTAACGTTGACATTGGCCCGATGTAGGAACATCAACTTTGGACCAACATCTTTTTTTCTGTGCAATTTACCATTGTGCGAACATCACCATGTCAGGATCACCTTAAGGTCATCCCATTTATTTGGATATATCTCCGGTAACATAATGAGTCATTCCCGGTTAAATATTTGTGGACCCAACATTGAATAAATGTTAAAAAACTTTTATTTAACACAAATCTTCTATCAATTCACATAAGAAGACAGAATGGGAATGACTCATACAACTAATTATTCTAAAATTAGGGTTTCTACAATGCTATTTACCATTATACCCAGTGATACCACGATTTCGGGACTTCCGGTGGGTTTATATGCAGTTTAGCCGTGCATTATTCTGCATATACCACCCATGTGCATTTTTGAAATTTTTGGTATATACTTTTTCGGGGTCTCGTAGCCTCGCCATTGTTTCAATGTGAAAAATCATCCCAACTCGTATGAGGATCGAACCCCGGCCGCAGTGGTGGTAGGCGAAGGCCTTAGCCATAGCGCCACACTGAACGGTGATGAAACACATTGCGAAAATAAATAAATTCTAACCTGAGGTCCTAGTGGTACGTTTCCATTCAGTTTTCGTATTGATTCCAAGCTTGTCATGTTATGATATTAAAATCCCAAGAAGTTTTCAATCCATAGACGAGGAATGCGTGCTAATTTTCTCCATTTTCTTCGATATAAATAAGAATCCATTGATTTTCCCAACGTAATCGGACATATCAAGCATGGAGTACTCATCTAGGATGTCTAAGGATATGTATGTTTTAATTTGAAAACTTGTCATGGTTGGATTCGATACGAAATGTGGGTGTAAACACGGCGGTACCTCTCCCGGCAAGGAACAAAAACAATGGCTTCGCGCAGAGCGGCCACGGGCCGTGTCGCTAGCACTTACAAAATGTCTTCGCCTGGCTATATTCTTTGGATTTCAGGTAAGAAATTGATACAAAATGGAGGAAATGGTGGTATAAACCTATTAGGTGATGCATATCGGGGCCCCATGGGCTGTATATGCTGTATATACAGCCCTAGGGCCCCGATATGCATCATCTATTAGCTTACAATACAGGAATATTTTCATGTATTGATCAGACAATTGGTTGGTGGAGATTGATCCGGATACATCAAATCAACTTTATTTTGAAGCAACATAATTTAAAAAAGGAGTGATCCCCATATTTGTCAAATTACAATAATGTCTATCTTGATGTATGTCTCATTGTCTAATGAAATTCAGATGGTTCTTTAAACCTGATAATTGGAGTATCTGCTCACGAAAAAAAAGCACCCTCATAAAAGACTTCTTCCTGAATTCTCATTCTTTAATTCTCAGAAATATGCATAAATCCCCCCTCATAGCACTGTTCAAAGCCAAAGAAGCCAACAAATAATTACTTTGTTCCATTCTGGCTGTGGTGTAACCATGGAAACACATCAATATGGGTAAGGAATTATAAAACTATTTTAGATCGTCATAATGGTATATGATATGCACGGGTATGAAGCATTTCTTCTAAACCATACGGAGTAAAGTGTTCTGCATAAACCACCCTATTGTGCCCACGTCAGGACTCTCAGCAGGCAAAGTATGGTCATAGTGATATATAATACATATGAATTAGAGACATATGTCTTAAATAATGAATAAAAATGTGTATCTGAATTTTGCCTGCTGAGAGTCCTTAAGCTCATTAAGTTCATTGCCTAGCCAATTTTCAATGTCATTCTGAGCATGCTTCTGCTCCTTATGCTCATTACACTATTTTACTGACTGTCATTATCAGGCTAGGCTTTTCCACTTCATCACCACACTAATTACACCCATTTCATCAGCGTGCTGACCCTCAGTTCATCGTTGAACTTATTACGCCCATTTCATCAGCTTGCTGACCCTCAGTGCCATATTGGGCATACCCTGTTCCTTATCATAAGGCACCATCCACTTAAACCAGTCGTTAGGCAGCAGGCAGTGAGCTACACGAACAGGTAACATGGCGGCATGGGCCAAGGTAGGAGACAGGAGGTTGGTGTAGCACGAGGCAGCCACGCCATCCACAATGATGGAGCCACTTGGTGTGTGGGGGCAGTAGATACCTGTCAGCCATTCCCCACTGATGGTAGCAACTTGGGCAGGATTCAGATTCTGATTCTCATCACATGTAAAGACCACATCGCCCACTTTGATGTCTTGGGCAGCGGTCAGCTTTCCGATCTCACCAACATGCAGAAGGTGCCCTGGGGAGAGCTGTAGGACTTTGCCATCCTTGGTACTGATGGTGCAGAAGTAGGACGTGAGGCTGGGGTTGGCGTGGCTGAACATGATCACCTTCTCATACTGAACCTGTCCCTGAGAGTCCATAACCAGGACATCATCATTGTAGTTCAAGTCATGCATGGTCCTTTTACCCTGTGGTGTAAGGACAGTAGCAAGAGCAGGGAAGCAAATAGCTAATTCCATTATAATGGCAGCCACTGATAAAATACTTCCGATGGCGGCGTTAGCTTTGGTTACCTTTGATACTATGTCGAAAACCATGTCCCGGCTTGCTTCTTTTTCATCAGAATAGTAAGGATTGCTCTCAAGAGCTGCGGAGGTGAGGGGTGTATTATCCCCCAGCTCTACAAGCACAACTCTTCTATTAATCTTCTCAATTAACGCAGAAAATTCAGGGGATGCCGACGCATCTCTTATGAAATCATTGACAGATTTACCTGAATACTTTGCCCCAGCATGTGTGACTACCATAATGCAATGCTTGAAAGTCCTCCCATTGAGTAACTGTAAAAGAAAGAGCACTAGTTCAATAGATTTCATTATGGATCTGACAATGGAAGAGTTGTGGACAATCAAACATAGCACCTTCAATTACAGTGCCATATGTAAAGGGTCAAATAACACTACCATCTTCCTATTACTCATTTTGAACTTTTGTCAATTATCTTAATCCTAAGAAACTAATATAGATGTCAGGAAGTAATATGATACAAATCCCATTAATATATGGTCATTATGTATTAAATATTTGAAGTAATTTCCTACAGATTGAATTACTACAACTATGCTATAGGAGGTCCCGGAAACTCAATTGACTCACATTTGCTTTCTGGATGACATGTGCTTCATTTTCTAGATTTCTCAGGTTACTCCCATTGACAACAAGGATAAGAACGTGAATGCCTCCTCGTACCTCACTCAACCCCTGTAACAATAGTGGGTCCATAATTATGCAAGAGAGATGAGGCATGAAATAGCTGACCATTGTAATAAACTATGCGCAAATATGCCTGTCTTGAATTTTTCAAATGTCAAATCCATCTTTTCTACAACATTTGGCTTGCAGACTTTTATCTTTTCTTAATATGTTCATTAAAATAGTATTGCAGTATGATTAAATTGTACAATAATAATGATATGACCCTTCCCATACTGAATAATACATGAATTCTTTGAAGGTGTAGGTAATACATATAAATGCAAAGAAGCTCTTTGCTATATTTAATTATTACCATAATTTCGTGTGTATTACCTGTCTAGCTGCCTCCTCAGGTGAGGCTTCACCATGTAGAAGCTTCCTGGTTAAGTAGCCGGGCGTGTCATATACTGTGAATTCCCTTCCTTCATACCGCCCTTTCAAACCAGTCACTTTGTTTGTTTCTGCCCTTGCTCTGTTACTCACCCCGAAGGCATTGCTTTGTCCAAGGAGAACATTGCCAAGAGCACTTTTGCCAACACCACCCATCCCAAAGAGGAGGATGGATGTATTGGCAATGCCAGCATGATTCCCCTGGGTACCTGCTGTCCAATTTTCCAGGCGCTTTTTAATTCTTCTGTTCATTTTGCGGGTTTCAGAGTCTATATCTTCTCCCATATCACATGCCTCCATTAAATGTTTTTCCTCATCAGAAAGACCATATTGCTTTGAGCAGGCCATTTTGTTTTTGAATGCTTCAAAGGAACAAGTCAGTATGAGGCAGTCTGTGGTGTTTTAAGTACTGAATAGACATGCCCATGCATGCGGCTGCTCATTCAAGTATGTACCTTAAAGTTGCTACATAAAGCCTTCTTACTCAGAATGCTTTGCATACAACAATGAATAACAAAATCGATATCATTCTCTGTTGGTCAGGTAATTATCAGAAAATGTTAAGGTCCTATAATTAAAATCTTACTTGATTAAAAAGGAAAATCTCACTGACGTATATTTCTTTACTCCTCACTTTCTGAGAAGAAATCTGACACCCAAAAAGGATTTCTCAGCCAAATGAATTTTTTGCATTTTGATAAAAACGTCTTTGTAGGCAAAGACTTGCTCAACCCAACTGTTAGCACAGAGGTCTGTAACTTATATATATTATATGAGTACGAAACTTGCGTTAATGCAACATTCCGGGAATATGCAGGTAGGAATCTAGACTCTTACACAGACAATACTTGTAATTTTTTTTTTCAAACTTGCATTGACACAAGTATATAAAATTGCTGCTCACTGAGGTGTCCCAGAATCTTTATGTTCATAACAAAAGGGTATGATTGCTGTTGATTGTCCATCAACAAGATATTATTGATATAAAAACAAATTCTGGAGGTATAACATAATAAATAATTCAATGTACACTGCTGAGGGTAAGTGGTTCTGGCCTGGGATGTGGACCCTCACTATCATTCTGATCTGTCCTAGACCACAAAGCCACTTCCTTCCTAGCTGACTCCCATCTGACCCCCAAGAGGTGACTGCCCAGGAAGGGCAAACCCTAATTGCATCATTGATAAACATTCTGCCCTGGAAACTGACATAACTGCATCATTGACTTTTCAGCCTGGAACAATGGTGTACCTCGGTGGTGCTATGGCTTGTAGCGACTTATACAAATATGGTCGGCTTTCAGCACAAGTCAGAGGTCAGCCAGCTACTGGTGTCTTCTCTGGTAACTCACAGAGTCCTTATGCCAGAGAAACCTGGAAGCTTTCTCCTCTGCCCCCCTCCTACTAAACAGTGCCGTGGACAGATATCATGGCCCTGAAGCATGCGGCACTTACAAAATATTGTCCTTAACGCTTTGGGATTTTTTGTCAGTTGAGAGGCTTCAGGCAATTGATTGTCGTCAGGTTCAGTTATAGGCAGCAGACAATGGCTAGCCTCGTGTTGACGCCAAGTATAGATCATGAGGTTATGACATCACATCCAGTGATGGCAGCCGGCTGTCGGCTACCCATCAGACACTGGTTTGCAGTGATTGTGGAATTTAAATGATTTGGGCTGAATAAGGAACCAATATATATATATATATATATATATATATATATATATATATATATATATATATATATATATATAACAAACTCCAAGCTCTGATAGAACTAGAAAGCCAGGATCCAAGGATACTGTCCCTTTGCCTCCATCAATTTATGTTTATGTTGTATTTGTATTTGTCTCCATTACCGGCCTGGAGCCTCTCAACTGACAACAAATCCCAATGCATTAAGGCCGAAATTCTGTCTGTGCTGCACTCTTCAGGACCTATAAAAGGTCCCTAGAGGACAACTAGATCTATTAGTGCAGAGGAAGGGTCAGTTCTTTTTTTTCTTTTTTTTTTGTGTTTTTTTTATGTGGGGTCCTGTGATTTTTTGAGTATTATAATCTTTTTTTTTTTATTCAAATCTATCGTTTTTGAATGTCCTTGAAAAATATAGCATTGACCATTTTGAAGTGATTATTAGAAGAATGTATCTGACTTAGATGAATCTAGAAAGTTCAAGCCTTTTGGTGTAGATTTATGGACACATATCAAAGATGATCCTCTTAAAGATAGCCCACATGCTGGAGATGGCAGAAAACAGTTGATTTGCAAAGCTTTAACATTTTATTTAAAGTCACTGTACCATGACTTGGCTCATTAATATAAATTACTCCCTACAAAGCTTCTGTTATGAACTGTAGGAGGCTTGCAAACCGAAACCATTCATCAGTGTGTCTTGCTTTAATTAATTAAATTATTCATATAAAAGATCTCCCAATAAAAAGCAATGGAGGCCTAATTCCTATTGTGGTATGGTTATGGTTCATGGTGTCTCAGAGTTGGACCTCCACAGCAGGCATTCAAAGTATGACTACATGAATAGAGTGTGGTACATGGAGGCCCCCCGCCTCGATCTTCCAGGCTCTATAGTGGGTCTGGAAGATTTCTTATCAAATCACTGCAATGCCTCCTCTAAAATGATCCAGGATCCAGGATCATTTTCTCATAAGGTAGTGGCCTCACTGATTGGTGCATTCCCCTATGTGCTAATGAATATTTATGAATGAAGCTTGTTCCCCTGTGACCATACCTGTTGCAACTTCATTACTAGAACCAGCAGGCCCAATGCAACTACAAAATTTGGGCTTATGCTGGGATTGAACTGACGACCCTTGGATTTTGAAACCTCTGCTCTCCCAACTGAGCTAGCCAGGCAATTGATTTACCAGAAGCCAAGGGAACAGCATATTCTCTTGGTTGTAGGGTTAGGGCCAGGACACAACATAGGTAAGTTTTTGACACCTGCTTCAACCTGTTGCAATGTCAATGGATCTATAATGAATCTCCCAGACTGTATATAGTACAGTCTGGGCATGTCCGAGACTGGGAGGCCCCCTGCACAGTGACAAGGTATGTGGACCATCACATAGAGCCTTCAACAACACACAATACATGGCACTGATAGATAAGCACTCAGAACACTAGCAGAATTAGCAATAGACACTCTGAAACTTCAATTAGGAAATCCCATTATTAAAATCCACAGGCCTGGGCTCGTCTGTGGTGAGATTATATGCACAATGATAATAATTATCTCGTTACCTGAGGAAAATTAATCAATAATTAAATTTTTAGACTTTATTTTTAACATGATAAAAGCATTCAATTTTTCAACCTACTTTTTGACTTGCAAGTCACTTTTGCGGCCAGAGGCATGTGATTTCAGTCATGAAGACAATAACAAACCACCGATTCACGGCCAACTGATGCCTGTCAGTCACTGTGAGAAGCCATATAGACAGTATTCTTAGCCCTCCCCGGCTTTCTAGTTCTATTTTACCTTGGTGTATGATTATTTGGTTCATTTTATATTTAACATATAATAAAAGTGTTGGTTTTTTTTTCAAAGGCTGTTATAACTTCATTGTGATTTTCTTTTCATTATGGCCATGACTTCATTTGTGATATCAAATGTGATGTTATACGGCTGCCATGACGTCATTGGCATGACTTGCGGGCGTGGGCTTGTGGGGCACATGTTTTGCTATGCTGTTATTGCAAGGGACTCAAGGTCACACTGTCTATCAGTTCTATGTGCCTATTTTAAATAACATGACTTGATATAACTATCTATGTCTACGCTTCCAGGGGATAGGTTACGAACAAGAATGGTCAATCATTGTGCCTGTAGATGTCTCTAATGTTTCGTAATAAACCAAAACAAAAGTCATGTGACAGATGGACCAGGAGGCCATTTCTCAATGTACTACGACTACACGCATCCACTACAATTTAAAAATGCCAAGAATAAGCCAGGCTATCGTAGGAACCGCCCTACGACTGCTCACTACGATTAGCAGCTATACAGTAATTACATAAGGTTTAGTAGGGCAGTCGTACTGGTGCAGACATTAGGGACTACTAGTTCATGGTGCTGTTATGGCCAAATTCTTAGGTTCTCACTACGATTTAAAGGACAGCAGTCGTAGTGTGTTAAGAAATGGCCTCCAGTTTGATGTCCAAGAATAACTGTACCGGTGCAGCTAGCACAACCCATCCAAGTCATGTCTTTCTTACTTAAATCTGAGGTAGTTGTCACATGGAAATGACATAAATAGCATGAGTTGTGCATACTATAGGCACAGCACATCTTTGGTCCGAGAACCCAAACAAGGCATTGCTACCCTCTCGTAGCCATGGTGATATCGCTAATTTGTTTCCCTCATCACATGGTGTGGATGGTGTAACCTGTGGTGTAGATGTAGACCTATGTAATGTGTGTGTGTGGGGGGGGGGAGGTGAGTTCAGGGCTTGCGATTACACAAGGCCTTACTCTTGGGGCACCAGTGCTGTCACAAAAAGAAAAGAAAAAGAAAAAATACAGAACTGAACTGAACTGTCTCTGCACCGGTGAGCTGACTGAATGACTGATGTTGGCCTGCCTGTGCAGGTGAGTGGAGAGTGAGGTGACAGGTAGAACTGGGTCACCCTGGTTGGAACACAGGTGGGAGGCCCTACAGGACTAATACCCCCGAACAGTGAGTATGACTACTGTTCGATACCATATGCAACTGTTGACGTAGATGTATAGCCTACTGTTGTTTTCGTAACACTATGGGGAATAAAATCACTGGTAGTACTATAGGCAGGTGATCCCAATCAGGCAGCTGCTAGAGGCACGTGATCTCCGCGTGCCTCATCTTGAGGCCCAACTAGGTCAAGAGTTCATGACGTCACATGCAGTGATGGTGTGCAGTGATAGTGGAATTACAAAGAATAGTGAACCAAATAATCATGCTCCAAGCTCTGATAGATCAGAAACAATTAAAGGGCTAATGATACTGTCCCTATGCAGTCAGTCAGTTACTGACGGCCATCAGTTGGCTGTGAATCGAGGGTTTGTTATGTATACAAAGATAAAATCACCTACATATAGCAGTACCAGTGATTTTATTCCCCATGAAATAGGACCTTGTCATTAATTGAGAACTACTTATCTAGGCGTTAACAGTGTACAGTAGCTAACCATAAGAGGTCTGGGATACTACCACTAACCTGTGGAGTCCCACAGGGCTCGATTTTTGGGCTATTGGACTATTGTGATATATTGTATATTGGATCAAATGATGAGTACCTTGCAGAACTACAAAGACTTCAAAATAAGAGCCTTAAAAACTGTTTTTCATATCATTTATTATCATCTACTGACAAGGTTCATCATAATGCTAACCTACCATTTCTAGGTGAAAGAAGGCTTCATCATTTAAGAATGTTTGCTTTTAAAAGAAAAGATACAGGATGGTATGTGAAGAATACAATAAGGCAGACGAGATTTAACACTGCACCTGTTCTAAACTACCCTATACCCAAGTTCACATTATTTGAATTTAGTCCTCTTGTCCTATCATCACAAAGCTGGAATGCTTTACCAGTTGAGTGTAGAATGATTCCTGACATAGAAGCTTTCAACGTTAAATCCAAACTGATGATGATGGAAACTGTCCCAAAAATCAATTAATTTGATTTCCATATGTTTTAAGAGTGTTCACCAACAGCAAGATATTGATATAAAATGAGATAAATTAATAACTGAATGTTGTAAGGGTATAAAGGGAGAGGAGAAGGGGGGTAGGGGGGATGGGAGATATTGATTTATATTACATCCTTTCTAATGTCACTGTCCTGATACACAAGATTTTATAGTTATTGTTCTATGATCTTAAGTCAATCTGGCATAGCATTCAAAGGGGTCACCAAAATAACATGAAGGTGACTCCCTGAGTGAATTGGTCTGTATCATTTGATCCTATTCAAACCAAATTAATGAGGAGGTAGGAGGTTAATGTGAGTATTGTATGTTGTCATAAGTGATAATATACTGTATTGTTTCCTCATAAATGAGTAATAAAGCTCAGAATTTGTTCAAAAAAAAATTAAAATAAAAAAAATAGCATTACGGCCAATATAAGATCAGTGGTGAGAGCTAGAGGCACGCGATGTTGTGTTCAGAGGGGACGAACCCAATAAGTATTGATGAATATACAAGTTAACTCGATCTTGAATACCAAATACATACCAGTATGAGATATTATATATCGTATAGTGGTTGTTGTAGTAAAGATAGTTAAATAGTAATTTGTTATAATAGATATAGAGTAATATGTTACTTATATAATGTGATAATTGAGTAAGGTGTATTAAATCATGAAACAGAGACAATTGGTTGGCCGAAATTAATCTGGATACATTAAATTGATTTTATTTTTAAGCAGCATCAGTTAACAAAAAGTGAACTCTATATTTTCAGATTACAATAATGTCTATCTTGATGTACCTAGTATGTCTCATTGTCTTGTTTCATTGCCTAGCTAATTTTCAATGTCATTTGTGGCATGCTTCTGCTCATTACGCTTATTCCATTGTTTTGCTGACCATCATTATCAGGCCAGGCTTGCCCAATTCATCACTGCACTAATTACGCCCATTTCAGTATTTTGCTGACCCTCAGTGCCAGACTGGGCATACCCTGTTCCTCGTTATAAGGCACCATCCACTTAAACCAGTCGTCAGGCAGCAGGCGTTGAGCCACACATACAGGCAACATGAAGGCATGGGCCAGGGTAGGAGACAGGAGGTTGGTGTAGCACGAGGCAGCCACGCCATCCACAATGATGGAGCCACTTGGTGTGTGAGGGCAGTAGATACCTGTCAGCCACTCTCCACTGATGGTAGCAATTTGGGCAGGATTCAGATTCTGATCCCCATCACAGGTGAAGACAACATCGCCCACCTCGACATCTTGGGCAGCGGTCAGCTTTCCGATCTCACCAACGTGCAGGAGGTGCCCTGGGGACAGCTGCAGGACTTTGCCATCCTCGGTACTAATCGTGCAGAAGTAGGAACTGAGGCTGGGGTTGGCGTGGCTGAACATAATCACCTTCTCATACTGAAGCTGTCGTTGTGAGTGATAGACGAGGACATCATCATTCAGTGTCAAGTCTTGCATGGTCTTGCTCCCATCAGGTGTGATGACAGTGGCCAATGGAGGAAAGCATGTTCTTAAATCCTTTTCAATGTCATTTGTCATGTAACACCTTCCATAGTTTGAATCAACAACCTTATACACCATATTGAATATCATATCCCGACCACTTTCCTTTTCTGCAGAATAGAACAGATTGTCTTCATCAAAGAGGTCACCACATCCAGACTCCACAAGGACCACTCTGTATCCTATGTTGCCAATTAGTTCACAAAACTCAGGAGATTGCTTTGCATGGCTAATGTAGTCATAGACACTACTTCTTCGGTAGCACGATTCACTGTGGGTTACAACTAACATGCAATATCTGAAGGACTGTGCATTGAGCAACTAGAAAAATAAATAAAGAAAAAGTTTAGTGTAGATATTTCTTTTAGACCTTATTTTCTATTTTCAAACCCGACTTTTGAATGCCACCTCCTGCTTATTTAAAAAAAAACTGTTTGGCATTATCCTAATCTAATTTGTAATTCAAGGCGGATATTCTATCAGCCCAGTGGACAGATATCACCTGCCTCAATCTAGCTTGTGATGACAAAATCACGCGCTTGGAAGAAGCTGATGAACCACTGATGGCATGTTTCAGGCTAGTGAAGACAGCTAGTCTCGTTCTGAGTCAAATTAGGGCGGCCGTTGTTGTGCAGTGATAGTGAAATCTAAAAGATTAAGGCTTTAATTGTCAACCAAATAATCTTGTTCCAATCTATAATAGAACTAGAAAGCCAGGGAGGGCTAAGCTGCCTCCAAGCTCGTGATTTTGTCATCACCAACTAGCTTGAGGTGGGGTACAAAGTGTCCATAGGGGACATCCTATAGCCTCTAATAAGGAATTAATTTGAACTCCCTCATCACTTAAGTAATTCTATATCAAGCCCTAGCTATCATCACATAATGCAAACACTCCATGTAATAAGAGAGTAATAAATGGGCTATTGGGCACCGAGTTCAGTGTATTGTAGGATATCGTAACGAGTGGCTGTAGGCCACGAGTTACGATATCCTACGATACACTGAATGAGGTGCCCGATAGCCCATTCCTTACTGTCTTTATTACACGATTAATCAATAAAAAATCAATAAATAATCCATAGAATATCAATAAAAACAAGTTGAAAACAAAAATCCTTCCCCAGGACTCGAAGCCAGCCATAGTGTGTGTACACAGGTACATACACCTCGTCGCCCGGCAGCGGACAGCGACAGCGGCCATCTCAGCTCGGACAGGCAGCGGCACACGGCTAAAGATTTCAATGCGTCTCGCTGTTATGTTTGTGTACTAAATACACCTCCTCGCGGACAGCTAAAGCTTTGAATGCGTCTCGCGGTTATGTTTGTGTCTAATACACCTCGTCGCCCGGCAGTGGACAGCGACAGCGCACACGGCGAAAAAAGACGCGTCTCGCGGTTATGTTTGTGTATAATACACCTCCTTGCCAGGCAGCGGACAGCGACAGCGCACACGGCGAAAAAAGACGCGTCCGGGCCGGGACGCGATCCATGTACCTCTCATGGCTGAGCGCGACGTGCTAACCGCTAGACCACCGCGTCTCCTCCTTCAGCGGCCGTGTCGGCTTGGATTGATTTGAACGCGTCCTTTGGTTAGGTATACACGATCGGTACACACGCCTCGGCGCCTGGCTAGGATTCCTTTGTTTGGTTTAGTTCTAGCCAACCACCTCTCGTCAGTCCCTGTGGCGCAGTGCATAGGGAGTTGGATTTGGGATGTGAGACTGCAGGTTCGATCCCTACCCTGGCCTGGACTATTTCGTGGGTTTTAACATGTGACATATGACATGTAAGGTGTGCTGATATCCACGGATATCAGGCACTAGTGCCTGTTATCCATGGATATCAGGCACACCTTACAAAAGTCATGATGCATGCATCATGGTGTGCAATATCGACAGGTATCAGCATGGGGATATCCAGAAAAAGCACCCAAAATCCAAGAAATCGTGTAATAATGCCTGGTATAGAATCTCTCTCAATGAGATCTTCAATTTGAGCTATTACACGACCATATGTATGAAGAAATCATGATTTTATGATAGTTTTCTTGTTTTTTCTCAAAGATATTTTGGTGACCATTTTGTTTTTTGGCATTTAGAAGGCTGAAAATCGATTTTTCAGCTTGGTAAAAAGGTTTTTTGAAATCTTCGACCTAAAATTGACCTAAATGTTTTTTACCATATTTTACCCCAAAATGCCTCCAGAAAGTTTTTTAGGCCACTTTTCCCCAACTTGATTCCAGTCTATACTGAGTAATTATCAACGACTCACATTTGCTTTCATTAGAAGTTGAATATCACTGTCTAGAGTTCTCATTTTAGTTGCGCTGAAGACAATCATGATAACATGAACTCCTTCATCTATGTCACGGACCCCCTAGGATGACAAGAGTAAGAATGTTAGAACAAAACACAAACCTGTCATTTGAAGTCATTAAAGGCCTTTTCAAATGAAGATCAAAAGACAATTACAAAGTAACAATACTAAGAAATGTAAAGGGGCACTTTGCACTATTGGAGGAGCTACCTACCATGAATGTAGATATTTTCATGTGTCAGCAAACTTAAGTGAAACACACAACTTTTAAGAAGATCGCACATATTGTCTTGAGTAATTGTGCTTTCTAGTATAGCATACAGCCACACACATTAGGCTTGGCTTACCCCTAAGGATGAACTCCCACTAAACAGGACTCGCGTTGGGAACATTCACAACTTGGGCAAGAGAACATGATTATCTCAGGAAATTTGGACACACCAGAACAGCTTATACTCGAGAAAAAAAAAAGAGTCTAATTCCTGGGAATATCCAGACTATTTGCTGAGTATTTCCCATGATTCCTGAGCCTTTCTTGAGATTTAGACTAGAGAACTTTCTGGGGTATAAGATGTTATGCCATGTCAAAATCTCCAGGGAAAATCATGTTCTCTCTTCTTGTTGTATTCACAAGTTGGGACTCGAGAAATTCCTGATTATTCTCGAGATCTTGTTCAGTGGGAAGTAGCAGGTTCCCCTTATATGGTATTTATACGACAGAACAGTACTAAACTGCCCAAAATCAATCACTCTGGCCCCGAAGCATGTCCTCCAGTTCAAGGTGCACCTTATAAGTTTTCGGAATTTTATAATGTTGAAGGCTATCGACAGGGCTTGATAGTAGGACACCAAATTAAATTGTTATTATCATAATTATATTCTCCCAAGAAAACACTTTAAAAAGACACAGAAGATGGGAGTCGGAAATAGCAAAAGACACAGTGATGCCATAATTATATCTATGCCAAATGTCCACAAGCATTTATTTCCCAATGAAAAAAATAAAAAAAAATACCATTTTCAACGCTTTGAATGGGGAAGCTTCTCCTGTCAGCAGATCCCTCATCAAGTAGCCTGGTGTATCGTACACTGTGATTCTGTTTCCTTGATGCCATCCTGTCTTTCCACTCACCCTGTTTGTCTCCGCCCGGCCACTGTTACAAATCTTAAAAGCATTGTCGTTTCCAAGCAGAAGATTGGCCAGGGCGCTTTTACCAACACCTCCCATTCCAAAGAGCAAGATTGATATATCGCTGTAACCAAAATAATTCCTAGGACATGTTGTCCAGTTGTCCAATCGCCTTTGAATTCTTCGGTTCATCTTTCGGGATTCTGAGCCTATTTCATCCCCCATATCACACATTCTCAGGATTCGTTTTTCTCCTCCTGTCAGAACATATTGTTTCAAATATGCCATTTTACTATGTATATTCCAACTACACCAGAGCTGACAAAGTAATTTCTTTCAAAACTAGAGTATGGTATACTTGTATCTATATATACTATGTGACCTGAACTGGGAAAAGAGGACTTTATTCCCCTCAAATAAGGTCTTTTCAGAGATCGTGAAGGCGGTTTATGAGCACCAAACATAAATGTCAAGCATGAAGTTGATTTGGCTCCTGTCTTTACAGCAACCATGATTCTTTGGTGCCAAGTGGAGTGAATGGGGTTATGTGATTGTGGAACGTGTGAGTGATTGTATTTGTCAATTAACAATGCAGAGCAGACTTGGCATACCAACATACAACATATACAGAGATACACTCTGATACACCACCAAGGTCAATTCCTGCCTGCAGTTCCTGGCCAGTGGCATGTTTGGTTTCCCACAACGTACAAACATACATATAAATCATGAAATAGGAATATTGTGGCAGCAATTATCAACTGCCAAACCATCTAATCATATCTGCGCCTTAACAGGTTGGATCACTTTAATATCACACAACAGAGTAGTGTTTGTGTTTATAGATTGTGCATTGTCTCCTAGGTGTTGGGGGAAATGCCCACCAAATATCATGAGTTAAATATGAAGACCGTTGCTATGGCAACTTATATACCTAGGAACGTATATACCTAGGAAAGGATGTCCTCCCGGGTGACCTTTGGGGGTATTGGGTATTTTCCCTCTAGGCCTACCAAAGTGAGTTGGAAAATGTTATTTTTTGTACTGGGTCTAAGGGTTCAACTTAAAGAGCCGCAGCCAGATTCCATGAGCTTTTGACTTATCCATGTGTCATCTTTCTACAGGGCCTAGACTGGGTTTTAAGTAAATTCAGATCATTAAATGTCCATTACTTTTTATTCTGCATAAAAGCCATACAGAGTTAGGCAGATACTATCAATTATGTGGAGGACTAGGCCCATGATACGTACTTTCAGGTAATATATAAGTAGAGTGGGGGAAAAATCCATTTGTAACTTAAATTGTCCATTGGAAACAACTTGTAATTTGCAGTTGGTCATTGCCCCGGACATTTGCTTGGCTACTATAAAGAATTTCCTACCCTGCTGCTGCAGAGTATAGCGTTAACTAAAGGTTCTGTACATTGGGTACTTAGGTATATGTGGGGGGTTAATAACTAACATAGATAGGATAGCTAAATATAGTAATTGTACCCACGAGGGGCAGGAACATTAATTGTCTGCCCAGACAAGAAATACAAGCAGAATCGCAATTTAAACATTCTTCAAAAGAAAATGCATTTTGTGGTAACAAGGATACTTCTGATGTGAATATTCAGTCAATGTTTATATTCTACAGCTCAAAATTGTCTAGACCCGGGATTTTCATTTAGACATTTATTTCTATAGAAAATCAAGCCCTCAACATGGCATGTTATTGAACGATCACTCACCTGGACACGATTTCGCCCAGACAAAAAGCAATCCTCACCCCTGCTACCTCAAAGCAGGGGCAGTATTACATTATGCTTTTTATTGAGTACTTAGGTATATGTGAGGGGCTAAAAGCTAACAGTTAAGATAGTTAAATATATTTATCCTGCACAGGAGGAGAAGAAACATGAAACTGACGGCCTAAGTTTTCAGGATGACAACTCTGTATTGTCAGTATTGTTTGAGGTGTTAGTTCCTGTTTTGAGACATTGCAGTTGCACAGATGATGTGTTCACAGAAAACATGCCGCCGCCTAAAAGTCGTCAATACAGACGAGATTAAGGTAGTCAAGGTCAAATGACCACCTAAACTCATCATACTGACAATAGAAAGTTGTCATAATAATGACTTAGGTGGTCAGGATGACTAGTTTCGTGCCTCTCAGTTTTTCAGTGTTGTTTCTATGGTGATGTCACCTACACTGGGTTATTAGAAGCCGTGACAATTCACCATTTTACTTCAAGGAGTTCGTCCAGATGGCTAAACGATAAGTGACGGAATGGCTGGCTGCAGTGGAGGCCTAACGTATTTAGGTATGATGCTGTAGAATGGTCAAAAGGCAAAAAGTTGTAAAATCTTGATTATAATATCTTTATTCCATATCTCAGACATCTTAATTACCAGCGTGGTATATTGTTATAAAAACTTATTGTTATCAATATATGATAATACTGTTGAATCTTTTTGTATAGAGACATATCGGTCGGTTTATATTAAATACCTATTTGTTTTGTTTATCATGATATAGCAAGGGGCAAATAAAAGCTGTGATAGAAATCTTTATTCAAATAAAGACCATCTTGCAAGCACACACAAAAAAGGTATCACTCTAAATAACAGTTTAGAAAATAGGGAGAAATGAAACTGAAACATGTTACGTAGTAAGTACAGAAGCGTTTTTGTCCTGCTGTATGATGTTTGATCTATAGTGTTCTCACTTATGTTAGTTTTAAATAAAGCATCATTTTGCAAATCATTAATCTATTGCAGGGCTTCCTTGCTCTATTGCCATTCCTTTATCTCGTTTCCTCTCAGTGCATTGCTTAAAGTAGCATAGTCCAATGATTAGGGTTCAAAATTAATTCTTTTCAAAAATAACCCCGGATGTTCACATAGACCATTCCTCCATTGTTATCATTTACTTGCTCACTCTTTAGATCACATTTAAAGGAATCGTCAGATTTATACTAAATTTCCTACTTCTGGCGTGCATGCCATAATTCCACCAATCAAAATAGACTGTAAAATGTCTCTGGCTGGGACCTTGGCACCCCATTCCTAACCTTATATTGAATATATATATATATATATATATATATATATATATATATATATATATATATATATATATATATATATATATATATATATATATATATACTGGCCCTCAAACACCTAAATATCTTGTTACAACAATGTCTGGAACATATTTCACCGGAATTTGAACACATATATCCAATTCATTATTTTGCAACCTTTCAGTGTCAGTCACAGCATGCTTTGGTCCATGATTTTGATCTGTCTACCCAATTAGTCATCTGGCTGACAGTCAGTGCAAGGCTAGGCATGTCCAGCTCATCAGTGTACTAAATAAGCCCATTTCATCATCTTGCTGACCCTCAGTTCATTGTTGTACTAATTAAGCCCATTTCATAATCTTGCTGACCCTCAGTTCATTGTTGTACTAATTAAGCCCATTTCATCATCTTGCTGACCCTCAGTTCATTGTTGTACTAAATAAGCCCATTTCATCATCTTGCTGACCCTCAGTTCATTGTTGTACTAAATAAGCCCATTTCATCATCTTGCTGACCCTTAGTTCATTGTTGTACTAATTAAGCCCATTTCATAATCTTGATGACCCTCAGTTCATTGTTGTACTAATTAAGCCCATTTCATCATCTTACTGACCCTCAGCTCATCAGTGTACTAATTAAGCCCACTTCATAATCTTGCTGACCCTCAGCTCATTGTTGTACAAATTACGCCCATTTCATCATCTTGCTGACCCTCAGTTCATTGTTGTACTAATGACGCCCATTTCATCATCTTGCTGACCCTCAGTTCATTGTTGTACTAATTACGCCCATTTCATCATCTTACTGACCCTCAGTGCCAGACTGGGCATACCCTGTTCCTCGTTGTAAGGTACCATCCACTTAAACCAGTCATCAGGCAGCAGGCGTTGAGCCACACGTACAGGTAACATGGCGGCATGGGCCAGGGTAGGAGACAGGAGGTTGGTGTAGCACGAGGCAGCCACGCCATCCACAATGATGGAGCCACTTGATGTGTGAGGGCAGTAGATACCTGTCAGCCACTCACCACCGATGGTAGCAACTTGGGCAGGATTCAGATTCTGATTCTCATCACACGTAAAGACAACATCGCCCACCTCGACATCTTGGGCAGCGGTCAGCTTTCCGATCTCACCAACGTGCAGGAGGTGCCCTGGGGACAGCTGCAGGACTTTGCCGTTCTCAGTACTGATGGTGCAGAAGTAGGAACTGAGGCTGGGGTTGGCATGACTGAACATGATCACCTTATCATACTGAACCTTTCCCTGGGAGTTCACGACCAGGACATTATCATTGAGCTGCAGGTTCTCCATGGTCTTCTTACCAACGGGTGTGTGGACAGTGGCCATGGGAGGGAAGCAAATTCCCAAATCACTCTCAATGTCAGCCTTTTTGTACAGACTTCCATAAGTAGAATTGGCATTGATGACCATTCTCATCATATTGAATACCATGTCTCGGCTTGCTTCTATTTCTCCAGAATAGAATGGGTTACTCTCAAGTGTTTCTGTATCAAGTGGCACACCGTCTCCAAGCTCTACCAATACAACCCTTCGCTCTATGTTCTCAATCAAGGTAAAGAACTCAGGGGATGCAGATGCATGTTCTAAGAAGTCATCAACTGTTTTTCCTGAGTACTTTGATCCAGCATGTGTTACTACCAGAATGCAATGCCTGAACGTTCTCTCATTGAGTAACTGCAAAGATATAAGTCATTTTGATTTACTGTGCATTGATCAACGTCAATGTGGCTTCACTGTAAAACTGTAGAATTCTGTTTCTTCTGAGAAAGTATTTGCCAACTATTTGAATATGAAAACAGGGGGTGAAAAGAAGATAATACACCAATAAAGCATTCATTAAATAGAATAAGGTGCAAATTCACACCCTCAGTACAATCGGTTGATTCATCCCCTGCAATAAAGGAATTTTGTCTTGCCCAATAACCTATCCTGTTGCATTATGTAGGGCCGATATAGAATTACACTTGATAAACTCCTAGTGTAAAGAAAACTTACGTTGGCTTTTTGGATGACCTGTGCATCATCTTCTAGATTGCGCAAGTTACTCCCATTGACAACAAGAATGAAGACGTGAATTCCTTCTTTGACTTCTCTTATCCCCTGAGGAGGAAAAAAAATATCTTGAAATTTAATATTCCATATGTCATGAGCGATGTATATGAAGGTAAACGTTTACTAAATAATGAAGAGCTATATTTATGTGTGCCTTGTTAAAGGCACCTAGTGTTGAATATATAGTTTGATATTTATTCAGTAAGCATTGGCATAAGAGAGAAAATGGCAATTATCTTTAACTATAGCATAAAAAAAGTAAGAGTAGGTTTCAAAGAAATACTGCCTCCTATTTCCAATTGTAGATATGATGCTAAACCTCTCTGGCTCTGTCTGTCTCTCTCTCTCTCTGTCCCTCTCTCCTTATTGATTTCTGTTGTCCGTAAGTACTTTTAACAAAAATGTATATTACCATTTTTACAGCCTGCAAGGGTGAGGTTTCACCTTTTAGGAGCTTCCTAGTCAAGTAGCCGGGTGTGTCATACATGGTGACTTTCCAATCTTCATACCGCCCTGTCACTCCACTTACGGAGTTTGTCTCTGCTGCCGCCTTGTTACTCACCCCAAAGGCATTGTTTTCTCCAAGGAGAACATTGCCAAGAGCACTTTTGCCAACACCACCCATCCCAAAGAGGAGGACAGATGTATTGGCAATACCAGGGTATTTTGTCTTACAAGGTGTCCAATTTTCCAAGCGCTTTTTAATTCTTCTGTTCATTTTGCGGGTTTCCGAGTCTATATCTTCTTCCATATCACATGCCCTCATTAACAATTTTTCCTCATCAGAAAGACTATATTGCTTTGAGCAGGCCATTTTGTTTTTGAATGCTTCAGAGGAACAAGTCAGTATGAGGCAGTCTGTGGTGTCTAAACGCCCGACCCTTACCTAGTGGATACACATGGACCCGTACTCAGGTATGTACCATAAAGTTGCTACATAATGCCTTAAAAGCATAGAGAGCTCTGAGCTAAGGGTGAGTCGAATTTACATGAAAATCCACACCAATCCATATTATAAAAGGACATATTTCCTGTTGATACTAAAGGGGAATCGTTGTAAAACACATTTAGAAAAGAGCAAACACACCATTCATAACCAAAGAGTAAAATGATAAGAGTTTACAGTATAAGTGTCACGTGGTATACCAGACCACCACACTGGCTCAGGCCCTAGTTTACTCCCTCTGTCATTCCTGACAGCCCCAGCCATGGCAAGCCAGGCAGCTCATCTGACTCACAAGGAGATTGGGATTTTCAGACAAAATGAAATGGAAGATGATATTCCTTCCATAGAAAGGCGCATTGGACATCGACTGAATCATCGCGGGGCTAAATGGACAACATTGGGGTCCAAGCCTGATCAGTGCCTCAGACAGGAAAAGACAAGACCTGGTCCAGATACTGAGGCCAAAGCAGGTCCAATAACTACAGAATCTGCCATGAAGAACTATTTTAAGATAGTTCTGCTTGGACCAGAAGGGGCAGGAAAAAGCGCACTGGGGAACTTACTCGCAGGGAACAACAAATTTAAGGTGGCTGCAACATGTGGGACTGAGCAATGTGAGGGAGATGTAGTAATGTATGATTACAAAGAATGGCAAATTGTGGACACACCCGGAAAGCCCTTCAGTAAATTAACTCCTCCGAAGAGTGCATCCAAGCGCAAGAGTAAAAATGCTAATGAAGAAATCCATGACAATATTGAAGTGGTATGGCTATTTCAAATCCTCAGTGATATTATTATCCTTCACCTTAATCACTGGTATTTAAACAGACAACATATCATGCTTTGTCAATAACCATCAACAATGCCATCAATAAACCATGTATAGAGTGTTTTAACGTAGGGCTTACCTAACACTTTTGTGCTTTCCCTAAATTCAACTTTTAATCTCCTGACAATGATCGGGTATTTGAAAAAAATTACAACATGGGGGATGTTTGTAGAGCTATTACTGAGTAAACTGTTGGACTTTAGAACATTATATCAAATATTGCCCAGGATTTGATTTCTTGTATTCAATTATTTCAGATCAAAGCTCAATTGAAACAGGCAGATGTGATTATGTTCGTTCTTAACACCAGCCACAAGAGGACTCCAGACATGGGAATCAACACGTTCAGACAGGTGGGCATTGTTACAAGTGATAACACCGAGATACTTTCTTACAGAGAGTATTTAGATGGTATGTAGGTGAGGTAAAGGACTTTAATGACGTCCATCCTACGCACTCCTCATCTCATCTCATGAACATCGAATAGCAGTCATTTCTGTACAGGTTAATCTGACGTCACTCTTTTCACGTGTGTACTTTTAAAACAAACTTGATTGTGCTGCCATGCCGTAATTCTAGTAAAATAGTATTTTTGTCTTCTACGGGGACCTACCGGAAGTAGAGCAACATGCACATGCTAGGGATACATGCATTTACTTTCTTTTATATATTTATGTAACCAATAAAATACTTTAAAAAAACGTATATTGGTAAATAGAATTAGACCCAATGTAAGACATTTTAAAAAGACCAATGCATATAGGGCTATGCATATATGGCAGTCAAAAAGTGGTTTCATGAAGGCATTTCTCAAGATGGTACAACTAGAACCCATCAAATCCTAGTGGAATCTCTCACTCAAATGCTATTATAGCCCTGTAACTAAACCAACTTATAACCTGATTTGAAACAAGGCCATGTTGGTCCAACATAGGGTGGGTGTTCAGGGATGTATGGTGTAATACCAAGAGAAGAACAGTGAGAGAGATGGTCCACTTTCTATAAAAGTAAAACACATCTGAAATGTCATAATGTCATTATGTGCAAAGCAAAATGTAGCTGTAGAAAATATCTTTTTTTCTTCAATTTGCATCAATCTTTATAAGCAATACAAAAGTAGTGGACTTTTAGTAAATTCTGCAATGTCCTTTTTTCACTGTAGATATTTCCTGAAGACCTGAACAAGACAGGGATGCTGGTAACAACACATGGCGAATGCCACTACAGAATGAAAGGGACCTCCGAGCTCCTGGATGATCTCAACGAGTCCCCTGACATCAGTCGATTCCTAGACTGTATTACGGACCGTGTGGTGATTGTTGAATTGGGAGATGCGCATCAGACTGAAGATGCTTTACTAGACGGGAATGCAGTATATGACAAAGAGCGAGACCAGGCAAGGGAAATGGTCATGGCAATGGCAAAACATATTGTGCAGAACAATGCTAAAGATCCTGAACAGCAAAGGCAGAATTTAGATCCAATGGGAGGCAATGATAGACCACTACCTGTGGGTGAGCAGGCATCAAAATTTGTGTAAGAACATAAATTGTCTGGTTGCACCATCCTGATGCATAGTCATCCATATTGGTGTGACAAATAGCAACATATATGAAACAAAGGAAGTTTTAGTCAGAAATGTTGCAGTGTAGATGCCTGAAGTTTAAAATTAAAAAATAACTATGTGCTATTTGATATGATTGGGATTGATTATTTTTCGAATAAATGGTAACTATCCCTCTTTGCCAGAGACTGGTACAAGGGCGATGGGCCAGGACGTCTTCTAACTGAGGTGATTCCTTTCATTCTTTAAAGGCCGCTGATGTAGCAGCGCATCATGCCCATTGGTCGTCATGATGCGCCATTGAAGTGTGCTTCATTGCATCAGGCTGACCTTACAAGGTTGATACATGTACTCGCAGAGGGTCGGCATGACCTTCATCGGTGCATCATGAGTCGGCAAAAGTTTAAATGCACCTTATTTCTAGGGGAGGGGGCTCACATGCTAAATAACTGCACAAAACCTTCCAAAATATATTTTTGAATTTCCCTGATAGGTCTCCCCCAAATTCAGGGTGTACCTTATACACAACACCTGCCCTATATATTAGGTATTACGGATAATTTCTGGCCAATGAATGTATTAGAAACATTATAATATGAAACGGTATTTTGGGAGGTCCTATCCGTATCTATTGATAATAAAAGAATTTAGAGGTTACTAGAGCAGTAGCTATGATACTTTAGAAGCTACAGTACCACCCCCTGGTGTGTTATGTTTAAACTATTTTAACCAACAATGAATGTATGTATGAAATTTCATTATATTGAATAAAAAGATTCTGTCATAGGTAAATAGAACACCTGTCATTGTGCCAATGATGAATGGTAGTAGAAAATACAGGTTGGCCCAAATTAAACAGATTAATTCAATTTCCACTCAGTTATATATGGTTTCCCAGAACATTAGGCCAGTTGAAGTTAACAAGTGTATGCTCTGTGAATATCGTCCTCATTCCAGTTTCAGATTTTACAGGAAAGGGCTGTGTCGCTATGTCCATCTTTAGAACTATGTCGCCAGTGTCACGTGTGTTGATTTTTGACCATGTATAGGCATGTGTTTAGAGCCATCAGCAGAAAAACCTGATAACATTCATCTAATCGAACTTACACCAAAACCCTAATCAATTCTAGTCACCATAGCTAACATTAATGTTTATGTCATTGGACCTAGACCGATCCCTCACTCCACTCTGTGCATCCTTCTAGTTCCTGTCAAAATCAATCATTACTTTGGCCACTTTTGTTGATGATTTGGTTTGGTTTAGGACTGTTTTGCACTATTTAGTATTGTTTTAAAGTCTGGTATCCTCGCCTACAAAATGAACCTTAAAATAATTTGCCAATAGGGGTGCTGTGCAGTTCTATTTATGGGTGATTGGGCACAGACTGGGGACCAAACAGACCCAGTCTGGGGTCATGCCATTTCAGGTTAGTTCAAGACAACCAACCATCAGTCCCCCAGCGATGGTAGTGTTGTAAAGTTCTATGGTTTTTATAAGACCTAGTCATTCTACACTATCATGCTTCATGATTATAGGCTTACATTATAGAGAATGATTTTAAATAAGGTATTCATCCACAAACAAAGAAAACAGTACATTGAGTTGAACTCAAGTTGATTGTTGTTTAATTGGGGTTATCTACATGAAGAGGGGGATGATTTGTGTAAATTTATTACTATTCTCCAGGCAGATATATCCTCATGGAGAATGACCTTACAATTGCCATCTGGTGAATCTGAAATTGACAAATGGCAATTGATATCACATGAATGGCAAAATGATAACCTATGCATGGCAATTGTAACAGTGGATCAGATTCATAGCCTTACAGCTGAATTACAGCCAGTTTAATGGAAGCCTGCAGCTTGATAATTTTACTAACCCAGCAAGTAGACCCAGTTAGTGACTGTAGCAGCTAGGTATAAGCTTGACAGACCATTTTAAGAAATGGCCATGTCCCTGTGTCGATTTTAAGAAATAGTCATGTCCCTGTGTCGATTTTAAGAAATGGCCATGTCCCTGTGTCGAGTTTAAGAAATGACCATGTCCCTGTGTCGAGTTTAAGAAATGGCCATGTGCCTGTGTCGATTTTAAGAAATAGTCATGTCCCTGTGTTGATTTTAAAAAATGGCCATGTCCCTGTGTCGATTTTAAGAAATGGCCATGTCCCTGTGTTGATTTTAAGAAATGGCCATGTCCCTGTGTCGATTTTAAGAAATGACCATGTCCCTGTGTCGAGTTTAAGAAATGACCATGTGCCTGTGTCGATTTTAAGAAATGGCCATGTCCCTGTGTCGATTTTAAGAAATGACCATGTCCCTGTGTCGAGTTTAAGAAATGGTCATGTCCCTGTGTCGATTTAAGAAATGGTCATGTCCCTCTGTCGATTTTTAAGAAATGACCATGTCCCTGTGTCCCTTTTAAGAAATGACCATGTCCCTGTGTCGATTTTAAGAAATAGTCATGTCCCTGTGTTGATTTTAAGAAATGACCATGTCACTGTGTCGATTTTAAGAAATAACCATGTCCCTGTGTTGATTTTAAGAAATGGCCATGTCCCTGTGTCGATTTTAAGAAATAGTCATATCCCTGTGTCAATAAAAAAGCCATCTGCTCAAACTTTGTTTGTTATTAGTTCATCTGATATAGTGTTCATCTAATTAAACTTAAGACCCTGAATACTTCTAGTTCCCATTGGTACTGATTGACTCCCTGAACCCACTCCATGCCTCCTTTAGTTTATATCACTATACCAATCATCATCTTGCCTCTACATATTTGTGAGAAGCAGTGAGATAGTGTCACCCTCTGGTGTAAAAAAATAGAATTGATTCAGTCACTCATGTCATTCACTGAAAATGTAATATAATGACAATATAATGAATGCTGCCAGGCTGCCATCTGGTAGATGGGATATGAATCATGCCAGGTACCCAGTTCTGACGGTTTTTATGGGGAGATGGTCACTATGAAAATGTGTTTCGTGATTATAATGTTTTAAAGATAATGACAAAGGATTCAACATAATGCTAAATGTAAGAGTTATGAGGGGATAATTTTGAAGAGGATAAAATATCTTTATATAGACATTAGTTATGTCAACCATCCTTTATTTCCTGTACCTTAATGACATTTTTATTTAGATATCATAAGGTTGCCACATGTTGTAGTATTTCCACAAACCCTATGTACATAATATACATGGGGTGCCCCTTATAAGGGCCCTAGACAGGGGGGTACCATGTCCATTGTCGATTCTAAGAAATAGTTGTTGTCCCTTGTCTCTCAACCCCATGTCCCTTGTCTATTGTAAGAAGTGGCCTTGTCCCTCGTCTCTAAGGCCATGTCCCTTGTCGATTTTAAAAAGTGGCCCTTGTCACTTGTCTCTCAACCCTATCTCCCTTGTCGAATTTAAGAAGTGGCCTTGTCCCCTTGTCGATTTTACCTGTCTGGGGCCCTCTTATACACGGGGCATCACAGTACCGATCTTTTAATTAAAATGAGTGTGTAACTACTGTGACATCAGGAAATATGTTGACTCCACAATGAAAGATGATGTGAATTCCCCTAAAGTTAACCTTAACACAATTTTGTTCATGAAAGTGTCACCCATGTTGCATGGGTCTAGTCACTATTTTCCCTTAAATACCTATTTTATTCCCACTTTGATTAGGGCCTACCATACAAAATCGCTAATTATATAAATTTCAACTCCACAGATGTAGAATTACAATTTGCCTATATAGATATTACTGTAAAATAAGTGAGGGCTATTGCTACATAAGTTCAAGAGAATCCTTGATTAGTTGAATTCTACAATTAACCATTATATATTACACTGTAAAAAATAATGTTGTCGAAATAACAAAGGATCTCTCGTCCCAAAGTTGCAGAGATCCTTCGTTATTTTCACATTGTTTTCACCGGAGGGTGTTGCTCCTATAGTAAAAGGAAGAGCTGGCTAAAAATGCCCTCATTTCCAGTCCTTTCTTTTCATGTCGCTATAACTTGTCCCTTTTGTTGCTCACAAGTGGTCATTGAAGTACGGTGCTAAAAAAGGGGGATTTGAGTAGGTACCTATTTGGGAGATGTCAGTCAGTATAATATACTATAGAGTGTGTGACATGAGTAGGTACCTGGTAGTGCAACTCTCTCTATTTTAAACAAGGCAGGTGACTTTTCAGACTAATGTGGTGAGTGCAAGTTGAATGGTGAAGCAGTGCACGACTTATTTAGAAAAGAGGGCACATACTCACAGCTCTTTTTACAATAGGAGTGTAGGGGCCAGCTCTGGCTGTAAGTCCATGGCGGTAGGCCATCTGCCCCGTTCCGGTTGCACCAGCCCTCAAGGGCTGGTCAGCTGGTATAAGCTGCCCCCCTTGTGTATTATACCGATCCAGATGTAGGTGGAAGGTAGAGAATGTCAGACGGGGAAGTAGCTCAGCGGTAGAGCTTCCGCCTGCAGGTTGGAGGGTCCCGGGTTCGACTCCCGGTTTCTCCAAGACGTTTTCCACCGACCTCTACACTGGTGGAGAAACCGAGTTGGTCCTGACCCGTGTGAAGGGGGACTACGAGAACTCGGTACCTGGGCTGGTATGACACGAATGACGATTCAATTTGCTAGTACTGGGGAGACTTGGAAACAGGTGGTTGGGCACAACTCAGTACTAGTCCCGGGTATCTGGTACCTATAGGGTACTGAACCCTATATTGAATCTGGTAGGGAGGAGTGTAGGGGCCAGCTCTGCCGTAAGGCCAGCAGCCCCGTTTCTGGAGATCCCAGCCCCCAGGGGCTGGCATCCGGTGGTAGCTCCCCCCTACGTGTGTGTCATACCAATCCAGGTGTAGGTGCCTGGAACAGTATAATACAGATACGCTTCGACCCTGGCAGTACTGTGTACTGGTAGGTCAACCGGGAAGTCAGGAGTGCCTCACACTGCTTGATAAAGCCCAATCGATCTGGTTGGGAGGAATGCTTGGTGCTGGTTGGCCATGGTTGAAGCTGGTTGGGAGGAGTGTAGGGGCCAGCTCTGGCTGTAAGTCCATGGCGGTAGGCCATCTGCCCCGTTCCGGTTGCACCAGCCCTCAGGGGCTGGTCAGCTGGTATAAGCTGCCCCCCTTGTGTATTATACCGATCCAGATGTAGGTGGAAGGTAGAGAATGTCAGACGGGGAAGTAGCTCAGCGGTAGAGCTTCCGCCTGCAGGTTGGAGGGTCCCGGGTTCGACTCCCAGTTTCTCCAAGACGTTTTCCGCCGACCTCTACAGGAGCAACACCCTCCTGAGATTATACACTGGTTCCCTGTTGTGTAATTACGGTGGTCCACTTTACAAGGACCCCTTGTAGATTCAACAGTTATTTCTTACAGTGTAGGTATGTCCAATAAGCCTGCCTCAATACTTCATTTGTGGAATTTAATCGGCCATATGTTGAATGAGACACATCAATGTATATATGTAAAATTCAATTTAACATATATGTGGAAATAGATGTGGAACTAAATACAACATATTATGAGAAATTGATGTCATAAATGTCCATTAAATTTGACATATCAAATCCCTCCTTGCATGTGCTCCTACAATAAAAGACCCTTCCACCTTTTGAACCATAAGCACACACCACACTGGTTTCATGCAAATGAATTGTAAAAATAAAGATTTTAAGGCAAGAACAATGGTTTTTAGGCTTTAGGGATCCGCTAAATGGTATTCATTTTTGTTTTAGGTTTTGAGCATCTAAAAAATAATTTCCCATATCGGTGTACTTTAATGTTGCTATGGGAATTACAGGAACTAGCGGCACCAAATATATAAGCGACTCCAGCACAAAGTTCATGGATGCAATGTGTCCCACATCCCTCCAGTACCACAGCACAGACTTGTACAGCACTGTCAGATTGGTCATGTGATCAAAGTCCAATACCTTATAATTTAAAGGGTTGCTGATGCACCAATGCATCATGCCAAGTGGTCCTCATGATGCACCAATGAAGTGCTGTCATTAGAGCATCATGCCGACCCTCCGGGAGTGTATCAGCCGTGTAGGGTCGTCATGATGCATAGATGCAGCCCGGGGCAAGCTACTCAGCAGGGCTGCATTTATGCATCATGACGGACAATAGGCATGATGCATGAATACATCCGTGGCCTTTAAGGCATTAACATACTTTGAGGTTAATGATAGCAGACACACATCCTATCACATCGCTTTGTTTATACTTACAATGCCGACATAGCCTGGTTATGTCGCTATATTTCTATGGGAAATTGTACAATGTAAAAACTACCATCACTTGTCAGTATCACATCTCTGAATATTTGGAAGAAGTTTGAGCATGACCGAAGTCGGCCTTGCGCATGTGCACTAAGACCTACTGGGTTACTTCCGGTCATACATTTCCCACTTTGACTGCTCCGCTATTATATACAAGGATGGGCCTTTCTTGGCACAATTTTTTTTTATGTTTCAGTTCCACCACATGCATGTATACTTTTTATGACTGATTTCTTTTTACGAAGCTTTGAAAATTTATATGACAAGGATAGATTTGTTGTATGTAGGCAGCCCTTTATGTAGATAAATAACTGTGAGTAGATTAGACTCCAAGTATTGATATCTGTAGGTGTCCACTCATTCAGTAAACAGAAAATACAGTTTATTCAGGCTAATCAATTATAGGACTGGGGGCACATCTCCAAAAGATGCTTCCCATTGTGAAGTTAAAAATGTGGAAAATATACCCATATAAGGCTTCAAGTCACTCTAGGATAATGAAAAATGTACAAGTCAACAATAGTTAAACTCGCCTATGAGTTGTGCACAGAAAACATGCATGAATAGCCTGTACCCTCCACCCATGAAACATACATGAGCTACCCCCCCACTCCCTCCAGCCAGAAAACATGCATGGGTGACCCCCGCACCCTCCCTCCAGCCAGAAAACATGCATGGGTGACCCCCCCACTCCCTCCAGCCAGAAAACATGCATGGGTCACCCCCGCATCCTCCTCCAAGAAGACATGCATGAGTGAACCCCTCCACGTGACCCTGCCAACCTCCATCCCAATAACATGTAATTGTGTAACAGTTGGTACAGCTGTGATTGCCCTCAAATAACTTAATTTTATACTATTTTATTCTCAATTTTATTATGGCCTATGAGAAGAAAACTCCAATTGTACATATGTGAAATTCGAATTCTACATAAAGTAGAATCACAATTTGCAGACATCGATTTGTGTTTATTGTGCATTATAATCAAGTCCTTCATAAGTTGAATTCTGCAATTAGCCATACGTTCAATTGTCTTCAAGATGCCAGGCTTACGTCTCCATATGTGGAATTTTAATCTTCATATGTGAAATGAGATATAGATATTGATATAAATGTAAACTTCAATTACACAAATATGGGTATAGATGTTAAAATTCAATTCAGCCTATGAAATCAATTTTACATATGTCTATTGAATTTGACAACCATATTAAATCTAATAAGCAATACTGCTCTAATAATGAGCCATGAGCACACCCCCTGGTGTCAAATCATTCAAATTTAGTGTAGAAATTAAATATCTTTTAGGGAAACAACAATGATGCTTATGCTTTAGGGGACGCCCTTATTAGAATTGATTGTTAGATTTTCAGCATCTCAAAATTTATGTACCATATCGGGGTACTTAGGTGTGATGAGAAGGAATATGGAATGGTGATGTGGGGATACAGAAACTAGGGGCGCTACAGATATGAGTGACTTCAGCACAAAGTTGATATGGGCAATGTAGCAGATACTGCATCCCCCCAGTACCACATCACACACTCATACAGGACTGTCAAGGACCCCCACCCCGTTGATAAATAATGACTACTCCCTGAGAGGCTAACCATCCAACAGCTATCTGTGCAAAGATAACCCTATCAGTATCAAATTCAATGTGACATAAGGCTGTTATCAGTATAAAATACACATTGCATTCTCCCTTACATTAAAGTTAGTATATCCCATGATTGGGTTTCAAAATAAATTTTCTCTAGAATGTGACACGATGTTCAGATAGAAGTAGTGTAGTATGTATCGGAACGGGACTATAGCTACTCTAAGGATATTACTCACTGAGGATGCAGCCAATCAGAGGCCTCTCTTTTGGCGGGAAATTCAAATGTGGGGTCACGTGACCTAGACCCCCTGTGGTGTGGCGCCAAAATGGACCAATCAGAGCCCTCCCTTTTGGCGGGAAATTCAAAAATGGTCACTTGACCCAAACCCCCTGTGGTGTGCTGCCAAAATGGCGCCCTCTGATTGGCTGGCTGTTTAGGTCATGTGTCCTCTATTATGGAAATAATGTCACATGAATTTGAAAGGACCAATCAGAGGTCGTCATTTTGGTGGGAAATTTTAAAAAGTTGGTGACGTCACTCTATTTTTTTAAAAATTTTTGCCAAAAAAAAAAAATGGAGACCTCTGATTGGTTGGTTGGCTGTCCACACGTCATACCGTCAGTCAGCTGTATACAGCAAGCAAGCAAGTAGTTATATGACCTTATTAGCATAAAGAGGTGTGGTTCATGTAGATGAGGGTGTGACTATAGTGAGATGTTTTTTATATAAATAAAAAAAAGGCAAGCTGAAAGCTTGCCAAGACAAAAAAAAAAGAAAAAAAAAAGGGAAATATTTGGGAAGGGGAGGTAAAAAAAAACAACTTAACAAACAAATTTATGTCATTTTTTTTTTATTTTGATTAATAATATTTACCCTTTATTATTTACAAGTTGCTAAATGCAAATTCACACTCTCTACATAATATAGACGAATATCCGAGAGGTACATGACAGAACCTGCACATTGAGATGTACACATTCAACTCTTGTTTGTTATAATTCAGACTGGATAGGTGTAAGCCATATTTCCCATCCACATCTCATCGATATTAAAAGTGAAATCCACTGAAGCGCTATACCAAGTACTCCATTTAGTTTGTCCGGACATGATACTTCTCAGTTGAGCAGCTGGTACACCGGGGTAAGGAACATTCGGTCGACACACTTTTGACAATAAGAGTCGAATGTTCCCTTTGAACAATGACACATTTTTCTCCAGAAGTCTGACCTCTCTTGCAAAAGAGAAAGCAACGTGTTGATCGATTCTATCGTATATCGCCTTTTTATCTTTACGAAAAGTGGTCATCGCACACCGCTGTTGGAATCCAGTTTCATTTCTCTCTAAAGTACGATTCTCTCAGGTCGGGTTTCACGAGTTGGTCCAACGATTCGCCACTAATAGCCATGTAAAGACTGTCAGTGTCCATTTGACAAAGAACGTAATCGCATCGATCGATAAATCTATCCAAAAAATCGAACCTGAACATTTTCAACTTGTCGTACTGGTACACCATGAATCCTATTTGAATAGGAAGATTGTTCCTGACTGTTTTGGGTTGCAGTTCGATTTCAAAGAGATCTTTTGCTCAACGCTGTACCCTTTTTGAACCGCCACGAATTGGTCAATAATTCGCAGGTTTGACCTCTAGTGTATTTCACAGTGGTGTGTTTTTCTTTGTTGCAAATTCTTTTACCGTACATGGTGTTTCCCATCAACTTGTAACAGTCTGACAGAATTTTCTCGTTCACATTTACGTCACCACGTCTTCGCGCCACGGTTACTTCACCTGCGAAACCAGCGAAGGGACTTCTAAGAAAGTGTTCTATGAACAGGTGCACTTCGGTGACTATTAAGCCATGATCCAAATACCACTTAAGAAGAGGTGTTCCCAAGAGAATCTTTTTTCCTATCAAGGATCTCTGAGGAGTGTTTATCAGGTTTTCGTTGTTCGCAAAGCCTGTCATGTGAGGTCCTATGTCAGATTTCAAAATGGTCACATTCTTGAAAACAGGAGTCATTTCTTCGAAGTATTCACGTAAGTGAGGAGGAGTAGTAATGTCCACCCTAATCGAACCAAACATTTCCCGTCTTTCACAGAGGATATGAGCTTTTAAGTAAGCGGTTACTCTAGCTGTTCTGTCACATTTCTCGTCCCTGTCTGAAGCACATGGATATCTGCACAGCGGTATGCACTCGTGAGCATGGAACCAACACCCATGAAACTGGAAAAGGGTGTTAGAGGGCGGGTGCCCGAATTTTTCGACAACCTAGAGATACCTCCCCCCGTTGAAAGTGTGGCGAAGTTTCACGCAGTGGGCATGTTCCACATAGTGCAACCACTCTAAAGTGCTCTTAGAGTGTCTTTGCCTAGTTTTCGGTTTGAACTTGGTCTCGGGTCGTCTCACCAGGTAATAACCTGTGCAGTGTGCTTCGCTCATGCAGCGCAAGTACAGAGAGTTAGCATCTACACCTAGGATGTGTTCGCACGTTCTCGCTTCTTCGCCGTACTTGTGTTCCCTTATCAGCATGGTTCCCTTCTCGTGAAATCTATGGAAGATTATGGAAGGTCCCCCGACCAGATTTTTTTTTTATCAGAGAGTGGAGGTGGGAGTGGAACTGGTGGAAGGACACGAACGGGGTCTCTGTGGTTTGAAAAAAGGAACCGTAAAGTCAAACCTGGAAGGGAAATGCCGTCTTTGAACATGTCGATGTTGCGCTCCCTAAAAAATTTAGCGTGATTATTCAGTGCCTCTATGAAGGGTTTCACGTCTTTGTTGTTGTAGTGGATCAAGTAATCTCTGGAAGTTTGCATGTTCTGTTCGGACCAAACTTTTTCACATTCGGCGTAGTCAAATTCAGACATCTTGGTGCCAGTCAGTTTGCTGTCAAATGCAGATCTTGGTGGTAGTGTTCTGTTTTCCAGTTTCCTGGTAGATGTCATCCATTCGTAAGGAAAGTGTCCTTTGTGCTGATTTCTGGTGAAAGCTAGTAGATAATTCACGTAGTTATAACCAGGTGCCAAATAGTTTACTACGTCCAAGAAAACAATGTGTCCAGTGTAAATTGACAAGTATTGGTTACTTCTCTTTATGACACTGAATTCTTCATTCTCTCACTCTTTGGAGGAAAAGAATGAGTGAAGCTGTACTTTGATCAGATTTAAGTCATAACTTGGCGGAGATATATCAAAAGTCTCTTCTTCAGTTCAACTAAAGGGTGCCTTGTCCGAGTTTCATTGAAGTCGATGCCGGGAGGACTGAATACCTCCTCTAGGTGGAGAGCTTCAGCTATCCTCTCATCTAACACGCTAACGTCGGCCGGTAAAGTTCTAGCACCGCTTCCCCGATGATCTTGGCGGTGTCGTTTATGTAATTGAAAACTCTATCCAACAAGGGGTCTAAACCTGTGTCGGATTGTCTCACGAAGCAGACCGGACCTTCGCGACCTGGAAAGTCGGATTTGACGCTAGCCAACAGAGGGACGTGTTCCCACAGGACTGACACGTGTTCGGTCGACAGTTCTTTGGGCGGTCTGAAGAAAGCTTTGAAATCGAAGGTAATTTTGTAAGGGTACATTTTTGAATTTCCGTCGGGAGGAAAAATCTGCTAGTTCTTTCAAATTTTGGTAGATTCCATCTACATATTTCAAGGCAACTCGTCTGCAAGGGGAAAGTTGGTTCCTGTGTCTTTTCAGTAAGAACTTAGTCGTGAACGCCGACTTACACTGGGGGCATTCGTAGATGCCAGCGTATTCATTGAAATCCGTAACGAGGGACACATGCAAACCGTGTGTCGCGGACAGGCGTAGGTTGACTTTACCTCGGGCGGCCGATGTTTTGGAAGGCGGTCTGAGCAGGGTAACTCGGTTTTTCAGGTTCTGACCCCTCACTTTACGGGTGGTGTAAACCGCTATTTCGAACAAGTTCTCTAACGTGGGTAAGTCGCTGATGATCAAACCTGGAAAGGATTCAGGTTTCGCAGTGGAATCGGACTGACGCAACAATTTTGAAGCGTGTTTGCTGGTCTTGTATAAGTTAAAGGATATGCAGTGAAAGACGCATAACTTGTCCCTGTTGGGACAATCTAGCACACCTCCTCTCTTTTTAAGTCATTGGGAAAATCTAGCACACCTCCTCTCTTTTTAAGTCGACCCGAATGGGTAACCCTACCCCCTATGGGGAATTCTCTGGGTCCCATGTAAACGCAAACGTTCAAATTGGTGGGAAAAAGAACTTTCCAATTTGTGTCAGAGTCGCAAAGTTTCTGTACTTCTTTGGAAGTGATAGTGCTTTCTATGAGGGAGAGAAGCTCTTCCAAAGTTTCTGAATTAGTTATTGCGGGGAGGGGTTGTAAAAGAGACGCGTTGTTTTGGGAGGCGTGAAAGTAGTGTAGCTTGTTTCTGTTTTCTCTGTGTTAAATTAAACCCACTGACAAACCCACTTTGTATCTGAATCTTTGCGTGATGTGAGTCTGACGCATAGTATCTACATGGTGATTTTTTGCAATTTCCTTAGCCGCATAGAGGACAAAATTTAGGAATTACCCTACATTTTTCCACGTGTCTGTCGTAATTGTACACCCTTTTAAATTTTTTGAAACACTTTTCACAGATATGATGATCCATTTTCACTGAGTTACTTATATGTGAAGAGAGTTTTTTTTCAATATTTTTCATTTATCTTTTTATCTATCTAACTAGCTATTTTTTCTATCTATCTATCTATCTATCTATCTATCTATCTATCTATCTATCTATCTATCTATCTATCTATTTACCTGTAAACCTATATAAGCAACATACCTACACAAAGTATATTTATCTACATTCACGTCATATAAAACATATGTCAGCACTAGTTCACACACGTCTCAAATTTTATCAAGAAATTCAAGAATAAACTCTTTTTTGTCACCCAGTTCTTTCAGTCCCTTGGTCAAAAGCGTCACACTGTCCTGTGTCAGAGTTTTCTGGGGTCCTTTGTACCTGCGCACGTGGATGATGTTCTTACCCTTGTAATAGCTGACAGCAACATACAGCGCGCTCTCCGGATCCAGGACGACGAACCATGTGTTGTAATTGGGTAGTCCTTGGGAAACCGCTCTGTCGCGTATCCGTACCTCTCTTGGATGTTAGTGAGGGACGCTATTAGTTTGAGGAGTGCGTCAGTGGTGAAGTTTACTTTTCTGGTGGGCGTTGAGGTGCACTTTACGGTGCTGTAGCGTTCCTTGGAGATTCTAACCCCGTTCAGCCAGGTTCTCCAGCTTCGTACTGTCGATGAAGAACTCCAATCTGGGGACTGTGGAAGGTGTAGGCGGTTCATATTTCACTACCGCTTTTCTCTTCTTACCCTTGTAATAGCTGACAGCAACATACAGCACGCTCTCCGGATCCAGGATGACAAACCATGTGTTGTAATTGGGTAGTCCTTGGGAAACCGCTCTGTCGCGTATCCGTACCTCTCTTGGATGTTAGTGAGGGACGCTATTAGTTTGAGGAGTGCGTCAGTGGTGAAGTTTACTTTTCTGGTGGGCGTTGAGGTGCACTTTATGGCGCTGTAGCGTTCCTTGGAGATTCTAACCCCGTTGAGCCAGCTTCTCCAGCTTCGTACTGTCGATGAAGAACTCCAATCTGGGGACTGGAAGGTGTAGGCGGTTCATATTTCACTAGCGCTTTTCTCTTCTTGGACGCCTGGTCAACACTCTTGGTGAAACTCCTCTTGATACCCCTAGAGGGTTTCAAAGTAAGAAGAGAAGCACCATCAGTGTGAGCTGAATCAACAGCAGAACCAGCAACAGGAGCAACGCATAAGACAATAAGCTATGGTGTTCCTCAGGGATCAGTGTTGGGCCCTGTACTTTTCTCCATATATATTAATCCCTTGGCTACACTGTATGACTATAAGATATCTCTTTATGCTGATGATGCTGTAATTACGGTGACAACGAGTGCAAAAATGCATGAAGCCTTAAGACTTATATCAACATGGTGTATAGATAATAGTCTAACTATTAATTGTGCAAAGACAAAATGGATGGTATTTAATAAGAAAAAACAAAGCCCACAACCTGTCTTTACTTTGGGCAATACGGTCTTAGAGCAAGTCCATGAATTCACCTATCTAGGAGTCACAATAGACACTGGTCTAACGTTTACCACACACAGAGAGAATACTTGTAAGAAGTTTAGACAAAGGCTCTATGATCTGTATAGAGTTAGAAAATATACAGATGAAGACACAGCCCTAATAATATATAAAACTCTGGTACTACCGGTATTAGATTATGCTGATTATGCTTGGGATAGAGATTACAGGGGCAAGACCAGAGAATTACAACTATTACAAAATAAGGGCTTAAGAACGGTATATAAAGTTAAAATTGAAGAATTCCCTTTGTATACAACAGACCAACTGCATGAAAAAAGTGGATGTAAAAAACTAATTGATAGAAGGGACATACACCTTCTGGCCTATGCCCATAGATTAAAAGATATTCAAAATCTAGTAGATAATAGAAACCTCCCTACACAGAGAAATCAGGGCATACGACTCACACTACCTCATTCACTGAAACCACTTGTTATAAGGGGGTCGTATTATAAAGCCATAAAAAGATGGAATGATCTAAAAATCCAATACACCACAATAGAATGCCCAAAGACTTTTAAAAAGAAAATTCTTGCAGACTATCCCACTTGTTTCATGTAGGAGACCTGTCCTTTCCTCCTACTACTAGTATTTTCATCAAGAGAAATTTTGAAAAATCCTCCATCTCATCTCATCTCATTCAAAAAATGTACCAAGTCCAACGTGTAATAATGATAAGACGTAAAATGTATTATATATAATCTGGATTTCAGTTAAGGCGTATTAACAGTTGTATATTTCCCGCTATACCCGGTATAATGATTAGTTTCTACATATGAAATATTAAGGGGTACTAACGTAAGTAGGGCAATGCGCCCATGTTAGGTTTAATACATATCTTTTATTTGCTTATCTATATATGTATTATTAGACCCAATAAAATCTTCAAAACTTCAAAAAAAATGCTCACGTCGGTATCTCGGGACTTTTGAGAAGAGGAAAGCCACACACCATCATTCGTGGTTGTGGAGGGCAAGTAAGTCAGAGAGGTAAGAAAAAACTTGCTCCGACTCTGCATGACGTTGGTGCCCCTGGTGGATAGCAGAAGCCGGTGGTTCTTAAAGACTTCGCGATAGCGGAGGTGAGTAGATCGGGTGATTTTTGAGCAACCACTGGAGAAGTCAACTCTTCCTGCTCCTCCAGCTGTAGTTGCACCAGCACGGACTTCTCCAGTGTTAGCATCAGCATCAGCATCAACAGTAGTAGCAGCATCAGCAGCAGTAGCAGGAGCAGGAGCAGCAGCAGCAACGGGGGTATAAAACATTGGTGTCCCGTAAGGAGATTTATAAGACCCACCGTCAACAGCAGCTCCGAAGTTATCAGCAGCAGTACCAGCAGCAGTAACAGCACCAGCAGTACCAGCAGCAGCAGCAGTAGTAGCAGCACCAGCAGCACCAGCACCAGCGCTCCACCAGCACCACCAACAGCAGCAGCAGTAACACCACCACCACCCGTTACACCATGTGGGTTGTAAGCAGGAGCAACTGCAGTAGTAGCAATTTCAGCAGCAGGATAAGGCAATGAAGTCTTGTTGGTCCTTCTCGTCTTCCTTGAGAGCTGTAGCTTAGACGATCTTCTACTCATGGTGAGGGTTGCAAAGAAAGTGTGAGTGAATGAAATTTTCTCCCTCCCTTATATATGCCTCTGGAGAAAAGTCGCTTAGTGCAGTTTGAATAGATGAAAGGTGACTTTGAAGTCTCTTCTTAGAAAAGAGGATTAATCCTGTAGTCACTACAGAAGAGACCCTCACTCGATAGGAGTCCTATAAATCCAATTTTCACCTGTCTTCCACAGGGGAAATAAACAATAGGAGAATTCGGATAAAAACTTCACTCCATTCATATATCATCAAAGGGTAGGTGGAAAAAAAAAGAAAGTTCCAGCAAGATCAAAGTTGTCTTTTGATAGCTTTTTAGAAAAGAGCTCTAATCCTGTGATCAAAGAGTTCCTCACTCGGTAGGGTGTCTATAAATCTAATTTCACCTGCCCTCCACAGGTAAACCAAACCGTAGGAGGATCCAGATGAAAGTTCATCTAAATAGGATTAGAGAACTTCAAAGAGTAGTCGGTAGCAATTACACACCCCCTGTTAACAAAGGGAGAAGTAAAAATTAAAGAATCTCATAACAAGCCTCCCTCACACCTGTAAAGTGGATTAAGCTATTTATCACATATTTAACTCCCTTTAATCCCACCAAAATACAGTTATCACAATAACACTGACCACTACGACTACCACGCCTACCGCCACTGCCTTTACCATCACCAGCACCACCTACCCGCCGGCTGCCTGCCAAGTCATTTCTGAAGTTTTTGCAGACGAGATGAGTCTTGAAAATAACCCCTCCCTATCTGACTCTGACGTATGTGAATTGAGTGTACAGGATGTCATGTGTGAAATGAAATTTTCATATAATGATCATTTGCTTCATGATATAGGAAAACTGTTAATTGGATCTTGGAAGAAATTGGGAATCCACTTGGACATCCCCTATGAGAGTCTGCAGGAGATGGTCATTATCAAGACGGTGCAGGATATGTGTATGGAGATGTTCCAAACTTGGAGGTCTAAAACTACGGATCATGCCAGATGGGGAGAACTCCACCACGCCTTCATGAGTTTTCATCGACAAGATCTGTTACTTCAGTCGCAGAGCTTTTTCAAGACGTACAAATTGGATTACAACAACCCCGACCAGTTTTTAATGGAGAGGTATTTTGTCACCATGTCTGAATCTCTATTCAGGGAGTGAAAAGATATGGGGACGTATTTAGGCTTGACGTCTGAAAAGCTAAATAGCATCGCTCATTAACCGGAACAAGTCTCTCCACGCCTTCAAAGTGTTGAAAATGTGGCAAGCTAAACCCGACAGTAGACATCGTCAGCTCATTCAAGTGCTGATGGATGACATGAGGAGGTTTGACGTGGCCAGATATATATTGCTTCACTTTGAAAACAAAGAAAAAGAGATGATACATGGAGAGTAATTGTGGAAGGGCGTGGTGACTTATGTAAAGGAGTCGGAGGTGTGCACCACGGGAATCCCATCTTAAGTCGCTACATAGGAACGTGGTGGTGGAGATGTAGAGTATGGAGCTGGAAAGGGGATTAAGCACATCTATAGGAACCACTTATGTCACGTCTCTGCTGTCTCATTTACCACCTCGCTTACCACTGATACGTCCACACTCGACACAGCTACTACCACCATCGTCACTGCTCGCACCACGTTCCTACCTACCTACCTAAAGAGAATGGTCAAGTATGTATGTTTCATCGATTTATCAAGGAGACTCAACACTTTCGACACAATTATGTGGAATAAACCCCGTCTTTTCACAGAGAAACTCGCCACCCACGGATTCTTTTACATCAGAGGTAAGGACCTTGTTCAATGCTACCAATGTGGAGTCGCTCGCTATACACACATGGTTAGAAAGTGACGACATCGCCGTGGAGCATTTCAGACATTCTCCTACCTGCCCATTGGCCTCGGAAGGTATGAATCTAAGTCCACAGAACTAAATTTTGCTGATGGAAATATTGAAGAAATTGAACTTTCTGGACTACGAGTGGCAGCTTTTCAGAATGAAGCGTGGAGGAGTTTTTCATTTTGAACAAGCATCTTCTGTGTTTTCTAATGCTGTAACATCGGAGGACACTGTAGATAAATGAGAAACAACATATATACACCAGACACCACGGACAACATATATGAACCGACCAAAGACTATCCACAATGAATCATGATTCATGTATAGATGAGACACCAAACAGTGGAATGTGTACTACTCCATATATATACGTGGGTTCTATTGTATTTTTATTTAATATTTAACTACCTTATGTAAATTTTACTTTTACTAAACTTGCCCCTAGCCAAGGGGCTGGTATACTAAAAAAAAAAGGCCCCACCCACCCAAGGCCCTCCCAACCAAATGGTTCCCCCAAAGGACCCCCCCCCACCCGAAGGGAACCCCTCCCCTCCCCTAATATTTCCCCTTTTTTTCTTTTTTTTTTCTTGGCAAGCTTTCAGCTTGCCTTTTTTTATTTATATAAAAAATATCTCACTATAGTCACACCCTCATCTACATAAAAAACCACACCTCTTTATGCTAATAAGGTCACGTAACTACTTGCTTGCTTGCTGCATACAGCTGACTGACGTTATGACGTGTGGGCAGCCAACCAACCAATCAGAGGTCTCTATTTTCACATGACCAAATTTTTCGAATTTCCCACCAAAATGACGACCTCTGATTGGTCCATTCAAATTAAGGTCATGTGACCTTATTTGCATAATAGAGGTCAAGTGACATAAACAGCAAGCCAATCAGAGGGCGCCATTTTTTCCGCACACCACAGGGGGTTTGGGTCATGTGACCATTTTTGAATTTCCCACCAAAAGGGAGGGCTCTGATTGGTCTATTTTGACGCCACACCACGGGGGGTCAATCTCACGTGACCCCACATTTGAATTTCCCGCCAAATGGGAGGCCTCTGATTGGCTGCATCACCAGTGAGTAATATCCTTAGTTTAGCTATAGTCCCGTTCCGATACATTATATACTACTTTGCTGTGTTTAGGTGTGTATATTGCAGAAATGGGTCAGGCTCTGTGTGCCTCCAATCATCCATGACCTCAGTTACAAAATATCAGATGGTTCTGCCCCCCTCCCACATAGCTTTGGCTGAGGCCCCACCCACTATGCTACAGAGACATCTGTTGTGTCATATTGGTACTGTAAGACTAGGTCCCAGTGGCACCAGGAGTCTCTCCCTTTAATCACAGGGTGGTATTCCATGTAGCAATTTGGTCTTACCTCAGGTTTAAGGTGTTTAGATATAGTAGAGATAGTAGCTATAGGAAAGATCGACAATTGCTGGGTATTCGCTTGTCACTATGAACTTTTTTTAAATTTATTTTGCTTCAAATGCTGAAAACCCCAGCGGCCAAAGGCAGATTTTGCCAAAATTCCTAGCGGCGGACGTTTTTATTTGGTTTGGGTAAAAAACGTTTGAAAACGTTATTTTGACATTGAAAAAACGTTTTTAAACATTTTTTCAAGCGATTTTCAACCAAATAAAAACGTTTGCTTTTTCAACCAATTTTTAACCAAATAAAAACGTTTTTCATTTACGTTTTTTTTTACGTTAAAAAACAGCTTTTTTAACCTGATATAAAACTGTTTTTATGAAAATGTCAAAATTTTTTGGAGTACATGTAAAAACATTATTTTGACGTTAAAAAAAAACGTTTTACTTAGAAACCAAAATAAAACGATTTTTTACGTGAAAAAAAAACCTGTTTTTCTGCCAAGTGGGATGGGTGTGTCGATCTGGTGGTGTCCCCAGCCAGACTTAGTTCATACAAGTCTATAGGTCCTTGAGGCGGTGGTCTGGGTAGCTAAGATTATGTCCTTATAGGATAGTGGATTATATTCCCTTCTAGATGATCCACAAGAGCAACCTGGCAGGTAAAAGTCCAAATGGTGTTTGATGAAGAAAAGTCAAAACCGCCGGTAGCCAGTGGGTATATAAACCCTGTGCTGAGGTAAGAGAGTGTGAATTGTGCTCACGGCATTAGGGATCAGCAGTTCGACCTTCAATCAAAGGGGGAGAAATTTATATTTGGCAGCTTACAAATAGAAATAGATTGAAAATTTCAAGGACTTGTTAATGTTGCCTCTACAGGAGTGCTCTCTAGGACTTGATTTAAATAGTGAGGCCATTAGGGCCCTGTTTGGGAATTGAAGGCTCTCAGGGGAGCTAGGCTTTGCCTGACTCATCCTTGGCCCCGGCTCTCTCTTATACTATTACTACTCATTAATAAGGATGACTAAACAAGTAATTATGAAGGACATGGATATTATTCAAGCGATAAGCTACTGTTAACATCGAGTGGATCATTCATTGATTATTGTTATTCATGGAAGTGGAACATTCTATCTATTGGAGTTTTGATATTATACTGGACATCTGGAGGAGTTGTGATTGAATACTGAAATATTTTGACCTGAAGTGTCGGATCATTGTGTTTGTTGTGGAACATTGGATCATTTCACTGTATCATGAAACCTTGAACCTTGCAAACTGCTGGAGACTAACTGGTGAAGCGAATGTAAATAAAACCCTTGGAGATGAATTACCTATTTGTGTCTTCTTTCCAAAATTGGCTGTGGGACTTAGACATGGCTTTATCACTCGACGCTAGCTAAAAGATTCCCCAATCATGTTATTCTGAATTTTAATGGAGATCGGTGGGAGATTTAAATGGTGGATACCTGGAACCTCAACTATGCTTAAGGTTTATTTAGAAAGTGCCCAGGATTATTCTTTATCACTCGACGCTAGCTAAAAGATTCCCCAATCATGTTATTCTGAATTTTAATGGAGATCGGTGGGAGATTTAAATGGTGAATACCTGGAACCTCAACTATGTTTAAGGTTTATTTAGAAAGTGCCCAGGATTATTCTCGCCACGTTTCAGTGCCATTCTGGTCTATATGAGGCCAAATAGCAACAAATTCTTTATAAATTGAAGCGAAAAGCCAATCCGGGCCATGTTGATACTGTGAAAGTAGACTGGATGTCGGCGCATGACACACTTAAGAGTCAAAGGTCAGCAAGCCACAATGGCGGGTGCCGAGACGTATCACTATGGAAAATTATTGGATTCTTATTTATTTTGATATGGAGATATTAGGCATGGCATGTTCATCTAGGATACCTTAGGATGTTTCCCTGTTAATAACTCGCCATGGCACAATTGGATTCTATGCTAACAAGGTGTGCAAACATCAGGTATGCCGGACAACTTATTCAAATCCTTCATATACATTGGCTTCTGGTACCATTCGGCGTGGTGTAGTGGACAGCAAGTACTTCTCTTGCCACAGCGCCCGGGGAATGATTCCTATAGAACCCTGAACGGTTTTAACTGAAAATGTATGGCGAGGTTGACATTGTATACTTCTCCAACTGTCCAGATTCTAACCAAAGGCTTCTTGAAGATGTCCAAAAGGTGTTAGAGTAGGATTATGGCCTGATAATGCATAGGGGTTATAACCAAAAAAGCACTGTCCAAGCCAAAATTGTTAGATAAACACTTATGTTTACCTCTGTGATGGGATTTGAGATAAGGGAAAACTTGTGATTAAGGTGCAACCCACATATAACACGCACCCAAATTTTTCATTTTTGGTTTGATAAAGTAATTACTAGCAAAGCTTATTAATTTAAAGGTAGAAAATATTAGATGTTTGCTCAGCATGATAATTATTCAAAATATAAAGCCCATTTATATCGATATCAATTATCCTTTCACCTCCCCACACCTGGGGGGCATTTCCCACCTACCGACAGGGAGAGTTCCACCCTACTTCCTGGATACCACTGTTTGTTATTGTCAATTCAACTTTGACACACATCTGCCAACTCGCGTGTTCCCTCTTCTTCTACCTTATTCTTCATACTTATTCTAATTATATTTCTCGAGTAGTATAGTATAGTAGTAGAATATAAGATAATGCATGGGGTATAGAATTGATTGGTCTTGAGGATTTCATAAGAGGTCTGCCTGAAGCCATTGTCTGGGATGCAGGCTTGCGGACTGCAGGGAATGTGTGGGTTCACTAGTGTACAATGTTGACAAGCGGCAGATGAATAGAAATGACTGAGACTATTTTTCATTCTGAGATCTAGTTTATTATCCAATCTCATATGTTATGCACAAACAAAAAAGTGTTAATGGGAGTGGACCCTCATGGATTCCACTGTAAGTACAGTATTGTTTGTTATACAGGCTACATCATAAGTTCATTTCCACTCTCACTTCATTTCAATCATATATATAATATTACAATCAATAGATTAAAGACAGAGATATGTTTGAGTAATGAGCAAGATGCTGATAATTGTGTTGTTTCCTCTCTATAGTTATATATATATATATATATATATATATATATATATATATATATATATATATATATATATATCACTCTGATAGATAAAAATACTTGAAACTAGATTAATTAGTGAATACATTACCATTTTCAAAGTAAGACTGTATCTACATATGAGGTTTTCTACAGTAAAATAGTTCTTCTTTTAAGATGAAGCTGTTTATAGGAATCTCAGTGTTGAGGTACCTGCAAACCGGCGCCACTCATTGGAAGTTAACCCTTTAAGAGCCGCTGGTGCATTAATGCATCATGCCCATTGGTCATCATGATGCACCAATGAAGATCTGGCGAGACTGCTCACCAGCACTTCATTGGAGCATCAAGCCGACACTAGGGTGTTGATACTAATACTCCTGGATGGTCGGAACGGTGCTCCAATAAAGTGGTCATAGGTAGTCTGGCTCCTCATTGGTGCATCATGATGACCAATGGACATGATGCATTGATGCATCAGTGGTCTTTAAAGGGTTAAGGGGTTCTCACCACATCCAATGAGGAACACTGTTCCAATTGTTCCAATTATTTTTTTATTGACTCAAGGCCCCCAGTTATCATCATTGGCCAATCTAGTCAAGGCCTCTCAGTGAGGTATTTCTAAAATAATGAAGACATTAGTCTCCTATATCTCTAAGCGGTTACTTATATATATTTATACATATTATAAACACTCATATTGTTTTTAACATTGATGCCATAGGATCTTGTGACAACAAAGGCAAATTTAATCAAATTCAAATTCAAACCAGTTTTACGATAACAGCTTGATTTTTATCTGAATCTATACCCCGACCTCAACCACAGTATCAGGTGTATAACCATGGTTATCGGACGGAAAAGGTTCAAGTTTCTTTGGGGTTCTGCAGCAGCACAGTCGGCCCAGATCAACTAATTTGGCTGTTACCAGTGGCAACGTTATCATCCAAAGGGTGCCTTCTACAAAATTCAATACAATTTCGGTATACTCGGGACTTACCAGATCCAGATTCATCATGACAGTCACTGCGACACTAAAAGCATTCAGCAGGACAACAGCAATTACAGAGTTCCGAACATCTTTGACAACATCTCTTTCTTGGTCATGCTCATAGATGAACCATATGACAATAACAGTGACAACAACCATTGCACTCATCAAAAAGGGAACATCTGTACCAAGAATGTACCTTACTTGGACTTCCATTTTTTCATCATCATAATCACAGTAGTGATCGGTAAAATTTTTACCATCATCAGTTATTAGCTCATAGTTTTTCATGTGATAATCAAATGGTGCAATGGTTACCACTGCTACGAGAATGCTGAAGATCCAAGGGAATAATACAAGTGTGACAGCACCACAACGGCTGATTTTCGATTCATAAGAAGCAGGGTCATGGATGTATATCAGTCTGTCTATGCTAAACATGAATAGCAACCATGGAAGAGACACTTCAAAAATGACTGAAATGTACTCCTGAAACATACAATAATCAAGAGGCACTGCAAAATTGAAAAATTCAGTCCTAATGTACTCTGCCCAGATAAACAGTGCTGGGGGGATGTGCCCGAGGGTAAGGTTCGCTGCTAGTTGGTAGCGCAGGATTCTCCTGTGCTCAAAACGCAGGAGAAGATAGAGCAGGAACACCAGGAAGAGGACATGGGTGCTAATGAGGATGACTTGTACTGCCGCAGAGTATAAATGTTCAAGTGACTGAAACTGTTCCACCATGATGGCAATCTGTGCAAGCAAAGAATAAAAAGGTCTGTTTTAGCTTATCTTGGCAATCTGTGTAAGCAAAGAATAAAAAAAGGCTGTTTTTGCCTAGCAACAGCAGAGCAGGTGAAAAAGTGAGTTGTCCAAGCTGTTTAGATAAAAGTATTTTCCTCATATAATTTGTTGGTTCAACCCTAACACCATTGGTCGGCATGATGCATCTGTAGTGGTAGTTATACGAACTAGGATCTAATACTGCCATTTTTTAGTCAATATCACTAAAGTTCCTTATAACTTCCAAAAACGCAATTTTTCCGTAATTTTATGCACATTTTCTGTGTAAAATGGTTTTCTGGACCTCTAGATCTCATTTGCGTCACTATTTACTTAGGCACTCCTGGTTGCTAGGCAACATTATTTTGTTCAAAATCTATTCAGAATTTTAGATGTCATATCATACTTTTAGACTAAGATAAAATTTGATAAAAAAAATTGTTATGTTTTAGAAAAACAAACTGTCAATAGGAAAGATGAAATTGGACCAGCTTGAGTTGCCTAAATTGGACCATAGTTGTAATATTGGGTCCAATTTAGTTGCCTAAATCGGACCACTTAGTGAGGCCTCGGCCTAGTTTTCTAAATTGGATCAAAGTGTCACCTTTTTCTTACTCAAGTACAGAGTAAATTCACAACCTCTTGCTGGAGCAAGGGACCTTTAAAGGCCGCTGATGGAGGAGTGCATCATGCCCATCGGTGGTCATGATGCACCATTGAAGTGCTTGCCAGCACTTCATTGGAGCATCATGAAGACCAATGGGCATGATGCATCAATGCATCAGTGGCCTTTAAAGGGTTAAGGTAAAACACCTACAATAGAATAACAGACAGAACAGGGTAGTCTGGCAGAACTTTTGTGATACCCCGGACTAGTTGGTTAAAGTTTTTTCTCTCTTGATTATTCATCTATACGGTCTCTATAATCATCTCCATGTTGATGTGGAGATGTCACCCTTGGGCAATTTGAATTATTCAAGATGGCCACCAATATGTCGATATATGTTTAAAATCATCTATTTTTGCTTCTAATTAACATAGAAACACGATTTTAAGTTAAAAAAAAAAAACATTTTTGGGGTCAAGGAATCCATATTTGCCATGATTGATTAGCTAGGTGGCAGCCATTTTGAATTTTTAATGAGACTTCAAATCTAAATCGTCATAGAATTATTGCACTTACTTCACTTCTTGATTTGATAATGGCTAGAGTTCCATCTAACTAATTCAAAGCACCCTATACATATATATGAGGTCAGGGCACTACAATATAATCATTCAAGAAAATGGCTGTCAAGGCAGGTGGCAGCCATATTGAATTTTCAATGAGATAAACATGATGAACACTAATTGTTCTTGTTTTAACATAGGTGAAATGTCATTCAAAACTTCTGAATATAGATTTATGGCAACAGTGATTATACATAGCACTAATTTTCTTGTTTTTCTGGATGTAAAATGCCTTTCAAAACTCCTCAGCATGCACTATAAATATTTTCTTTGACAACAGTGACCAAGTACATAATAACAGTCACTATGATGTCTTAGTCAACAAGGAAGACCTCAGAAATCTTTTGTTCTAATCAAAAGCACACATTCCTATTTATATGCCATTGCGTAATATCAAGATGAGTATCCTATGCAGTGTCATGTATGCAAGGAACAGTGTCATCTCTTTCTCACTGCTCAATGAATGAAGGGAATAGGCTTCAATAACCTATACATGAGTGACAGCAATTAACACTTTTGAAATTGAATTGAATCGACATTGTTAAATGATGGAAAAACAACCTGTTAAGATTTCCAAGTTCAGGATCATTTTAATCTACACTCTGAGGGAAGCTATTTTGAGATTGTGAATTCATAATGGTATTGCTGAAAAAACACAGATTTCTTGCAAAATATAGCTTCTAATGTATTTATGTAAGATCTTTCTAAACATTGAAAATCAATTCCAGATTCATCCACTTCCAGCAGATATCTGCATAGTTTTGATGGGAAATAGTGTAATATAGGAGGAATGGGATCCATCTAGCTAGTCTCAGACTCCTTACATGGTAGTTATCTGGGTATTACCCATTAGAAACAATACCAAGACATTACAGCGATACTCATTAATTAGATGCAGTGTGGTAGAGTATGTAAACAGTTACAACGCTGGTTGACATCAAGTTGAATCCAAACTACAATCCACAAAAGAAATTAGTGCCTCTCTTTAAAAAGCAGAAATATAATATTGAACTATAACAGTCCAGCCTGAAGGCTCTAAAGGTACAAATATGTCAACTGACCATACATTACACATCAGCCTTCTGTACAGGTTAGGGGATTTGCAAGAGCCTGGCAGCACAGCAGAGTTGCTACTCCTGTCACCCAGATATGCATTTACTGTCTATACTAGGCATAATGGAATGCCTATAACTTAAGTTAAGTATGCAGACTGAATTTATAAAGAGTATATTGCCAGTCCACAAGTTTGTGCATTTCAGTTTTTACCTGGACATTCAAATGTGAGGGTTGGTGTGTAAGCATGTCTGTGGGGTTATAAGAGTAGAATATAAACAACGTGCTTTTGTTTTGATCTTGCCCTCAACTGTGGTATAATCCTACACAAATACTCATGTATGAGGGGAGTAGATTTGTCCATTGCTTAAAGAAATATGTTCAGAGTATGAATTCAAATATCTTTTTAGGGCTCTATGATGTCTATTTTTGACTTTCAAGATGATTGGCTTGAATATATTGCTTTTCCTTTTGGAAAAAAGATGTCCAGTGGATCTTGTTTTCTTGCAGCTGCTCCTTGATTAATAATATCAGCAGAATCATATCATCATTAGATTCAAGATGTTATTAAGCTAATGCCATACAATGTAATATTTGTCATGGCTGTCTGTCACATGTGTAACATGTGTAATGGTTCGAATCAATGTCTTGACTAGTTTGAAGTAAAGACCAGACAAGGGATCTCGGGTTAGTGCAACTGGCACATATTTATTACGGTATATGTTTCACATCTACCTCGAAGTGTACTGCTTAACTGTAGTGTAAGCTCAGGTGAAAATGGTCCGACTCCGTTGTCAGCTAGAGCCAGACTAACGCCTACCCCGGCCCCAGGTAGGAGCTGGGACGAGGCGAACAGTGCTGCCACCACCCCGCAGAGACCAGGGGTCGAGGAGACCTCTAGTGACTACCGGTGATGGGCACACCGCTCGAAACGCCCTCTCGAGGGAGACGCTCACACTATATCACGATCTACGAGCCCCTACACATGTATACATGAATATGTATTTAAGTGAAGATTATTATCAGAGAGCTTTTTCAAAGGGAAAGGTTACGGGTTAGGACTTGATGGGATGTGCTGGCTTAGGACTGAATATCAGACCTATAAGGGGGTTTGTTGATCGCTAAATACCCATTTTGGTTTTAGGGGCCCTTATTGATGAAGCACATGAAGACTCATATCTTATTCCCACACCTTAATGGTATTCCAAGAAGCCTGGGAAGTCTAATGCTCAGTGTTATTTATTATCTGAAATGGTTGTCCTCTCTCCTGTCAAAGAATTGATCTCAAATACCTTGGGAGATTACACATTGATCTTTAGATCATGATTTAATTTTCAATATCCCTAAAGGCTAAAAGTTATCTCTTCCCATGTTCAATATATGCTTGAGATCCATGGCTACATTATGTATATAAGGATGCTTTTATTCAATTATGTTTTACTAGAACAAGAAATTACAAGGAAATATAAAATATATAACCTCAAACACTATTCAGAGTAGCTGTCAATATCTTCTCTATATAATGGAACTTTGGGGTGTATGAAGTGTTTTCTAATATAATGTGCACTGATACATGTATATGTTACTAGCCCTGCATAGTACAGTTAGTACTATACTAAATGCACAATCACCCTTACTCTGCATGTAAATTAGTATGTTTTCACCCACAAAGGTTAAAGGATTACAAAATGGCTGCCAGCTGCTCACTTTAAGCTATACATAATCCCTGTTGCCATAAATCTATATTCAGAAGTTTTAAATGACATTTCACATATGTTAAAACAAGAACAATAAGTGTTTATTTCATTAAAAATTCAAAATGGCTGCCAACTGCCTTGGCAGCCATTTTCAATCATGATTATATTGTTGTGCCCTGACATAAATACATAGTGGGTGCCTTAGATATAACTTTAGCCATTATCAAATCATTGAGTGAAGTAAGTGTTATAATTTTATGTTGATATAGCTGAAATCTCATTTAAAATTCAAAATGGCTGCCACCTAGCTAATTGATAATGACAAATATGAATTCCTTGGCCCAAGAAATGTATATTGGGATCTTAAAATCATGTTTCTATGTTAATTAGAAGCAGAAATAGATGATTTTAAAGAAATATTGACATATTGGCATCCATCTTGAATAATTCAAATTGCTCAAGGGTGACATCTCCACATCCACCTGGAAATGATTATAGAGACCCTATAGATGAATAATCAAGAGAGAAAAAAACTTTAACCGACAAGTCCAGGTCAAACTACAATTCTGCCAGACTAGGGTAGAGAATGTAAGAAATCCACCAACCTTTCTGGAGAAATCAGCCACAGAGATGTGTGTTGTTTGTCCTGGTGTGCTATTTCTACCGACTACACTGCAGAACCAGTTTGGTCTTTTACATTTAAACTGTGTTTGGAAATAGAAACAATTTAAGGATGACTGGAAATAGACCACTGTGGTGAAAGGGTGACTGAAGGGGTTAGCCATCTGCAGGTGTAATTTAGTTTGTGTAAAGGGGGAAATTTAGCGCACATCATATTTTCGCACACTTCATAGGTGCGCAGAAATATGTACTGCACGAAAATTTGTATGTTTACAGCATAAGGAACGCCTTATACGTCAGCCATTACAGTAATTGACATGACCATTGTTCTATGGGGATGTTTGTAAATAGAAACAAGGATACTTTTCTCCATATTTCTGATGTATATTGTACTCTATTTAGAGTCTATGTCCTCCCAATATAGCCAAACTCTATCTCTACCACAAAGCCAGCCCAATGTAATTATACAGTCTAAGCCCCACTCAAAGTCTAGTTAGAGAATAGACAACGATCTTCTTCACATCGAGACTGTCTGTTGTCCTATAATGCATGAATGCATCTGAGTGCATTATAGGACAACAGACAGTCAAGATGTGAAGAAGAAGTTGTCTATTGTCTTTATAAAACGTTGTACATTTCCTTCCAATCAATCAAGTACCCAATCAAGGTATTCCTACACCAATTAATGGCACTCGACTGTTTTACTGCTATGGTGACCTTGCTCAGGTGTGCGCTGTACTCGTATAATGCACTCAAGGTCACTTCTATCATGCAGCAGAGCACTACCAGCTGTTTTATAAACAACACTCCAGCACCTACAGATTACGGGTTTCAGTCTGCACTCACAGGCCACAGACAAACAGCTATTTTCCTCTCATCTCAGACTAATCTTCCATTTATGGGCATTTACCTTCATACAACCTGAACATGTATAGTAATGGAAAATGATGGTTTCATACTGCATGTACATGTTATTGTCCTAAAGGTTTTCAGTACTAAAATCCTGCTTTTATATGAATGAGTTAGTGTCAACTTTGAGCTTCCTGGAGGTGGTAGGGGTACACCACTCCCTGCTATGCCTTCAGGTGGCATCCCACTTGACATAAAATGTTTTTCAACTTTTGCAAACGGTTTTATTTTGTTTGTGTAAAACATGTAATAAAAAGAAATGTTGAAAATGTTGAAAAATGTTTTAAATGTTTTTGTCAACCAAATAAAAATGTTTGCTTTTTCCACCAATTTTCAATATTTTTATGTTTAAAAAAATGTATTTTTAAACCTGGAATAAAATGTCCAAAAAAGTTTTTAGGTACGTGTTTTTACATTTTTTTTTATGTTGAATGAAAAACGTTTTTATCATCAATTTTTTTTTTGTTTAAACAAGTGGGTTCCCCATCATACCTGCAGTATAGTAGAGGGCAGCCCAGCTAGCACTACTCATGCAATGTACGTCATTCTTACGTGAGAACTCATCTCATTTACGTAAAAAAGATATCATTTAGATGCGTTATGCCAGGACGGAGGGTACTTCCTGTCGCCACCAGCCAATACTACAGCCTCTATTATGTCAACCAATCAATGCCATGTACAAATTACCCAATAGCAGAAGGGGATACCTGTCTACCACAACTGGACCCAGGTAACATTAATCACTTACATCCAGACACTCAGAGCCGGTGGTCAGGTAGCTCCAGGTGGTTCTCCATAATTGTATATCACATTACATTTATGGAATAAACACCACAATCTTCTGTTATATAGCCGATTCCTTAATTATGTGGGGGTCCGGTGGTTTGTAAGTCATATGTACACTTTATATGAGGTGGGAAAGGTTAGTGTTACTGATAATCCAATGGTCCTGAGAGGGTTAAAGGTGGTCTATTTGTGACTCTTAGTGACCCCTGAGAGGGTTAAAGGTGGTCTATCTGTGACTCTGAGTGACCCCTGAGAGGGTTAAAGGTGGTCTATCTGTGACTCTGAGTGACCCCTGAGAGGGTTAAAAGTGGTCTATCTGTGACTCTGAGTGACCCCTGAGAGGGTTAAAGGTGGTCTATCTGTGACTCTGAGTGACCCCTGAGAGGGTTAAAAGTGGTCAATCTGTGACTCTGAGTGACCCCTGAGAGGGTTAAAAGTGGTCTATCTGTGACTCTGAGTGACCCCTGAGAGGGTTAAAGGTGGTCTATCTGTGACTCTGAGTGACCCCTGAGAGGGTTAAAGGTGGTCTATCTGTGACTCTGAGTGACTTAGGGTTAAAGGTGGTCTATTTGTGACTCTGAGTGACCCCTGAGAGGGTTAAAAGTGGTCTATCTGTGACTCTGAGTGACCCCTGAGAGGGTTAAAGGTGGTCAATCTGTGACTCTGAGTGACCCCTGAGAGGGTTAAAGGTGGTCTATCTGTGACTCTGAGTGACCCCTGAGAGGGTTAAAAGTGGTCTATCTGTGACTCTGAGTGACCCCTGAGAGGGTTAAAGGTGGTCTATCTGTGACTCTGGGTGACCCCTGAGAGGGTTAAAGGTGGTCTATCTGTGACTCTGAGTGACCCCTGAGAGGGTTAAAAGTGGTCAATCTGTGACTCTGAGTGACTTAAGTGTTTGTATAGCCCCGGCTGGAGTTTTGGCATATCGGCAACTTGTGCCCCTGTAATACCCACGTGGCTCTACTGCTACCTTTATCGGTGTAATTCAGAAGTCTTAATACTTGAGTAACCTCTTCAGTGAGAAGATTTGAAGTATGTGTTTATTTAGAATATGGAGAGTGGAATGAATATATTTAACAATAATGACACCTCACCTGATGGAGAGCCCAGATCCTATGTGAGACCTGCTGTGATCTAGCTCTGCCTGCTCCCAATCACCCACTGCCTGTGTACAGACCTACAGTCCTCCTGGGTTGCTAACAAGCCTTCGATACCCATGCATCTGGTCTCACTTTTTGGCACTGGGGTCTATAAGCCAAGCCTCTATTTACCACAAAGCTATTTTTCTCTCTCTGATAGAGGGATCATTTCCACATGGGCCCTCAAGGCTGGTCTGCTAAATTTAATAAGTTCAGATGACATAGAATTCTGTATGGAGAGTTTTTTCAATAGCAACTTTTCGTACAGTAGAGTGAGACAGTCAAGGTTTTTATTACATTTTGATGGGGAGTTCACCACCCTGACCTATAGTAGAGGCAGATACTGCCATAAGAAACTCAAAACTCACTTTGGCTTGTTTCAAAGAAATCCACAGCACCATCACTAGCTGTATGTGAACTATTGAAAATGATTCGGAAAATGAACAACTCGAAACAGCTACCAATATTGTCAAGCAGTTTGGCGCCAACTTCTTCTTATGTGTCTACTCTAAGGATAAACACATACTTGCTGAGGGACTGATTTATAGTGTTAATTCTAACAAGGATTTGTAAAATTTAGTTAGATGGATCTTTGTATTTAGTTAGCCAAGATAACAAGTTGTACAAGTTTTGCCTAACTTTAAAAGAATTTGGACTGAACACAGTTGAGACCACAAGTAATGGCATCCAAAGGACCTTACTCTATCAATGATTAGCTACCCACATTCTTAAGTCTAAAGTGGTTATCAACTCAAGATTTTACATATTGTACGGAGGTAAAACCTAATTTTAGGAACATTTACAAGAGGACACAGTCTGTGTCATCAAGATTTCTTTATGTACTTCTTTATTTTTTTGGTTTTATTTTGTGCAGTAGTTCGTCTTTTTAGTTAGATTAAATCATAACAAAAAGAGAAGAATTTCTGTGTAGGCAACCAAGCTTTTATTAATCTTAGTTACATACGATCACAGCCTATAGAGATGACATGCCAGATGGCATTCGGTTACCCGTAGGTAGCAGCAGGCATAGTGAGCAGTGGAAGGACCACTACTGGCAAACAAACCTAGGAAATGTCCTTATATATGGGAAAAGCCTACGAAACTCAGACCCTTCACGTGACATGTGACAGATGAGTGAGAGGCCCCCTTGTGTAATGGATACGATCCCAGAGGCAGGTGCTGCCACCTGCCATCTGGACTCCCCCATCACACCCGGAGACCTGGGTCTGATTCCCACGGGTACAAGAATGTAATGAGCATAATATATAATATAAATACTATACCCCTACATATGTGTAAAATATAACATATTATTGTAAATGTGACACATGGTCAAATTATTTTTCAAATATTTTTTACAAAGGAGGGAGTTATGCTATATATGTCCGTAGTTTAACTAATCCAAACAAAAGAGTACTTTTTGCTGAACAATAAAATATGATAATAATGGTCTCAGTCAGACATCACAAACACTGACATGTGGTCCAAAGTTCCAAGATTACATCAAATATTCAGTCTGATGATTCAAAAATTGTTGCTCGCCATACGGCAATGTCACTGTCTATAGCTGGTGTCCGGCTAGTTTTTGTTTTGACTGCAGCCCATGTCCCCGATTTAACTTTAGATTACAGCAAATATTCAGTCTACAGATTTAACTACAGCTGTAGGTGACAGAGGTGTTAAATATGAACATCTGGACATACCACAGCCTCAAGACTCAATTGATTGTGGTGGGACTGGGTAAAAGGGATCCTTAGAGGATCAGTGACGCAGGAGTGCATCATGCCCATTGGTCATCATGATGCACCAGTGGGCATGATGCACTCCTGCATCACTGCAGGAGTGCATCATGCCCATTGGTCATCATGATGCACCAGTGGAGTGCTGGTTAGATTGCTCGCCAGCAATTCATTAGAGCATCATGCCAACCCTCCAGGAGAATATGTTGTACCAACCCTGTAGGGTCGGAATAATACATCATGAAAACCAATCGGCATGAGGTACTCCACCATTAGCAGCCTTTGTAGGGTTAAGAGGATCAAGTACATATAGCGAGTTGTTATTGAAATGTTATTGAAATGGTTTGGCAAAAGGAGTTAAGCTTTACTCAGAAACAGATCTAGGGGCCGTTCTAGCAATCTGCACTCTAAGTCCTTATGTGTAAGGCACGAATCATATGAGGATTAAATGTGTGCATTCACTAGTGCACACGGCCTCGAGCCCAGCCGCACTATGTCTGAGACTGTAGTGTACAATGCTGACTAGCAGTAGATGCACACTGACGGGGTTCACAACCAGTATCTGTGCCAAAGGCCACTACATTACTACTACAGATAGAGGCATGTTACTGATGGTAACTACATTACTACTACAGATAGAGGCATGTTACTGATGGTAACACGGCCACTCTCTGTATAAATGGCCACTAGTTTACTACTACAGATAGAGGCATGTCACTGATGGTAACACGGCCACTCTCTGTAAAAATGTCCACTACATTACTACTACAGGTAGAGGCATGTTACTGATGGTAACACGGCCACTCTCTGTATAAATGTCCACTACATAACTTCTACATATAGAGGCATGTTACTGATGGTAACACGGCCACTCTCTGTATAAATGCCAACTACATTACTACTACATATAGAGGCATGTTAGTGATGGTAACACGGCCACTCTCTGTATAAATGCCAACTACTACATATAGAGGCATGTTACTGATGGTAACACGGCCACTCTCTGTATAAATGGCCACTACATTACTACTACAGATAGAGGCATGTTACTGATGGTAACACGGCCACTCTCTGTATAAATGCCCACTACATTACTACTACAGATAGAGGCATGTTACTGATGGTAACACGGCCACTCTCTGTATAAATGGCCACTACATTACTACTACAGATAGAGGCATGTTACTGATGGTAACACGGCCACTCTCTGTATAAATGCCAACTATTACAGATAGAGGCATGTTACTGATGGTAACAGAGCCACTCTCTGTATAAATGCCCACTAGTTTACTACTACAGATAGAGGCATGTTACTGATGGTAACACAGCCACTCTCTGTATAAATGTCCACTACATTACTACTACAGATAGAGGCATGTTACTGATGGTAACACAGCCACTCTCTGTATAAATGTCCACTACATTACTACTACAGATAGAGGCATGTTACTGATGGTAACACAGCCAGCCACTCTCTGTAAAAATGGCCACTACATTACTACTACAGATAGAGGCATGTTACTGATGGTAACACAGCCACTCTCTGTATAAATGGCAGCTACTACAGGTAGAGGCATGTTACTGATGGTAACACGGCCACTCTCTGTATAAATGCCCACTACATTACTACTACAGGTAGAGGCATGTCACTGATGGTAACTACATTACTACTACAGATAGAGGCATGTTACTGATGGTAACACAGCCACTCTCTGTATAAATGCCCACTACATTACTTCTACAGATAGAGGCCTGTTACTGATGGTAACACAGCCACTCTCTGTATAAATGTCCACTACATTACTACTACATATAGAGGCATGTTACTGATGGTAACACGGCCACTCTCTGTATAAATGCCCACTACATTACTACTACATATAGAGGCATGTCACTGATGGTAACACGGCCACTCTCTGTATAAATGTCCACTACATAACTTCTACATATAGAGGCATGTTACTGATGGTAACACGGCCACTCTCTGTATAAATGTCCACTACATTACTACTACATATAGAGGCATGTTACTGATGGTAACACGGCCACTCTCTGTATAAATGCCCACTACATTACTACTACATATAGAGGCATGTCACTGATGGTAACACGGCCACTCTCTGTATAAATGCCCACTACATTACTACTACATATAGAGGCATGTCACTGATGGTAACACAGCCACTCTCTGTATAAATGGCCACTACATTACTACTACATATAGAGGCATGTTACTGATGGTAACACGGCCACTCTCTGTATAAATGCCCACTACATTACTACTACAGATAGAGGCATGTTACTGATGGTAACTACATTACTACTACATATAGAGGCATGTTACTGATGGTAACACGGCCACTCTCTGTATAAATGGCAGCTACTACAGGTAGAGGCATGTTACTGATGGTAACACGGCCACTCTCTGTATAAATGCCCACTACATTACTACTAAAGATAGAGGCATGTCACTGATGGTAACTACATTACTACTACATATAGAGGCATGTTACTGATGGTAACACAGCCACTCTCTGTATAAATGCCCACTACATTACTACTACAGGTAGAGGCATGTTACTGATGGTAACACGGCCACTCTCTGTATAAATGCCCACTACATTACTACTACAGGTAGAGGCATGTTACTGATGGTAACACGGCCACTCTCTGTATAAATGGCAGCTACTACAGGTAGAGGCATGTTACTGATGGTAACACGGCCACTCTCTGTATAAATGGCCACTACATTACTACTACAGATAGAGGCATGTTACTGAGGGTAACACGGCCACTCTCTGTATAAATGCCCACTACATTACTACTACAGGTAGAGGCATGTTACTGATGGTAACACGGCCACTCTCTGTATAAATGGCAGCTACTACAGGTAGAGGCATGTTACTGATGGTAACACAGCCACTCTCTGTATAAATGCCCACTACATTACTACTACATATAGAGGCATGTCACTGATGGTAACACGGCCACTCTCTGTATAAATGTCCACTACATTACTACTACAGATAGAGGCATGTTACTGATGGTAACACGGCCACTCTCTGTATAAATGGCAGCTACTACAGGTAGAGGCATGTTACTGATGGTAACACGGCCACTCTCTGTATAAATGCCCACTACATTACTACTAAAGATAGAGGCATGTCACTGATGGTAACTACATTACTACTACATATAGAGGCATGTTACTGATGGTAACACGGCCACTCTCTGTATAAATGCCCACTACATTACTTCTACAGATAGAGGCATGTTACTGATGGTAACACAGCCACTCTCTGTATAAATGGCAGCTACTACAGGTAGAGGCATGTTACTGATGGTAACACGGCCACTCTCTGTATAAATGCCCACTACATTACTACTAAAGATAGAGGCATGTCACTGATGGTAACTACATTACTACTACAGATAGAGGCATGTTACTGATGGTAACACGGCCACTCTCTGTATAAATGCCCACTAGTTTACTACTACAGATAGAGGCATGTTACTGATGGTAACACAGCCACTCTCTGTATAAATGCCCACTACATTACTACTACAGATAGAGGTTGACCTGGTAACCGCTATTTGTGTAAAAATATTAATATTTATGTATCAAATTCAGGATGCCGAAAGCCTTTTATCAGTATATAATACACATTATAATTATGCCCCCTTACATTAAGTGTATCAATGTTGCTTTAGCGATTGATGATTTTGATGGAGAGGTTTGTAGAGATAGCATTTGTTATTTCACACAGATAGTGGTTTGATGGTTACTACATTTGTGGTCCTTTTTACAGATAACGATATGTGAAGAACCACAGATAGCAGTAATTTACAAAGAGAGTGGCTGGATGGTCTATCTATGTAGTATGACAGATAGCCATCGTTTACTCATATAGTGGTTGGATGGTCAGCCTCTATGTATAGTACTACAGATAGGAGTTGTTTACACAGATAGTGGTTGGATGGTCAGCCTCCATGTGTAGTACTACAGATAGGGGTCATTTACACAGATAGTGGTTGGATGGTCAGCCTCTATGTGTAGTGCTACATATAGCAGTCATTTACACAGATAGTGGTTGGATGGTCAGCCTCTATGTGTAGTACTACAGATAGCGGTCATTTACACAGATAGTGGTTGGATGGTCAGCCTCTATGTGTAGTGCTACATATAGCAGTCATTTACACAGTTCATGGTTGGATGGTCAGCCTCTATGTGTAGTACTTCACATAGCGGTCATTTACACAGATAGTGGTTGGATGGTCAGCCTCTATGTGTAGTACTACAGATAGCGGTCATTTACACAGATAGTGGTTGGATGGTCAGCCTCTATTGGTAGTACTACAGATAGGGGTCATTTACACAGATAGTGGTTGGATGGTCAGCCTCTATGTGTAGTGCTACATATAGCAGTCATTTACACAGATAGTGGTTGTAAACAAGTTACACATTTAGCTTCACCTCTCAACTTGCCAGCATCCACGTCTATTGGAGTACAACAATATGGCGACTCTTGCGGTGACTGAGATCCTGCACATGCACTGTACAACTCATAAATATGTAATGGAATATGGTTCCTACCACTGGTGACATCTATATTATAGACAAGAAATAAGTATATATTTCTTGTACAAACATTTGAATAGAAATGGCAGATTCTTTTTCAATCTTAGATCTAGTTTATTATCTCATCTCAGTGTTATGCATGATCACAAAAGTGTAAATGGAAGAAAACCCTGATGAAGTACACAGTAACTACAGTTTTGTTGATTAGATACAGGTTACATTATAAGTACATTTTAACCTTTCATTTCATTTCAATTATATATTATTGCCATCAATGAATAAAAGACACAAACATGTTTGAGTAGTTAACAAATACTGATAACAGCATGTCTCCTCTCTATAGTTATATATCATTCCAATAGATAGATATACTTGAAACTAGATTAATTAGTAAATATGACTCTCTCTACATAAAATAGCTCTACAGTAAAATAGCTCTACTTTCGATATGAAGCTGTCTATAAGAATCTGCGTGTTGAGGTTACTGCAAACTGGTGCCACTCGATTGGTAGTTAACCCTTTAATGGCTGCTGATGTAGGAGTGTTCATGCCCATTGGTCGGTATGATGCTCCAATGAAATGGTGGCGAGTTGTCTTACCGGCACTTCATTGGTGCATCATGACAACCAATGGGCATGATGCATTGATGCATCAGCGGCCTTTAAAGGGTTAAGGGGTTCTGAACACATCCAATTAGGAACACATCAATCACGTTTTATTTTATTGTCAGACTCAAGGTTCCCCAATTATCATTATTGCCCAATCTAATCAAGGCCTATCAGTTAGGTATTTCTAAAATAATGAAGATATTAGTCTCCTGTACACTAAGTGCTTCTTTACATATATTTGGTGTTACATATTATAACAACACATATTGGTTTTAACATTGACGCCACAGGATTTTGTGACAACAAAGGCAAATTCAAACCAATTTCATGATAAAGGTCTGATTTTTATCTCAAGTTGAATATTGAGGTCCCATAGGCCATAGAGCCCCATATAGCAACAAACACTTTACATCCAAACCGATAACAGATTTCTATTTCCTATTTCTACTAATTGTATCATTTATTCATTTTCAACCTGTTTTCATGTATGATCAGCAAATCTTGATCTTGAGCTTACCAAAGGATACCTTCCCTCAAACAGCCTTTAACTCTGTAACCGTGACTGGCTGCGGAAAAACGCCCCCTGGGACGAGTTTGCTTCAATAAAATCAATCAATCAATCACTGGACTCTGCCTTGGGAAATAACCCTCACTCAGACCAATTCTCATGACCTTAACCATTTTATCTGAATCTATACCCCGAGCTCAGCAACATTATCAGGTGTATAGGCAAGATTATCAGACGCATAAGGTTCAGATTTCTTTGCGGTGGTTCTGCAGCAGCACAGTCGGCCAAGATCAACTAATTTGGCCTTCACCAGAGGCAGCGTTGTCATCCAGAGGGTGCCTTCTACAAAATTCGATGTAATTTCAGTATACTCCGGACTTACCAGATCCATATTCATCAGGACAGTCCCTACGACTCCTAAACCATTCAACACCACAACAGCAATTACCGAGTTCCGGACATCTTCTACAATATCATTCTTGTATTCATGCTTATAAATGCACCATATGACAATAACAGTGACCAGAACAATAGCACTCATCAAAAACGGAACATCTGTACCAACAATGAACCTTACTTGGACTTCCATTTTTTCATCATCATAATCACAGTAGTGATCGGTAAAATTTTTACCACCAGCAGTTATCAGCTCATAGTTTGTCATGTGGTACTCAAACGGCGCAATGGTCCCCACAGCTAGGAGAATGCTGAAGATCCAAGGGAATAATACAAGTGCGATGGCACCACAACGGCTGATTTTTGAGTCATAAGAAGCAGGGTCATGGATGAACATTAGTCTGTCTATGCTAAACATGAAGAGCATCCATGGAAGAGACACTTCAAAAATGACTGAAATGTATTCCTGAAACATACAATAATCAAGAGGCACTGCAAAATTGAAAAATTCAGTCCTAATGTACTCTGCCCAGATAAACAGTGCTGCAGGGAGGTGTCCCAGGGTAAGGTTCGCCGCTAGTTGGTAGCGTAGGATGCGTCTGTGCTCAAAACGCAGGAGAATGTAGAGCAGGAACACCATGAAGAGGATATGGGCGCAGATGAGGATGACTTGTACTGCCGCCGAGTATAAATGTTCAATTGACTGATGCTGTTCCACCATGATGGCAATCTGTGCAAGCAAAGAATAGGAAAAAGGGCTGTTTTAGCTTATCTGGGCAATCTTTGCAAGCAAAGAATGAAAAAAGGACTGTTTTAGCTTATGTGGGTAATCTGTGCAAGCAAAGAATGAAAAAAGGCTGTTTTTAACATATCTGGGCAATCTGTTCAAGCAAAGAATAAAAAGGGGCTGTTTTAGCTAATCTGGACAATCTTCCAAGCAAAGAATTAAAAAACAAAAGGCTGTTTTAGCTTATCTGGGCAATCTGAGCAAGCAAAGAATTAGCGGAAGGCCATATTTTAGCCTAACCTCGACTTCTCCGATATAGTTTTTTTCTCTGCTGATTATTCATGTATAGGGTCTATGTGAAAATATCCAGGCGGATGTGGAGCTCTCACCCTTGAGCAATTTGAGATATTCAAGATGGCTGCCAAAACGCTATTGAAAACTTAAAATCTATCTGTCATGGAACACATGATAAATTGGACAAATATAGTCATGCTTGCTATCAAATTAACGCTACTGGTGTCAGTAATGGATTGGGATAGGAATAAATTGCATTTGCTCAATATTTCTCAAGTCATAAATCTCTACACAAATACAATGATAATTTTTGGCCCAAAAACCTGTGGTGAGATCTAATTTTCCCCATCATACCAGGTGGAAAAACATGAAACATAAAAACGCCCCCGTCATATTTTTCAGTGGGTGGCAAAGAGAAACCATTCTTCTTTTTTTAGTGGGCTTGTATGATACAGGAGTAAAAAGAACCCTACACTGGGTGTGTCCCTGCACTCTGTCTCAAGGTGTGACACCATCCACGTTAAAAAAAAACATGGAAATAGGTGGTCTTTTTGGCCATTGAGGAATGTCCTTGAAATTAGAAAAAAGGGGGTGTTTTCAAAGAAGGAATCTATGAAAATCAGAAAAAAAGGGGGGGGGGATTTTCTTAACTGGTTTAAAGAGTGACAATATTTGGGTAAAATAAGGGTCATTTTTAGTTCTCAAAATTCCATGTTTCAAAGAAAGGGGGTATTTGATAAAGAAATTGTCATTGAGTTCTAAAAATAGGGGTCATTTTAAAGATCGAAATATCCATGTTTTCCTAGAAAAGGGCCCCTTTCCCAATTGAAAATCCGTGAAAAGGGGGCTATTTTTCTAAACCATTAACGAGGATGGTGTCGACCCGCCTGCTGAGTGCAGGGACCGGGGTGTGTCCTACTGGTTGCTAGGTGGCAGCACCACAGGGAGGATTGCAGATTACATAAGACCAAACAGGGACAGGGCCGTCTCAGTTGTCTGGTAGAGTAGGGTATGTGGTTAACCCTTTAAAGTCAAACGCTACCCGGTAAACAGAAGCCACCTGGTGGCAGAAATCAGAACTCATCAGTTATACTATTTTAACGGGTTTTCTCATCCCAGCTTGGTCAATTTACCTCTACATATTTATTTCTGTTCATTTCTGATCACTATAAATGCATTTAAGATATTTATATGTCATTTGAATTCCCATAGGACTCTATAGTTAAGGGAAAATTTACATTTTTGAAAAATTCACAACTTTCTCATTTCAATGGTAACCCCCCCCCCCTTTTCTTCTTTTAAGATGTCCTTTACATGTTCAGAGAGTCAATAAAGGATCATTTACGATGATGCAAAATATGAAAAAAATGTCTTCCCCATTTATTTCTATAGTTAAGGCATTTTCAATTAAGTGGTCATAAAATGAAAATAAGCATGGTGACATAGGGATTTTTTGAGATTATCAATAGAAGATCTAACATTGGTCAGCCTGTAGCGTTTGTCTTTAAGGGCCGCTGACGCAGGGGTATCATGCCAATGGGTCATCATGATGCATGAGTGCAGCCCTGGCGAGTAACTCACCAGGTCTGCATTCATGCATAATGCCGACCCTACGGTATTGATAGACAAACTCCCGGAGGGTCGGCATCATGCTCTAATGAAGTGCTGGCGAGCAGTCTCGGCAGCACTTCATTAGTGCATCATGGCAATCTATGGGCATGATGCATTAATGCATCAGCGGCCCTTAAAAGGTTAAGTCTCTGATATTGTAAGTGTGAGTAGAAATAGCCCAGAGTGGTCATGGTCTGATGCACACAACCTGGATGATGGTGGGGGGAGTTACAAATTAGGAATCCACCAGAAGCTAGGTAAAGCTATAATAGTCAGGGATTATCCATTGATTGCCACGAGGGGGGTGGAGGGGGCCTGGGGTGCAGGAGGGGGTTATTTTAACCCTTAAGGACCACTGATGCATCAATGCATCATGCACATTGGCTGGCGACCTACCTCTATGTTGGGGACATCATAGAGGCAGGCCATGTCTAAGAAGTTAGCTGTCAATCACCCCCTGTTTTAGCCCTTACTCACAAGAGGGCACCCTAGTACCCCAAGGGTTAACCTGTCTCTCCTATACAGATGTTTGGATATAGTCTGTGATTGGAGAATAGAAAAACTCCCATCTAGTGGAGTCCAAGAGTACTTCTCCCCATGATCTGGGGAGAATGTCATCAGGCATGGCCAGCGGGTATTATGCCCTCAAATACCTGCGGGGACCAGCGTATCATGCCCATTGGTTGTCATGATGCACTAATGAAGTGCTGGCGAGACGGTCCAATGACGACCTAAAGTCAGTCCCAAGCTAGAGATGTCAACCTGAGGCCCTAAAATCGTCTGTACTGATGAGTTTTGGATACTCCAAGTTTTTCAGGGTCCATTTTCAGGGCCTATCCTATGTTAGCGCTGTCTATCAGGGGCCATCCACAAATTATGTCACGCTGGAGGGGGAGGGGGTTCCGGCTCGGTGTGATTAATTTTCCATATACCTTCAGCATTGTAAATTTGGCAAAAAAAGGGGGAGTCAAAACTGGTTAAATTCTGTGTCACATCATTTATGGATGGCCCCTCAGGTGCCCCTCATCATCTGCATGCATGCATACCTCAATACCTTAGATCTGGACACTGCTATATTTAGTCAAATTTTGGCCGATTTGTTTCCATTCCTGCACATAGTATAACCACAAACCTGCATGAAGAACTCAGTGTGATCTCATCTTATCATGTACAACTCTGTTTGCGTTCTTTGTAATATTTGTGCACATGTGCACACACACCAAAACAAGACTGCACAAACCCCAAAACAAGACTGATCATACAACGTTCTTAGAGGAACCAAACTAATCATGTTATATTCCAGGTTTTACTGGTCAGGTGGCTTCTTGGGCATATAATAGCAAGGGAGACACTTCTACACCACCAATAATATTTTTATTCCTTAGTGGGGGGTCACAGCTAAGATTTCCATATAGTTTGGGTAGGTCTTGGGGCATAATTTATCTTCTATATGCATTTAATTATAAATTTTCACGTGGGGTACGTTAATGATAGAGCCTATCTAACCTGGTTAGGGAATATTATCAGTGTTGCTATTATATGCAATTAAGAGGTACCCTAGGGGGGAGTCTTCCATAAAAATTTTTTTCATGTACTCCGGGAATTACCCTTGCCAGGCACATATAAGTGATTTTCAATGCACACCGCGATCATTAACGTACCCCAGGCTTTTGCCTCTAAATAGAATAAAATAAACCAAATACATACAATTCCCACAGTCTATGGCCACTTTTAGAGTAAATACATCATGCCTGAACAAGAATTGTGGCCAAATACAGTCTGGTTTGGCTGTATGGGGGGTCTCTTCGTAAGCGGGGTACGTTAATGATCAGCGGCGGGAAAAACAGCGCTGGAAGAGAAAAACGACTTCCTGTTGCCCGGCGGAAGTGGCCTGCATCCGGGTACCGTGTTTCAGCTCAGAGGAGGTCACAGCTTGTTTATAGCTACCCCTAGGCAGAGTTCTACTGCAAAAGGAACCCCAAATTCGCGAAAAAGGTAAGGAAATTCCACAAAATTCCATGAAATTCCGATGAAATATTGTTGGAGATGTCTGTGGGGGGCTTTTTGTGTACCGAAACGATGTATTTTGGATGCTATGGGGTAAAATGTGTTGCCGGGTGAGGCCTGCGATGCAGCCCGGGGCCCCAGGGTGAAGCTTTGGCCACCCCGGGCTGTATTTTCAAAATTGGGGTACGTTAATGATTTTTCGCTCGGCAAGCAGAATTTGGCCTCTCCTGGCCGAGATGATGTACCCTTGGGTCTAAATTGTTGATAATCCTTTATAATAGGACCCCCTACGTGTGTAAGATGCATTTTGGGCCATGTTTGGGTGTTTTGAGATGACCCCCCCACCCCAATTTGGGCTTGAATGGCCAAATTTCTGCCTCGTCTTGAACTTTTAGGCCCCCTCACGGCCAAAATTGTGCTTATCCCATGGTTTTTTGGGGTTATATTCCTTCTCCTACCTCTATTTGGGCATTTTGGTGTGTTAATCCTCCTGTGGGATCGAAAGCATAGCCATAGTGGCCAAATTTAGGGAGATAGTGCTCGTCGGTCATTAATGTACCCCCGTGGCAAGATGCCTGCCTACTGGTCGCCATCTTGGATTCAGGGGAATGTTTTTTGGTGGGTATGTTAGACATGTCCCCCCTCTGTTGTCTTGACCAGGTAAGCTCACCCTTGCACAAAGCCCCCACTGCTGAGTGGTTATAAACCTTTGCGATCATTAACGTACCCCCCCTTCTTATTCTGTATTTTCCACACAAGTGGCACTTCCAGTGCACATAGCTCCATCATATTTCACCATGACATGCCCCTATGGTACCTCTAACTCACACAAGTGCCATTGGTTAGATACTGAATACTTTTTTTCCAAAGAATTTTTGTGGTGGGTATATTTCAGCATTTTTCTTATATTTTGTCAGTATAAATTTCCATATTAGCAATTAATCAGCTGATTGAACTTCAGGGGTTACTGTACATCATTTGTAAGCATATAGGAACATGATGAATATTTTTTTCCTATTTATTTATGTATATCTTATCAGTATTCAAACACTAAAAAATTCCTTATTATCTTAAAATCTACTGATTTCCTCACTATGAATTACCATATCAGCATAAAAACCTCTGATAAAATCTTTGGCGTTGTTGTACATCCTTTTTCAGCATATAGGAACCTGTTTAATCACTATTTACCTTTTTATTTAATGTATTTCTTCTCATTTTTGCAAATGGCTGACGTAGCCCCCAGTGGCGGTGGGGGCGACCCCCCCCCCCGTCGCCCTAAGAGGAGTGTGCGGGAGCCCGCTGATGCCCCGGACGTGGAGGAGGACCTGGAGGACCAGGAGGACCTGGAGGACCTGGAGGACCAGGAGGACCAGGAGGACCTGGAGGACCAGGAGGACCTGGAGGACCGGGAGAAGGCGGCCCGGCTCCATGCCGCAGCTTCGGCGCGATACGAGACCAAGCTGCGGCAGGAGATGCATTTTAGCACTCCATGACATGCAGACGTTGCGAGAAGTGTAGAAATTTTGTGATTTTTAATTTTCAAAGTGATATTGGACACCCAATATGGGACTTATATATGTTTAAATGACTCTAGATAGGTAGTACAATCTCTTTTGTCAATGTGTGTGCCATGACAATGGTATATGATGGTGTATAGTTGAGCTGTGGCCATTCTTTGATAGGTTAAAGACCGGGGTACGTTAATGATGGTATGAGGATTAAGAGATGAACAAAGTTACAATTATATTTTTTCAACCTGTGACCTAATATGGTTTTTGTTTCATTTCTATTCAATAGTAGTGATGTTTGGCTTATTATAAAAGAGTATCTGAGGTATGTAGAGGCATATTACTGTACGCCATGGCATGCACGCGTTGCGAGAAGTGTTGAAAAAGTTGTGATTTTAATTTTCAAAGTGATATTGAACACCCAAGATGGGCCTTATGTATGTTTAAATGACTCTAGATAGGTAGTACAACCTCTTTACTCATTATGTGTGTGATGCCAATGGTATATGATAGTGTATAGGTGAGCTGTGGCCATTCTTTGATAGGTTAGAAAATGGGGTACGTTAATGACCGGTAGGAGGATTTTGAGATGGTTAAAGTTCTATTGTTATAGTGCCAGCCTATCATCTTGTATGGTGTTTCTATTATTTGTATTCAATCATAGACATGTTTGGCTTATGAGAAAATACTATTTGGTGTATATAAAGATGCATTTTAGCACCCCATGGCATGCATGCTTTGCGAGAAGTGTAGAAATTTTGTGATTTTTAATTTTCAAAGTGATATTAAACACCCAAGATGGGCCTTATGCAGGGTTAAATGACTCTAGATAGGTAGTACAACCTCTCTTGTGATGGTTTATGTGATAACAATGGCATATGATGATGTATAGATGAGCTGTGGCCATTCTTTGAGAGGTTAACAAATAGGGTACGTTAATGATAATATGGGTAATATAATGGCCTTTACGCAAGCACCAACTATGAAGTATAGGTATAATATATCAGGCCAATTCTAATTATTATGTACAGTAGGTCTACTAGAGACAATGGACAGTTAATATAATCATTGTATGAAGGATTTTGAATGAGCTAGGCTAAAGTTAAAAAATGGTAAAATAAATTCACAAATTTTCACATTTTCCAATTTATCCACCTATGCGTAACTTCAAGAGTTTTTGGGCCTCACTTTAGCTTTTTGGTATACATAAAGTCATGTATTGTACCAGTCTGGCCACAATATTTGGTGTTTCCAGGCCTCTTATTAGTGGTGTTATTCATGTTTGATTGATTACGATCATTAACGTACCCCCTTTTTAGAAGGTTTTACGGCATCTGCGATAAAAACTGACCCCCTAGAAGTTGGATCCTTGAATGAAACTTTTTGATAAGCCAAGATATAGGGCTATCAATAAAATATAATGTTATTAAGAAATACTGAGTTTGTAGATTCTTGATCCAGGCCCCCCCTGACCAGTAAAACTTGGAATGACCCATGATATATATATATATATATATATATATATATATATATATATATATATATGCAGAATACTGCAGCAATCAAGGTAAAAATACAAACACCTACAGAACAGGGTAGAGAATGTAAGAAATCCACCAACCTTTTTGGAGAAATCAGCCAGAGAGGTGCGTGTAGTTGTGCTGGTGCATGTATTTTATGATGGCGTGGTGTGTCTTCTGACTATATTGCAGAACCAGTTTGGTCTTTTGTATTCAAACTGTGCATGGAAATAGAAACAATTTAACCCTTTAAAGGTCACTGATGCAGGAGAGCATCATGACCATTGGTCGTTAGGATGCACCAATGAAGTGCTGGTGAGACTGCTCACCAGCACTTCATTAGAGAATCATGCTGACCCTCCGGAAGTATATGTATCAACCCCTGAGGGACGGCATGATGCACCAATGAAGTGCTGGTGAGCAGTCTCGCCAGCACTTCATTGGTGCATCATGCATCAGTGGTCCTTAAAGGGTTAAGGTTAACCAGAAATAGACAACAGTGGTGAGAGGGTGACTGAAGGGGTTAGACATCTGCAGGTGTATTCTGGTCATTGTACATAGTATGCTAGTCCAAAGCCTGACAAAGGACACCTGTGATGGCCAAAATTAGACCTGTCAATCATACTTATTTAATGTATGTATCTAGGTCACAGAACACAGAGAAAACTGACCTTTACCCCCCCCTTGATAACTTGGACTTTGCATAGCTGCAAACGTATAGAATGAGTTTTAACCAAAGAAGAGGTGTCTTTGACATCATGTATTTTTCCCCCCCCATCATCACAAAATGCAATATATGGTCTTATACCACGATTTCTGGGTTACTCAGTGCTTTTTGCTGGATATTCCCATGCACATACCTGTCGATATTGCACAGCATGAATGCTGTAGCATGAATTTTAGAAGGCGTGCGGTTATCCATGGATAACCCACATGCCGTGCGGTTATCCATGGATAACCCGCACGCTTCTCATGTCCTTCCATGTCATATGTTACATTTTAAAACCTACGATAATTTTATTGCCAGGGTAGGGGTCGAACCTGCAGTCTCAGATCCCTAGCCCAACTCCCTGTGCAGTGCGCCACAGGGACTGATGAGAGACGGTATGTGTTTGCTTGGTTAGATAGGGGGCTGTGTACAAATGACGTCAGGCATTTTTGGACCATTTTTGACCCGCCCCTCCCCCCCTTGTCATGTTTCGTCATACAACACTTGACCCCCCCCTCAGCATGACGTCATGCAGAGAGATACCCCCCCCCAACAAAGTGCATGAATAGTGAAGGCCTATAGGCTATAAACAAATTAAAATGGTTCAAAGGGACATATAGTGGGTGTGAATTGCCAATAAAGGATAACATGCATGCAAAGTGAAAAAAAAACTAGCACTGATCAACAAATGAACAGAGAAACATGCCAAACACTGTCAGCTTATATAATGTATGGGTCCCTATATGCAGGATGTACCATTTCCATGCCTTGTAGTTGTAGGGGCACATGGAGCGTTATATATAGTGTTAGCTCCCTATTCGAGAGGGCGGGTCGATCGGTGCGGTTACCACCGGTAGGACCAGAGGTCACTTCGATCTCTGGCCGCTATGTGCCAGTTGCACTAACCCAACCTAACTTGTCTGGTTTTACTTGATATTGACATATCTTGAATTAAACCGAAGTTATATAAGAACTCGAACCATTACATAGTTATACACGGAGTACCATGGTAGTGATCATACACAAGTATTTCCTGTCACAAAAGGGCTTAAAAACTGTCTAGATCAATAGTCCAATACAGTTAATAGTCTGCTTTCTTTACAGTGAAAGTTGTACACTTGTCAGCGAAGGGAAATCAAGAACAGTTATTATTAAGGATCATATAGTTCAAGAGCTTGAATGTATTGATATATTGAATGTATTGATTTAATCTGTAACTTTAACCATATACAAGTGTACTAGAAATAGGTTTCAGGGAGAACACTCTGAACTTAGTGAGTGGCCTAATAGAAAAAAAAAACTCAGAAAGCATCACAAATTCTCAGGAGACCATCGATTGCAATCATAGTTCCAATTTGTGACCTTACAAAGCAATCGAGTCACCTCAGCATTTTACTCTAGAATCTGCAAATAAGTTGAGTCCGATAGAGTTCCATTAAGACAAAGATGTGGAGAGTAAGCTTGGGGGGGAGGTCCCCTTTACATCTCCCTTGACACCTCAAGAAGGAGGGGGGGGGGATATCACACCTTTTCAAAAAGAAGCCTGTGGATGACTATGGATGCTGCCCTGAGCACCAGGAGCAGTTCAGGGGTATTTTAGATGCATCATTTAGATCCTGAGGGCAGCAGTGGCCCTTTTCAAAAAGGGTTAAATTGGTATAGGTAGGATAGAGTAGTAGTGCCCCCCTTATAGTGGCCTGGACATTACCTTGATTTTACACTGACATTGATGGCAGTGACCCTCATTCAGTGAGAAGTCTGAGGAATGCATGCATGTAGGGCCTATAGGTAATAAATTTATGTCAGATGAATGCATTAAACTTCCCTACCTTTAAAAATCTTTTTACAAAAGTTTTTGTTCTTGCCAAAACCAAAGCATATTGTGATTTCTTGATGACATGATGTCATGCAGCCCATGAACCCCCCTCCCCCCCTTGTCATACTTGGTCATGGCAAGTGGGACCCCCCCTCCCCCCCTCCTGCATGACGTCATTTGTACACAGCCCCTAGTAGAGGTAGGCGGGACGAGTCCCCATCGGGTGTATAATTTTTTTCGCTACTGCTCGCATTCAAACATATGAAGCCGAAGAAGGAGATGCGGTGGTCTAGTTGGTAGCGCATTGCGCTCAGCCGTGGAAGGTAGGCAGGTCAAATCCTGGCCTGACGTGTCTTTTTTTCGCCGTGTGCGCTGTAGCTGTCCGCTGCCAGGCGACAAGGTGTATTATACACAAACATAACCACGAGAAGCATCTTTTTTTTCACCGTGTGCGCTGTCGCTGTCCGCTGCTGGGCGACGAGGTGTATTATACACAAACATAACCGAGAGACGCATTCAAACAAAGCCAAGCCGAGATGGGGGCTGTCGCTGTCTGCTGCTGGGCACCAAGGTGTATGTACCTGTAGACACACTATGGCTGGCTTCGAGTCCCGGGGAGGGGGAATAATTTTTGTTTTCAACTTGAATTTATTGGTATTCTATTGATTATTTATTGGTTTCGTGGTATAAAATAAGTAGTCAATGGATAATTCATGACTCGTGTGTGTTAGCAAAGGCTAATTACACTCGGCCTATGGCCTCGTGTAATTATCCTTCACTAACACACACGAGTCAGGAATTATCCATTGATTACTTGTTCATTACTACCTATGTAAAAGCCAGGTTATTATCGTGTAGGCCAAGTAGCTTAAATCCCATTAATTGCATTATCTCTAAAGAAAAGATGTATTCTGTATATTGTTGCACTTGAACAGTAATAATATACCTATAACCTATACTGCTGCAATCTGCTTGCTTCCCCCTGTACTACTTTGCTGGTCACCTGCGTGTGTAGCTAGCAGGGCAGCCAAGTCTAGTGGGTATGACTTGGCTGGTAACAGACCCCAATCAATCCAAGGGGCTCGAAAAACAAATCATAGTTTCAGGCAGTATGGGGAGCTGGGAGGTTTAAGTAATGTCCTATGTTCAAGTATAGACTCTTTACTTTGTAAATTCACTTACATTTTTGCCTGTCAGTTGAATGGTACATATTCATCTGTAAAATGTTCCCTGGTCACAACCTATCCTCTGTCACCGTGTTTTGGTTTCACTCTGTGGAGCTGAGATCCAGCTAGCCTTACCCCAGTCTCGTCCGGTCGGGATTCAGGGAACTTCCTCTGTCGTGTTTGGGTATTGTTGATCCCCATATTCTGGGGAATATTACTACTTTTACCCAGAAACGCTGGTCGCCAGAGATGACTCACGCTAGTGGTCGAGCTGGGGCCAGATTGGCCTTACCAGTTTCCCTGCAGGGGGAGATAGTACTACCTCAGACTGGTCTAGTACTGCCTTTACACCTCACTGACCATGTGATTGGGTGGTTAGCAGTGGGCAAACAAGTTCAACCCCCATACATAGAGGTCACTATTGGTGTAAATGAGGTGTCTCCATCTGCCCAAATTAGTCAGAAATGCAAACGAATGTGCACCATAGCACACCACACAGTCCAAAGATGGCCAACTTGGATCCAGGATTTTGATAGCTGGGACACCTTTGGGGCTACAACAATTATACAGTTAATATGTGAATCTATGAGAGGTACAGACAAACAAAATAAGACATTACTTTACCTATCAGCCCACCTTATTGGTCAAGTCTAGGATGCTTATGCGTCAAACTCAGTGACTTTCCCAACCCTCACTGATAGAAAGGGACACTGTTATCGACTGTACCATACACATTTGGTTTGGGTAAAAAACGTAAAACAAAGAAATGTTTTAAATGTTTAATAATGTTTTAAGTGGTGTTTTATTTTCTACCAAATTAAAACATTTTTCAACCTTTTGCTTTTCAACCAACTAAAAAGTTTTCACCTGTTTTCAACAAAAAAACTAAGGGCTAAAAAGGGCACAATCACACACAATTTCCGGTCCGGCAAGGGGGGTAAAAAATTATTTGACCCTCCAGAGTGGGGGGGGGCAGAAATTTTTAATTGTGTCCCTGCCCAAACCCCCCCCCCCACCACTCCCTTAAGGCATTGGATGTGGTTGAGATCAATACTAATAAGAAAAAGATAATAATGACAACAGTCACATTTGAATATCATTAGTAGTACCATTTTACCCAGTGTATGACTATTGTATATGCGAAGGAACTGTGGATATATAGGGGTATATTTCCCCACCAGATGGACCCTTCACCCACCTGAGTCAGGTGGTTCTTTGTCACCACAGCAGGTGGCACAGCACCAGATTTGAACAAAGGGACAGGACATGGACTTTTGCTCATGAGATGTTTTTTTTTCTAAATTTGCTCCTAAATTACCTGAGCTATGGCTGTCAATTGTGCATCATGCGGCCATGAATATCATGGGAACCATAGGTCCTGCCCGGAATGCTCTCACCCGAGCCCTCGATGGAATACTGAAGACATTCCTACTGACAAACCAGATTCATCTATTCGTGACTCCCATGGGGAAGGGGCCGGGGCGGGGACCGATGACCAAGCTGCCGGGGGAGATGGCTCTCTGGCCAGTAAGCCCATCCATCCAGGCCTGTTCAAGTCAACGATACTCGGGTACCTGCCGAGGACGATATTTCAAAATTGGAACGCCAAATCCAAGAGGAGACGATTAGTAAGAAGGAAATTGAGAAAGGAATTAGAGCTCGAATTGGTGAGCATCAGGGTGGAAAATAATTGTACGCTATGGGAATTAGACCATGGAGTTTGGGCTTGGGAAGCAGCCATTACAGCCTTGGATGGGCCATTCCGTCCGTGTAGGACACTTGGCCCCAATGGTGATCTTATAGGATCTGGGGCCAACCGTCCAGTGGAAGGACTTAATGACACAGACTACTCATCCAACCCGGGGCGTATTGTCCAAAATCAGAACATTCACTGTGGAGTCCAAAATGGCCACTCTGGCCTTCCGGTGGGCCGGAAAGCAGCTTCTAATGATGTTTCAATGCCTAATTCTGATGTAATTGGCCCGTCCGGGGGTCAATCGGGCCTTCAATCCATCTCGGCCGGGGCGGGTGTCCATCCTCGTGTATGAGATACACCTTATACATTAGGTATTACGGTGCTACATATAGAGGCTGACCACCAACCACTATCTGTGTAAAAAAAAAAAGTGCTATCTCTACAAAATGGCACATAAGCAATATTGATACACTCAATGTAATGGGGCTATAAGTTGTCTTTAATTCTGAGCTTTTTGACACACTGAATTTGATGCAGATAGTGTTATTTTTACACAAATAGCAGTTGGATGGTCAGCTTCTATCTGTAGTACAAAACTAGTGGCTCTTTACACAGATACTGGTAGTAAAACCATCAGTGTCGATATACCGCCAGCCAATATTGTGGATCCACACATTTCCTGCAGTGTGCAAGCCTGCATTCCAAACAACTTCTTTAGGTTCCTCTCAGACCAATAATTACCAAACATCTAAAATTTGCTACATTTATCATTGGAGCATCATACTCTATGGGGTTGGTACATATACACCTAGAGGGTTGTCATGATGCTCCAATGAAGTGCTGGTGAGACTCCGTCGGTGCATCGTGATGACCAATTGGCATTATGGACTCCTGCATCAGCTGCCTGTAAAGGATTAACTTAAGGATGCTCTTTTACCCCCTCCTACCACACCCAATTGTGTCTTTAAGTTGTGGTATATATAACACCTCTGTCACCCATAGTTAGAGGATATATGTGACCCATCCTAACAAAATGGTACGGAAGTCGCACAAGGGAAATGTTGAGATATTGCCATATTCATTTAGAGCTCATCAAGAGCTATCATTTGTATATTTGAATCAGGTTGCCCTCTGTGGATCTTCCAGAAGGAAATGTAGTCGGATCGAAAAAGATCAAACTGAGATAATTGACATATTAAACATATAACAATTTATAAATTCTATATAATTCCTATGTAATTCTATCTAATCACTAAACTATAGCCATGTCTTTTAAGCATTTTGGGCTCAAATTTAGTTTCAGAAGCAAGCATTCTACAATAAATCTAACCATTATGTTAAAAAAAATGCTAAAATCTAGGCTTCTAAATGTGCAACTTCCGTACCAATTTGTAAGGATGGGTCACATATGAGCTTTATTGATCCACAAGTTGATGTTAGCCACGGATAAATCCATGAGGGTGAAGCCCGAGTGGATTTATCCAGGGGCTAACATCACCGGCTAACATCAGCGGCTATATTCCCTCAAAAATGGCCAGAATAGATACAATGATTAATTTTGCTTGCGGCCCAATCCAAGCAGATGGCCTGCTGCAGTCAGTTGAAGTGGCTTCTGTACCGCCACTGCTGAAGAGGTAATGTTGACACTATGGCGAAGACGCACGGCCGGTCGTTCGCTTGGAAAAACTACGAGTCATTTTCTATTATATTTCGCCTTACTATCATGGATTATACAGGAGTAAGACTTGAATCAACCTCCATACATTCTTCCCTTCAAGTCATGTTGTCAGATTTGGTATGTAAAATTTAGAAATGGAGGATATAGTTTGCCGTCAACTCACTGTCAGGGTATGTCACGTTCCAGTGTCAACATCATTTTTTCTAGTCATGGTTACATGAACATCTTCTATCATTAAACTTCAACACAAAATCGTGCAGAATGTTTACAGACCTCGATATGATTATAGATAAGGGGCCAATAAAGTGCTGACACCAGCTCTTCATTGGTGCATCATGCCAACTCTCCGGGGTTATCGATCCCGTAGGGTCTGCAGGATGCATGTATGATGCTCCCCAGGGCTGCATTTATCCATTATGCCTGGTAAGGTGGTTAGCTAAGCTACAGCCTTTTGTGACCTAAAGCATTTTGTCAGGTAAAACTTTGTGTCAGGTAAAGACGTTTTGTCACTTTTGGTGGGTAAAGCACCCATGTTAGACTTTAGCTGATAAAAGGGTACCATTTTCTCAGCTAAAGACCTGAGGCCTATTGTCCTGCACTAAGATCTCTTTTCACAGATCCTGTCTCATATTTACTAATGACACACCTTCTGTGTAATGATAATTGACCACGACTAGAAAAAATTATAATTGATTGTCTATTGTCTTTTTTTTTGTTTCTTTTTCTTTTTGAAAATTGATGAATACATATGGGGGGGGTAAAATTTACAGACCAAGGATCAGAAAGAGTGAGAGAGAGAGAAAGAGAGAGAGAGAGGGAGCGAGAGAGAATAAGAGAGAGAATAAGAGAGAGAGAATAAGAGAGAGAGGAGAGAGAGAATAAGAGAGAGAGAGCTCAGGACATGGAAGAAAGATGAAATCATAGGAGGGGGGAGAATTCACAGAACATGGAGCAGGAAAAGAGAGACGTGTTAGGGCAGAAAAAGATAAAAACACATGGGGTGGCTAAAAGATAAGACTGAAAAGTTGGCTGGCCCTGGCCTATGTAAGATTATTGTACAAAATTCTGAAACGTGTCGCTCGTATAAAATTTCTGTTATTTTGATAACAAACAACCAGAATTCTTGCAGAATTTATAAATGTTTTCTCCATTCACTCAATGCTGTGCCTGAGGCCGCCATCTTGTCTTACATCCAGTTTGTGAGTGTGCCACAGAGAAACTCTATTTATAACCCTTTAAGGACCTCTGAGGCATTAATACATCATGCCCAATTGTCGTCATAATGCTGGTGAGACTGCTCGTCAGCACATCATTGGAGCATCATGACAACCCTCCGGCATATAATATGTATCAACCGACCCAGAGGGTTGGCATGATATACAGAATGGAACGTTTTTTAACGTCTATAAAGCGTTGGTTCCACAGCCATACAATCCGTCGGAATAGCCCTAATCCGACGATTTATAATATATCAAAAGTATTAAAAAAAATCGGTCGGACTAGTGCTAATCCGACCAATTTATGCCTGTGAAACCAGCGCTTTAAGGCAGCGAAAGTTATATTTCCTATATTTCTTTCTCTTAATATGTGGTTGGTTAATTTGCTAACAGTATCAACAGTGGAACAATGTTTCCTATATCCGCCTTTGTGATCAACCAAAATACTATTTCTGTCTAAATGGGCTGAAATTTTTGTATGTACAATCCTTTCTAATATTTTTCCTGGAATGGGAAGTTGGCTGATGGGTCTGTAATTGGACATATTTCCCTTGTCACCCGCCTTAGGTAAGGCAGTAACCTGGGCTTGTTTCCATGATATTGGTATATCTGAGTTCCACAGTGACAGTTTCAAAATGTGGAGATTTTTTTCCGGATGAGCTAAAACAGCATGCTTAAACACTTTTGCACATACATTAGTACGAGCAGAGGATTTGCTGACATTTATATCTCTAATTATAGATAACATAATATTATTAATATCAATATCAGGCATGATTGTTCCACAGTCTTCACCATCGACAGACCGAGGGCTATTGTGCACGTCAGCTAATCTGGGTGCAATTTCAGAGAGATATCTATTAATATATTCATCTGTATCTTTACACTCTATAGCATTGCCCTGGTTGTTTTACAAAAATTTATCTGCTTATTTGCCACACTGCGAGTAGGGACAAGATTTTTTCATGGCAGCCCAGAACGTTTTTGCATTTTTTCTATTATCTGTAAATTCTCTGACAGCAAAATTTTGTTTGGCGTCTAAAATGTTTGTGGACCATTCATTTTTCAATCTATTGGCTATATGCAATAATAAATTATTGTAATGGTTTGTATTCTTATGTATATAAGGGTGGCTCTTCGGCTCGCTTAATAGCTATAAGAACCAACATGACACGAGTAGTTCGGGATGAGGAAAGCCCTCAAACTTCCACCTCTCGGATGTCCTTTATTTCATTACAACTGGAAGGTAGAGTAGCGCGTCTTGACTGGACGGAGTCCAGTCATCTTCTGCCAATCGCCTGGCTCATTAGTAGGAGCTGGACTTGAGGCATGGTGCTGCCCCCTCTTGTACCAAGCAGGTATCACAAAGCGACGTCTGGTTGGCATAGAAGGAATGAGCAACACACAAACATGTCTCTCGGATGATCAGCACTAGTGTATATGGTCAATTCTCACGAAAATGGAGCACAGGCTCACTATACCTTTCCCCATCCATGTACACTTAACAGGGGGTCTAACTGCTATATTGTTTATACATTCACATTGCTGCTAACATTATCATACTATGGGTACCCACTTTTGCCCATGTAGTGATCAAATCTATGTCAATAACAGGGTAAAATGTGGATATTTCAAAGGTTTTCAACTGTAGTGGTTTGGATTAATGTCTCGACTAGTTCGAAGTGAAAACCAGACGAGGTATCTCAGGTTAGTGCAACCGGCACGTATTTATTACGGTATATGTTTTACATCTACCTCGAAGTGTACTGCTTAGCTATGTGCAAGCTCAGGTAAAGGTGGTCCGACTCCGTTGGCAGGCAGAGCCAGACTAACACCTTCCCCGGCCCCAGGTAGGAGCTGGAGCGAGGCGAACAGTGCTGCCACCACCCCGCAGAGACCAGGGTCGAGGAGACCTCTAGTGACTACCGGTGATGGGCGCACCACTCGAAACGCCCTCTCGAGGGAGATGCTCACGCTATATCACGATCTACGAGCCCCTACACAACTAAAAAAATTATAAGTAAAACACATTAGGTGATTCATTTGAGGTACAATAAGGTCCATAATAACACTTTTCATATGGACTATTGTAGAATTGAAAAACGGAAATTTTGACACGATCAGAGCTCATTTTCAATCATTTTCTTGTTATTTATAAGGAAAAATGTAGTTGTGTAACATTTGCATCACCGTACGTAGGTACACTAGAATGAGTATAATGTCAAGGAGAAAATCCTCTTGGGATATATAGATGTCTCAGTTTTTATGGCTCAATGGGGGGCAATATAATATTAATATAAAATATTTCTAACATGCATATGTCAATGACCTATAGGACTGATAAGTATGTGGTGTACCCCTTAGCATCACCGTACGTAGGTACATTGAATCATTGATTAATTAGCGTTTAATCAACGTTATGAGAGAGCACGCGTGGGTCTATGGTTCAATATTCCACCACCGCGTAGCGGGAGTGGAATATTGAACCATAGACCTACAAGTGCTCTCTCATAACGTTGATTAAAGCGTTTATCGAACATATTTCTCCATTTTGTATCGATTTCTTACCTTATAACCCCAGAATTAATCCAGGAGAAGACATTTTGTAAGTGCATCCTATCCGCATGGTTTGCCAAGCCAGCGTAGCCATTGTTTTTACTCCACCCGTCAGATCCTCGTCTTTCCAACGAATTTTCGGGTATAATCCAAGGATGTCAAGCCCTGTTATTCTAACAGGGCCAAATATACGATCTCTAGTTGGTGTTCGCCTACATTTTGTCTCCATTTTCTTCGAAATAAATAAGAATCCATTGATTTTCCATACCGATCCAATGCACACGGCCTGGTACACGGCCATTTCATCTTGTTGACGAAGCGGGTAGGTGCCCGGATGTACCTGACCTATTTTCGGCTGAACCCACTTCCGGCAAGGAGGTCAGCCGGGTCAGTCGCATATCGCTATGGAAAATCAATGGATTCTTATTTATTTCGAAGAAAATGGAGGAATTTGCCATGGCATGTTCATCTAGGATATCTAACAATGTTTTCCTGTGAATAACTCCACCAGTTTCCATTGAAATCTATGCTAACAAGGTCTGCAAACATCAGGTATGTGGAAAAAAATTTTGAAATACTGGATGTACATTGCTTTGTATCACCGGTCGGCTTGGTATAGTGGACAGCGAGCTCGCCTCCTGCCGCCAGCAGCCGGGGATCGATTCCCCCTTTGAACCTAAACGGTTTTAACTGGAAAACTATGGCATGGTTGACTTTGTATACTTCGCCAATTTATTATCATGTCCAGATTGAAACTAGCAGCCTCTTGAAGACGAAGAAAAGGTCTCAGAGTGCGTTATGGCTGGATAAGGAACTGGGGTTATGAGCAAAAAAGCACAGTTGAGGCTCAGATAGTTAGATAAAGGAGAGTAATTAATATTTAGTAAATTATTTCATAACATGTTGATATATGTGGTCCAGGGAATATCCATGCAAAATATTGTCATAACTGGATGAATACATTACAACCTATTCAGAGAAATCATGGAAATATCACTGTACGTCACCATGCATAGGTCCATGATTGAAACCTATGCCATAGAATGATAGAAATAGCTAATGCTATCTTTAAACCTGTTGATATACTTCAATTAACTAAGGATGAATACTATGGACCAGTTACAATACAAGTAATCAATAAATTTGTCAAGATAATGACTGCAATGCATAGACATCACCGTACGTAGGTACATCACCATACGTAGGTCCAGCTCCATAAGTGGGTATAATTAATTGCAGCATAATCTATTCTTATCATAGATATAAATGATAAAGACCCCTAGCCAACATGTTGTTATGACTGTATGAACAAAATATATCAGTTTTCTTGCAAATTATTCTGTTTTATAGCAACCCATGTAATTTGTTAATATACAAGATTCATCACTGTACGTAGGTCCACCAGTTTTCTTCCTAAAACTGTCATAAAATCTTTAATTTTCATAGTTAGTGTTCCCAATTTTGCAAGAAATTAACATTATATGCTGCCTTTCAGCCCACAAGAAATACAAATGCATGAACGTAGGAGTGTAAATACCATACCCCTACACTGCCCCCCTGTTTCACCTTCTGGCGTGCTTCAAACAAGGTCAAAGCATGTCCAGGTGTGCCGTCCCAGTTATCCATGATAACTCCAAAGACTTTGAAGAACTTTTGTTGGTTCTTCATGTTTGTTGCCCGTTCTAAGTTGAGCATCTGAGAAGCTGTTTCCTTCTCGGATAAGGCTTCTTGCCGCAGATTAGCAGCTTCCTGCTTCTCTTTGGCAACATCAGCCTTTATCTGAGTAGAGATTCGGTTAATCTCTGACTCCTGGATTGCGTCTATGCACTGGAGATTACTCGACATGGTCCGACGGTACATATCCAAATGGAGGTTTTCCAAGTGGTGCTGTAACGTTTCAAATTGCTTGGTCTGTATGGCACAATACAATTTATCTTCCTTCTTGAAGAAGGTCTCCACTGTCTGGATCACTTTAGGCTGGTGAACCACAGCGCCAGGTGGGGGCACCTGGACCCACTCGGAGTGACAGCTACCTGCATATGCGATGAGGCAATTGCAGTAGTAGCCACACTAGCGGTGGTCGTAGGAGGGCCTTGGTTTGGTAGTCCCTGGGGCAACCGAGACAATTCCCTTCTGAGGTCTTCAGCAGTCAACAATGGTGCGGGTGGACGTTGTCTCACCACAGCACTCATTGTTGGTCATGGAGTTTGACCTCCTCCTGCCGGCAGTTCCTGCTTGACCCTCCCATACTGATCAAAGACTTACATCTCTGGTCCGGGTGGGCCCATAGCAGGGTACTGCTTCGGGTCTCGGACATTCAAGGGTGTATGTGTCTGGGAGGGGTGACCACCCAGTCCACTAACACCAAAGAATGTCGGGGGTGGTGCACCACCCTGCGGGGCTGGTGCTCGTCCATAACTGGAAGGAGTTCCAGTAGGAGATGGAAGATGTGGCTTCTTCCGCCCCCCATTTGCCTGTCTCTCCAGCGCTTCCAGTGGTGACCTCAATCGGCTAGGAGATTCAGACCCCTGTCTCCTCCTATCTGCTACAGAGGGTCCCAGACGGTAATCCCTGCGGCTTCGGATTTGCTCTCTGGATGGAGTTACATAAGCTCCATCCTTATTACTCCTCCACTCGTTCAACAAATCATACTCCTCCTGAGCATATTCGAGTTTGCCAGACCCGGGAGTCTGGGCAAATTTAGCCTTCAGCTTCTGGTTAGTACCAGGAACCGTTTGCGCAAACTGCTTCGTGCTCGGTGTGAGTGAAGCAAGTTTCTCGGCATTGAGCTTCTTGAGGTTACCATAGAGCTCAGAGTGAATTTTCATCACTCTGTCTATGGCTGCCTCCAGACCCTCTCCATGTGCAGTCACATAGTGCCGGATCATATCTCCGCGTCGGGGAGTGACACATCCTGTGCATTTAGCACATTTCTTGCCAACTTCTCGATCGCAGACATACTCCGGTCTCTGGTGCATATGAAACTCTACGAGATGATGAAGGAACTCGTCTTTCTCGATGAAGAATTCAACCTCACCTTCACTCTGGGTACAATGTTGAAAGGGACAATCTTTATGATCCTCCCCTGTAGTACTCATCTAGAGCAAACTTCAGTTTACTGTTCTGGTCGTAATTGTAAAGGCCATTGGGTGAATTCTTAACGAATTCCCAATAGATCCAATAGATATTGGCCGGTTTTCTGTCGGAGAGCTTCTTACGAAGCCACTCTTCCATGTCCTCATGCCCTTCACAGGTTTTCCGAGGGGGTAGCTTCCATACGGATTTACTCCCCTTCAGATGTCCCCTGTGTAGAGGAATGAAGTCAGCAAAGTTGCTATTGGCGTTATCCCAGATAGCAGCCTCTTGCTTGTCAGTAGGAGTGGTGTCCACAACTGCGTCAACCGGCTCCTCTCCCTCAGAGTCGGATGGTACATCCATGGGTTGTTGACCTGCGAGAACCTGGGCTGCGGCATCTTGAGTGCCTCCACTCAAATCGGCCATTACGTCATGTAGCTTGACTACTGGCACGCCAAGCTCAACCTTTACAGTTGGAACAGCCTGTTCAACTTCTGGAGTCTCGAGTTAAACATCTACCTCAATAGGTTCCGGTTTTCATTGGTTAACCGTCTTCTTATTCTGTCTGCTGGGTCTGCCACTAGTAGGGGTGCCAGACACGGATGCATCCGTCTCGTTGCCGGAGACATCCGAAGCCTTACCTTCCTTCCTATTGGCCGAGCGGGGGGACACCCGACGAGTTCGGGTACTGTCGGCCACACTCGTGCTGGTAGAGGGTTCAGTTTCTGACTGCTTCCCTTTACCCTTGTTCTTAGTGGGGGTACTCTTACCCTTTCCACTAGCTGGTTTTCCTGACTTCTTTTCAGTCTCCGGAGGGGTAGACTGAGCAGTTTTAGGGGAACTATCCGCACGAGGCGGAGCAGTTGGAGCCTTCTCAGGTACTTCTGCCATACCTCCTGAGGTAGGATTTTCAGCAGGAGACATGAGACGCTCCATCCGATTGGCCATTTTGGCTGTCACCTGCACGGGTGCTGGCCCGGGGACAAGCTCCGGGTGCGCCAGTGCATACTGCCTCTCCAATAGTCGTACTACGAGGTCCTGGATTACCCCGAGTCTGACTAGTGGAGAGACACCAATCCGGGCCTCCTCTGCCTCAATGGGGACCCCTGGACAGTAATCCACAACAGTGTTACCTGCTGCTTCGTACTCTTCCGCTGTTCCTAGAAATAGGATCTGGTCTCGGTCAATGTACCTAGAGACTTCGTCTGCCTTGACATCGGTGTAACCCGTTTTGTCAGACACATAGGAAGGCCTATAAAAGCTATTCCTGCGGAAAGCCATTTCTGCATCCCAGACGGCTTTACGAAACCATAAGTGGACTACTAGTCCCTTGGCCATCTGATGGTAATCCACCAACCAGGTTCCGGGAAAGTATTCGCCCACTGCTGATGAGCACACTCCCAGACCGCATTGACAACACGTTCGTCAACCTGTCTGGGTGTCCCATCACAGGTGGGCATTAGCATTTCTTCCGAAATAGCCAACATACGTCCGTCATAGGGACCGGCTACATCCTGCCATTCAGGACTGTCTGGAGGGGGCAACTCTAGATGCATTGGCCTGTCAACCGGAGAAGCAGGTCCCAAGGTATCATGTGAGATACTCACACTCAGACGGGGTGGTAGTTGAGGGGGAGGTGGCATTAGAGTCCTGTAATTAGACTGGACTCCTGCCGACCCCCACTTAGACTTTCTGATGGAGGAGCTACATAAGGCTGGCCTACATCAATTGACTGCTGCACGCTGGGACTCCTAGGAGAACCACTACCATACTCCGGCGGGGTGCTGGCACCGGCACCACCGCCAAGGCGGACGGCCTCTTCTGCCATCGGCAGAAGTGGCTTTACGGGGATAAATTATCCCAATTCACCGGATAAGCAGTTAAAACTGCTTACCCAGTGCAAGGCGGGTGCCTTTTAACGAGGGCACACCTCGAAACATGGCTGAAAAAGGCTATCAAACTCCCAAAAGAGTAGGACCACCCTCGGCCACGTCTTCTTCCTTTGCAGGAATAAGACAATATGATGGGTTACTCGAAATTGCTGCGCATGATCAAACCGGCACGTCACCTGACCAGGATAAAGAGGTTAAGTCTTTCCAGTGTGCCCTTAATTAGGTCACGTCCTTTTACATACATAATACAATACCCGAACGGTCATCTGTCCGTACTCGGACAACTCACTAGGTATTATGGAGTTTATGGATAGCATAAGCATATCCACCGCATTATCTGTCCATAACCGTGGGTACATTGTCATGGGTCATTTTCCAGAAACTCCCGACCGGCTCAGATATACATTGAACAAGGTTACAACATATAACAGTACACAGTACAGGACAACACACTCGTTGTGTTAACAGGCTAGGTTATGGCAGTCTTGAGCATCCTTGGACTGCATCTAAGAGGTTTTGATGCCTCTTTTTTTGACCTGGTATCCATAAGAGCCTTTTCCAAGGTCTTCTTACCCTTAGAAGGACCTTTCCTCTTATTTCTACCTGCACCTGCTGAGACTTTTTGTATCTTCCCCTGTTTTCCGGATGTTACACTAGGGGGCACCACCCTCTTCGGGTCTACAACCTTCCGTGGCCTTCCGGGTCCTCGCTTCCGGGTCGGTACCACTTCGAGTTGTCTTACACGATCTTGTTCTAGCACTTGCAATAGACCATCACCATACATTTCGGTGGAGGTATCCCTCCCCCTCCATGGGCGTAGTCTTGCTACATTTTCCCATCTGTGATTTAATAATCACTGTACAATCACTGATAACCTGGATTATCGTGAAGGGTCCATCCCAATTACTGGCTAATTTCAGGTTGGCAAGGGGTTGGTGTAGACGCAAAACTCTATCCCCCAGATTAAAAAATCTAGCTTTTAGACCTGTATCATAACCAACCTTCTGCCAATGTGCAGTTTTCTGCAACTCATCTCTAACCCTCTCATAGGCTTGTTTGAAGTTATCTCGTAGAGATTCTACAAACATCACCTGCAAGGGGCTTCCGGATTCATTCTAACTACACCAAACACCAAATCTGCTGGCATAATTAAATCCTCTCCAAAAACAAGGAGATTAGGGGAACAATTGGTGCTCGAGTGTACAGTGCTATTTTAAGCATGTACCACGAATTCACACTGTTCGTCCCAATCATCCATCTGCTCATTTACTAGAGATTTCAATACTTGGATCAGTGTCCTATTGAATCTCTCTACTTGTCCATCACTCTGTGGCCTTTAGGGATTACTTCTTGTCTTGCAGATTGCTAAACAATTACACATCTCTTGCCACAGGCTAGACTCAAATTCTCTGCCCTGGTCACTATGTAACATGAGTGGGACACCTAGGTGTAATATCCACCCTTTTACAAAGGCCATAGCACAAGTAGCAGCCTTCTGATCCGGTAAAGGATACACTCGGTGTACTTGGTATAATAATCTGACATGACCATCATACACGTTTTGGCACTAGGAGTGGGAGGGATCCCACTAATAATGTCAACAGCTACTCTAGCAAATCTCACACCAAACAGTTCCTGGGATAATGGCAATTTGCCTAACCCGGGTCCTGGTTTGTTCTTACAGCATTTGGGACAGGTCTCTACCCAACGGGTGAGATCTGTACTCATGCCAGGCCAATAGTATCGTCTGGCTAGACATTCTAGAGACCGTTTCTTTCCAAAGTGTCCACTAGTTCTATGCCCATGACAGAAATACATAATATCTCATCGCATAGCACTGGGTATGACAACTTGCAAGGCTTTCTTCCTATTAGAATAGTTCTTCCATCAGAATAGAAGACCATCCCGGACTTCTAGCTCGGCCCATTGAGCTAGGAATCGTCTCATTTCCCTGTTCTCTAATGACACTTCAGGTCTTAGAGGACAGATGCCCTGATTAAGAAACTTAATCAAACGTGATGTGACTGCATCAGCCTCCTGGAACTGTTGAATAGTCTCCATGGACCAATTCAAAACATTTTCTGGTTGGGTTTCAAAAGGTACTCAAACCCCTGCCAATACAGCATTGTGTGCTCTACAATCAGTGCACTCAGCGTTTGCACATTTCCCCACCGGGATTCTAGACAAAGCATCCGCATTTAGATGCTTTGCCCGGCTCAGTGTTCCATCTGGCTGTGATTTAGACCGAATTCAGATAGGTGTGCCAACCAGCGACCTATCATCCCCTCTGCATCCTTGAAGTTCAATAACCTTCTGAGAGAAGAGTGATCAGTCCGCAGAGTGAAATCACTTCCCCACAAAAAGTGCTTGAACTTTTTCGTATAGACCACCACAGCCAACAACTCACGTTTAGTGGTACAATAATTTCTTTGAGATTTACTCAACGTGTTACTAGTGAAGGCTATAGGAACCTCAACCCCATCCTGGACCTGAGAAAGGGCAGCTCCTATGCTTTCATTACTAGTATCAGTATCTAGAACGAAATGATTATTCTCAGTCAGGTTCTTCAACACAGGTGTACTAGCAAACAATTCCTTTATTTTCATAAAGGCTTCGTTTTGCTCGGATCCCCAAGGAAATCGTTCTTTCCTCATTCCGGGTGTCCAATGGGAAAACTCTGAATAGGAAAGGCAACCCTAGAATATCCTGGCATAAAGTCCCTGTAAAAGGAACAGAATCCAAGACAGGATCTAACTTCTTTAGCATTCGTGGGTGCCTGCCAATTTGACACAGCATCCAGTTTCTCCGAATCGGCTTTAATCCCTTCATTCGAGATTATCTGTCCCAAGTAATTGATGGATCTCATAAAGAGATCACATTTCTTTGGCTTCAGCTTCAATCCATTAGCTATGATCCGTTCCAGAACTATACCTAAATTTTCCAAGCATTCTTTGTATGTCTTTCCAAAGACTATCACATCATCCAAATAGACGAGACATTTCTTCCATTATAGGTCACTTAATAAAGTTTCTATCATGGCTTCAAATGTCGCCGGTGCATTGCACAACCCAAACAGCATCACATTATATTGGAATAACCCAATATGACTGGAAAATATCTTTCGGATGCATACCCACTTGCCATTACCCGGATTGTAAGTCTAGAGAGCAATACCATTGCTTACCTCCAAGGGAGTCTATAGTCTCATCAATCCGTGGTAAGGGATATGAATTCTTCTTGGTCATACCATTCAATTTTTGGTAATCTATGCAAAAACAGATGGTACCATCTTTCTTAGTCACCATGCACACAGGGCTAGACCAAGGACTGGTTGATGGAATTATCACATCCTGTTCAAGCATTTTAGCTATCTCCTCCTCAGCTACCTTTTTCTTGGCTAGCGGGAGTCTTCTATAAGGAATCTTAAAAGGTTCATTCTCACCAGTGTCAATCGTATGCAGTACCTTGTCAGTATGCCCCAATTGTTCACCTAGTGCTGCAAAAGCTTTACTGTGCTTGTCTAGCAAGTCAGTTAGGGCTTCACGTTGTTCATCAGTTTCAACATGGCTTTTGGCTATTAGAATATCTAATTCCGGGTTCCTTTTGGGTGGGGAAGGGACTCCGGGTGCTAAAGCATGCTCACAGCCTTCTACTATTTCAGAGAGGACAACCGACCCTAGGATTGTATCCTTCTGAACGTAGACAGTCTTGTTACCGGTATTGGATATAGGAACCACTGTCCAAGCAGCATTTGCTACTAGGACCTCAGCGGATTCCAATCCGATACTTGACCACATTGCCACATCTGGCTCTATAACTCCTGTTTTTCCTAAAAACTCTCTATCAGCTCGACATAAGACATCACAGGCAGTGCCTAGTGGTATCTTAACCGTCTGGGCTACACTGGCTACACTACTTACTTGTCTGAGTACACATTGTACTTCGAGATGGTACGGGTCTCTAACCTCCAATATTCCCCTCTGGGAATATAACCTTGCTCCATATAATGCAGCAAAATCCAGACGAAGTATACCATCATCTGCGATGTTCGCCACAGTAGGGGCAAGGATAAAATCCTTATCCTTCTGTAGACTGAACCTCATACATGTTCTACCAAACGTTTGCATCGTGCTACCGTCGGCCATACGAGCTTTTCCTTCCATTATGGAAGTTTCATGATTCGTAGGCAAAAGGTCATAGAGCCTCTTAGCAATACAGGAGTGGCTAGCACCCGTATCGACAAGAAACTCAGCAGACCTACCATTCACAGATACAACTGCATACCACCTCCTACCTTTCAAGTAGGTAGGACAACTTGCATACTTGGCAAGTTCCGTCTTAGCGCCGAGGTCAAATCCACATCCCTTCAAAAATTCGAGACAAGGATGACCCAGGGGAAGCTGGGCACACCCCACCCTGGCCAACCCATTGGCCACTTCTTCTTGACTGATATCGGGTTTCCCCTCTGTGTTCTTCTGACGCTTCTTGACATCTGGTGTACTATCAGTCACCCCAGCCTCATGAGTAAGGAACTGATCAGGTTCCTTAGCTTCACTGCTGGGCGAAATTGCTCACTAGTACTACAAGCGGTGATTGGCTGGCAGTCATTGCAATCACTCACTCTGGGGGTAATCAGGTTGCCATCATGGACACCCCCTCTCAGTTTTCCTTCTTCACTGAGTCCTCCTTATCCGGATGGTTCCAGTAACGAGCGTTACGATATACTGGCTTATCTGCTTCACATTCAGCAGCATAATGCCCAGTTTCCTGACATCTGAAACACTTCACTACACTCCTATCAGGCCTAGGCCTTCTAAGATTTTCAGTGATCTTCTGTACCAAGGTGGTAACCAGGTCCTCTGATAAAGACGGACCGGTATTCGTTTTGGTATCATGTTTTGTCTCAGGAGTTTTAGTGGCAATCACTTTCTCCTTGACATAACCCGGTTTCTTTCCCCAGTTCCAGTTATACCAGGGGTTTCCTTGGCCAATGGCCCCAACATTTTCATCATCATCAGGTTCTCCTGATTCGGATGAATCGGTCTCAGGTATCTCCTCCGGAACTATCATAGCTGACATCCATTGGGGTACCTTCCCGGCAAAGATCCGGGCCTTACGATCATAATGATCTAAGGACTGGAACAAATCTGCCAAAGAGGCATCATTTTTCCAAGCTTCACAGGCCATGGTCCTGTGTTCCTGATTCCGCAATCCTTCGATGAATTGTTTAAACATTTCATCTAGGAAGCACTCATCATCTAATCTCCATTGAGGTCTGGCTTTATGCAACAGTCGTTGGCATTCTAAGCCGAAAACTTTGGCAGATTCCTTAGGTTTCTGAGTTCTTTTAGTGAACGTCAACCAAGGATCTTCCCCAACTATGTTTCCATATAAATATGAAGCAATCTCTATGAGTTCATCATATTTCATATGGGCTGAGAGTCCCCTAATTTGGGAATCTCTCCATTGTTCTACGGCTCCTTTACTGTCGCCTTTCTTTAACCAGAATACTAGATAGGGGAGTGCTTCCTCTTTACCCCATCCATTGCAGTTAAAGACATCTGCGCATCCTTGAAACTCCTCCTTCCAAGGATTCTTGGCATTAAAGGGAGTAGGTATCTTAGCTACCCTACGAGCCGGATTAGTGGATCCAGTAAGGGTTAATCCCCTACTCCATTCCATGATTTCCGTATCGTCCAGACCATGATTGTAACAATCAACACCTAGGTCAGCAATCGCTGCATTTGAATCATGCAGTGCTTGCAACCCTGGAGAAAGAGATACTCATCAACTGAGTCTCTTTTTCCGTGGAGGATTCGTACCATAAGTTCCTCCAGAGCCACTGGGTGGTGGTCCTCCTCCACCCCCTGATCCTCCTGCCCCGGATGTAGGCACCTGTGAAAAGGTGTTTACATCGGTTTGAGCAGTTGACCCTGGATTATTGGTGGACTGTGTACTTCCACCAAAACTAAAGAAACTGCTATTGTTATCAGTGTTTCTTCCTGTTCCAGACGACTGATTTCCATTATTGAAACCAGTTCTACCCGCAAAGGGGTTTCCTCTGGAACTACCTGCTGAGGATCCAGATCCTTGGGAGTATCCGGGTTGTCCTCCAGTTGCACGGGAACTCCTCCGGATGCATTCCGGGCATTACTATCGGATGGATTCGCTCCTGTACTGGGCATAAGGGCTATTTGGTCCCCCTAAAGGTGACTGTTGTGGCCAACCGCTGTCAAAGTTGGAAGCTCCTACTGAGTGGTTTTGTTGTATTCCACTCGTAGAAGCACCTCCAATATTTCCCGTACCTAAACCAAGAGGTTTTGAGGTATTGTCTGTAAATCTAACCTGATGGCTCTTTACTTCTTAACAACGAGGTACAGTGTTTTCTGTTACCTCGTCCTTACCCCTCAAAGAGTTCATCTGGTCACCCGCCGTGTTTAGGACAACTCCTGAAACAGTGAAGTCTGGTTCAAGAATGCCCACCACACGTCCAGTATCCTCTAGATACTTTGACATCTGGATCGCTTTAATTTCCAGTTCTGAATAGTCATTCAGCATTTTTGTCTGTTTAGCAGTCAAATTTGCTGATTCACATATCCATTGACCTCTGAGTTTTTCATGCTCTTTGGTTTGTTTATGATACGTATTTCGTGCATCTTTGAAGGCTGTCCCGATCTTTTTTAGCTCTTCTTGATACTTGCCATGGGCCGATTGAGTTGAACTTATCTCTTGTTTAGTTCTATTGAACTCTTCACACAAGGCTTTATATTCTAAACCCCCCGTGTATAATGCATCACGATATTGTTTGTGCTGGAGTTGGAAATCTTGTTTTTCTTTCTCCATTCCATCCAACAATTCTTGTTGTTGGCGTCTATAAATCTGATCAGAATCAAGACGTTGTGACATCAACTGTTTGTTTTCAGTCAAAATTCTGTCTCGAGTCCCGGTCAGTGTGATGAGATCCAATTGGATCTTCTCGTATTCAGCTTTCATGTCTTCAAGCTCATCCATTTTATTTTTCTCAAATCCACACTTCTGGTGTTTGATTCAAGAACTGTATGGAATTTCAAACATACCTGCACTTGGCTTAGGTACCTCAAATGGTAGTTGACCAAATTGAGCGGTACTTCTATGCATAGGTGCAGGTTTCAAAGTACCTCCTGGCATGAATAAGGAATCTCCAAATTCTTCCAGTTCATCATGTAAGTTCTTTCTTACATCCACTAACCCATCTGGGTAGTGTTCTTGTGGATCTCTCCACCCTGTTACTGGGGATGGTGACATGATTTCACCATCTTCCAACGGGGAATTTAGCTCAAGATCTGGGCCATTTCCCCTTACTGGGCTCAGCTCAGTCATTTCTGACTGCGCTTACCCGAAGACCAACTGGTCACGGCACCAGTGTAGTGGTTCGTCTCAATAAGTTAGATTAAATTATAACAAAGAGAGAAGTTTCTGGGTAGGCAACCGAACTTTTATTGCATAAGCCTTTGTTACATACGATCACAGCCTTAGAGGACTACATGCTGCCAGGGCATTCGGTTACCCTTTCAGGTAACGACCAGGTTGAGCAGTGGGTAGGAGCACTACTGAAGAGTATGGGGGTGGAACCGTCCTTATATAGGGGAAAAGCCCATGAAACTCAGACCGGCCAAGTGACGTGTGGCGGACGAGTGGTAGGCCCCCTGGTGTAGTGGATACGAACCCTGAGGCAGGTGCTGCCACCTGCCATCCAGATTCCCCCACTACACCTGAAGACCTAGGTCTGAGTCCCACGGGTGCATGAACGTACGAGTGTAAATACCATACCCCTACATATATAATGATGCCGGCCCCTACAATATCATTAGACTTTCTAGTTTTTTTCATTGCTAAATTCTTTTCAGCTATTTGAACTTTAAGTTCTGGAGTCATCCATTTGGCGTCTTTGTTTTTTATTACAAATAACTTGACTTGGCTAATAGTATCCAATGAAGTATACATATTGTTATAGAACATATCCCAACATTCAGTAACATTGAGATTTTCAAAGTTTCCCCAAGGGTTGCAGCAAAAGCATATTTAAAATTCTGTTTGTCTTAATTTGTGAATGACCTTCCCGTAAATCTGCTCTCAAACCTTTGGCGCACTGCTGCATGTTTAAATCTTATAAATACTGGTAAATGATCAGAAATATTAATGTCGGTAACCCCTGAAGCTGTGATATGTACTATATTTGTACATATTAAGTCTAAACATGTTCTAACAACAAATAGTCTGGTAGGTTCTTTGATAATTTGTTTTAATGAGAAATCTTGGAGGGTACTGTGCAGTTCATCTTTGGCATTTGAATCAGCTAGCACATCAATATTGAAATCACCAGTTACTATAGTATTGTACTGTTGTATATCCTCAATTTGTCCTAAAAGTAGGGCTAGTCTATTTATGAAATCATATTTATTTCCATTTGGCGGCCCATATATATTACCTAACAGAATCCTTTTAGAATTTCTTTTGGATATTTCTCAACCATAGTGCTTTTATTTCTAACTCACTCTTATACAAATGCCTAAAGGTTTCTGCTGAACAACTTAAATAGTCAGTGACCTACACACAAACTCCTCCTGCCTGCATAGGCCTAGCTCTATCAAGTCAATACACATTATAGCCTGGTAAATCAAAAGCTGCATCTGCGTTAATATCAGTCAGCCAAGCTTCAGAAAAGGTTAATACATTGGGTGCATTTTGGGTGGATTTTTATAGCAGAAAACGATAAGGAAAGTGATGCAACTATGATTGATAAGATATTATAAGTGGGCCATGCTGCCCCTGATTCCCTCCAGGCACCCTAGATAGTATAAGTGGGCCATGCTGCCCCTGATGCCCTGCAGGCACCCTGGATATTATAAGTGGGCCATGCTGCCCCTGATGCCCTGCAGGCACCCTAGATAGTATAAGTGGGCCATGCTGCCCCTGATGCCCTCCAGGAGCCCTGGATATTATAAGTGGAGCATGCTGCCCCTGATGCCCTGCAGGCACCCTGGATATTATAAGTGGGCCATGCTGCCCCTGATGCCCTGCAGGCACCCTAGATAGTATAAGTGGGTCATGCTACCCCTGATGCCCTCCAGGAACCATGGATATCATAAGTGGAGCATGCTGCCCCTGATACCCTGCAGGCACCCTGGATATTATAGGTGGAGCATGCTGCCCCTGATGCCCTGCAGGCACCCTGGATATTATAAGTGGAGCATGCTGCCCCTGATGCCCTGTAGGCACCCTGGATATTATAAGTGGAGCATGCTGCCCCTGATGCCCTGTAGGCACCCTGGATATTATAAGTGGAGCATGCTGCCCCTGATGCCCTGCGGGCACCCTGGATATTATAAGTGGAGCATGCTGCCCCTGATGCCCTGCAGGCACCCTGGATATTATAAGTGGAGCATGCTGCCCCTGATGCCCTGTAGGCACCCTGGATATTATAAGTGGAGCATGCTGCCCCTGATGCCCACCAGGCACCCTGGATATTATAGGTGGAGCATGCTGCCCCTGATGCCCTCCAGGCAGCCTGGATATTATAAGTGGAGCATGCTGCCCCTGATGCCCTCCAGGCACCCTGGATATTATAAGTGGACCATGCTGCCCCTGATGCCCTCAAGGCACCCTTGATATCATAAGTGGACCTTGCTGCCCCTGATGCCCTCAAGCACCCTGGTTATTATAAGTGGGCCATGCTGCCCCTGATGCCCTGCAGGCACCCTGGGTATCAAAGGTGGACCTTGCTGCCCCTGATGCCCTGCAGGCACCCTGGATATTATAAGTGGGCCATGCTGCCCCTGATGCACTGCAGGTACCCTGGATATCATAAGTGGGCCATGCTGCCCCTGATGCCCTGCGGGCACCCTGGATATTATAAGTGGGCCTTGCTGCCCCTGATGCACTGCAGGCACCCTGGATATTATAAGTGGACCTTGCTGCCCGTGATGCCCTCTAGGTACCCTGGATATCATAAGTGGGCCATGCTGCCCCTGATGCCCTGCGGGCACCCTGGATATTATAAGTGAGCCATGCTGCCCCTGATGCCCTGCGGGCACCCTGGATATTATAAGTGGAGCATGCTGCCCCTGATGCCCTGCGGGCACCCTGGATATTATAAGTGAAGCATGCAGCCCCTGATGCCCTGCAGGCACCCTGGATATTATAAGTGGAGCATGCTGCCCCTGATGCCCTCCAGGCACCCTGGATATTATAAGTGGAGCATGCTGCCCCTGATGCCCTGCGGGCACCCTGGATATTATAAGTGGGCCATGCTGCCCCTTATGCCCTGTTGGCACCCTGGATATTATAAGTGGGCCATGCTGCCCACTCATGGCCACAGTCTCCATATGCTCACTCCTTGGATTTTTGGTTAATAACACACAGTACACTTTTACACCACATGGGGGCACCACCAGCAGGAACAGATGTAATGTACATAATGTTTGTAACTCTTCACCCCAGCTTCTTGACAACATGCTGTAATAAGGTAAAACCCTGAGGGAACACCATACACATACTTCTATAAGGCACACCCTGACTTTGGCAGAAGACTATATGCCACAACAGTAGCCTGACCTTCTTATCTTAGTGAGAGCCATATGGGTCAGTCCACTCAAAAGTGCCACCTAGGACTTTTGCCCTTTGATAAATCTTATGTATTATTTTAGGAATTTAAGACAAATTTATTTTTCCTTTTGAATATCACATATCACATACCCACCCTCCTGTCCTCACCTCACCCACCTACCACCCACCCACCCTCCTGCCCTCACCCACCCTCCCACCTATCCCCCACCCACCTTCCTGTCCTCACCTCACCCACCTATCACCCACCCACCCTCCTGTCCTCACCTCACCCACCTATCACCCACCCACCCTCCTGTCCTCACCTCACCCACCTATCACCCACCCACCCTCCTGTCCTCACCTCACCCACCTATCACCCACCCACCCTCCTGCCCTCACACACCCACATATCACATACCCACCCTCCTGTCCTCACCTCACCCACCTACCACCCACCCACCCTCCTGCCCTCACCCACCCACCCACCCACCTATCTCCCACCCACCCTCCTGGCCTCACCTCACCCACCTACTACCCACCCACCCTCCTGCCCTCACCCACCCTCCCACCTATCCCCCACCCACCTTCCTGTCCTCATCTCACCCACCTACCACCCACCAACCCTCCTGTCCTCACCTACCCACCTACCACCCACCCTCCCTCCTGTCCTCACCCACCCACCTATACCCCCCACCCACCCTCCTGTCCTCACCCACCCACCTACACCCCACCCACCCTCCTGTCCTCACCCACCCACCTATACCACCCACCCTCCCTCCTGTCCTCACCCACCCACCTATACCCCCCACCCACCCTCCTGTCCTCACCCACCCACCTATACCCCCCACCCACCCTCCTGTCCTCACCCACCCACCTACACCCCACCCACCCTCCTGTCCTCACCCACCCACCTATACCACCCACCCACCCTCCTGTCCTCACCCACCCACCTATACCCCCCACCCACCTTCCCCGTCATTGCTTGCACAACTGTGGGAACTACAGGCCACAAATTTGACAATTTATTGCAAATAACAATGAATTTACCCAGAATGCATCTGAAACCATTGTGTAATCAATGACTCACGATGTACCTTATACCTGTATTATGACATTTGATTAACCCTCATGAAGGCACATGTGTGGAAACTGTTGGTTCAAATTGATTTGATAAATGTCCTCATTAAAAGCCCAAAGTTGGAATCTAGTTGTGTTGTTTATCTTCAACTTGAAAAAAATATCAAACATGTTTGATGTGCCCGATCTGATTTGATAGGAGGTCCTTAGTTACTGATAGAATCTGCCCCGTCTACAGTCGACTTTAGCTTCCTCCTATTGCAGCCCCCTGCCACCCTAAATCCCTTTCTAACAAACCAATCAGTCCTATAAAAAAAATATCTTCTCACTAAGTATGGGCCTGATCAATGACATGTGTTTACTGAAGGGAATTTTTAGTTTAAATGCAGTTTTGCCAGTCATTTCTGTTTTCATCATACAGTAGAAGTCTTGTACATCATTTCTAAGCAGAATGAATGAGAAATGAGGACAATATCTCATTTTTAAGGCAAAATAGATGATAGGAATAGCCCAAAATAGGGGGTAACTTGGCACAAACAGGCCTATATATAACATATATGCTGTGACACATAAAATATGTGTCACAAAGAGGGTGTTTATAACATTTGCATTAAACACAGAACACTGATTTTGTAGTTTTTGATACAAACTTTTTGAAATTTATTATAGTAAGATTTCTTATCATCAAACTTAGTGGGACAAACAAAAAAAGATCCTTCAGCTGCCAATATAAAAGCCCACTCCGTCACCTCTGGAAGCCCCGTCCCATAAACCATCCCATCTCCCATTGGGGTTGTAAGCCCTTATTACTGGCCTTAATTTGCAGACATTTAATGGTCCCCATCTATTACATTCAAGAGATTTTAAATTTCCATCCAGTCATTACAATATTTGCATTCATTTGACAAATCTTTCAGTGTCTCTGCAAGCAATTGAGCAAGGATTCAATGCATTTTAATGGGAAGAATGTCTACAGTCTGGATGGATCTCAGGGCAGGTTCTGCTAAAAAATGCCAATTTGTGGCCATTTGGCACCTTGTTTGGTGACTGATAGTTTTAAAAGTAAAGGTGCTACAGTTATCAAATTAGTCTCAAAAGAAGCAGAATTTTGTTTTACAACTCTTGTGGACACAACAATTAGTTTCTCTTTAATAGCTGTAAGAGTGGTGAAATGTAGAGAAAAGTTGAATATTTCAGAAAACCTTTGCCATGGTCCAAGGCAATTGGTCATATGATTTTCAAAATATTGAAGTAACAATCCTACATTCAGATAGCCCTATATCACTATTGCAGCTTAAGGGAAATTATCAATGACGTATCAAAGGAAGTCAGGGAAGCTTTAAGTTTTGAGTCCCATACTTGGTGAGAAGATCTTGCTGCACCTTACAGAATCTGTCTGAAATGAGGGTGCACCTAATAGGTGAGAATAGGCCCTATAGCTGCATCATATAGAATCTGTCTGAAGTCAGGGTGCACCTAATAGGTGAGAATAGGCCCTATAGCTGCATCATATAGAATCTGTCTGAAGTCAGGATGCACCTAATAGGTGAGAATAGGCCCTATAGCTGCACCTTACAGAATCTGTCTGAAATGAGGGTGCACCTAATAGGTGAGAATAGGCCCTACAGCTGCATCATATAGAATCTGCCTGAAGTCAGGGTGCACCTAATAGGTGAGAATAGGCCCTATAGATGCATCATATAGAATCTGTCTGAAGTCAGGGTGCACCTAATAGGTGAGAATAGGCCCTAAAGCTGCACCTTACAGAATCTGTCTGAATTGAGGGTGCACCTAATAGGTGAGAATAGGCCCTATAGCTGCATCATATAGAATCTGTCTGAAGTCAGGGTGCACCTAATAGGTGAGAATAGGCCCTAAAGCTGTACCTTATAGAATCTGTCTGAAGTCAGGGTGCACCTAATAGGTGAGAATAGGCCCTATATCTGCACCTTACATAATCTGTCTGAAGTCAGGGTGCACCTAATAGGTGAGAATAGGCCCTATAGCTGCACCTTACATAATCTGTCTGAAGTCAGGATGCACCCAGCTGCTCCAGGTACACTTCTTTTTGGCAAACAATTCTTGACAGAAATCTAGAGGGTGCTGAGAAGCCGCCATTCTTCTCGGGGAAAGATAACATTGCCAAGGTTGGCCGGGAGAAGAAAACCCTGCATTCTATTGTAATAAGACACTTGATCAGTGAAATATGGCAGATGAATCGAGAAATCTATCCTTCACCTTCCTTCTACCTTGCCTATAAGAAGTGTGGTAATCAACTTCATTCGGCCGTAATCCACTTTTCTCTTTTACATGAAAAGCAAAAATTTATGCATTGTAATCTTTCCCCCACAAAGACAAAGTTTTGACGTCACACGTCGCCTCTGAAGTTGCTGTAATAGGAATCATAACAGCAGGGATCCAATATAGGGTTGAAATGATTAAGGCACTACAAGAATATGTTAGGTACACACACACACACACACACACACATACGTCAGCTGCCCCTAATATGTGAAGTGTTACCCCTTCCCTTCTAACCCCTTACCCCACCCCTCCTGTACAGATCTCTCCTCCCCCTCCAGTCAAAACAGTACCAAACTGCTTAAATTAAAATCAAGCCCCAGGTACTATTGATGCGACTTATATATATGAAGTATTACTGTACGTCCTTCCCTCTTATACAAACCCACCCCTTCCCACCCCACTCCCACCCCTCCAGCCGTCTTTTCCTCCTACCCCTCACCCTGCCCTCCTCTCTCCCACCCCACCCACCACTCTACCCCTCACCCCCCATTTTACCTACACCCCCGCACCTCCTGGAGGTTGTTGCACATAGGGGACAAGGTAGTTTTGCCTTAAAGGTGCCTGACCTGCAGTAGGCACTTTCTTTTCAGTCTTGCCTTTTTTTCATGTTGCATCAAAGTGCTCGTGTCAGTCAGGTACAAGTACGTTTCATTGACGATGCACTAAAAGGAGAGTCATACAGTAAGTTCTTGTCCAATACACACTTTTTGAAACAAGGCAGGTGGCTTTTCTGTCTAAAGTGGTGAGTACAAGTTGAATGGTGAAGCAGAGCATGACATTTTAACATGTTTATTGCTCTCCTTAGCTTAAGTACAGCAGCCTCCTGGTGCACACCTCCTCATGACATCCATACACCCTCCATACAGCACACACCCCAAGTCCTCCACCCACCTGTCTCCCTGTACTCTACCTGTCTGTCTACCTGTACCTACCTACCTACCTACCTGTCTGTACCTCCCTGCCCCATACCTACCTGTCACCTCACAGTTATATCATACCAGTTATGGATCTCACATTGAGCAGTACCTGGATTTTACCATTAATGGTACTACAGGTGGTACTACTACATCAAGGTAGGTGTGACTATTACATTTACTTGTGTCTGTTCATGTTATATTTGATGTGGTCAGGGTGTGTGTGTGTCGTGAGGAACCTGTCGTGAGGTACTGGGTGACAGGGGAGAAGTTGCCGAATGATATATACCACGGATACAGACATACCGCGATATATGAAGCTTAACTTACAAACTTACCATGCAAGAAATTTTAACATGAATATATATATTGAAAAAGAACCTGAGCACAGATATGGCATTAAGGGGAGTGGTCTACAAGGGGAGGAGTTTTTTCCCCTTTTTTATTTAGTTACTTCCTTTATTATTTCTACTTATTTATTTTTTTTGGGGGGGGGGGTATATCATAGATCAAAAAGGAGATTTCAGACAATCACACTCTATTTTTCTTAAAGGATGACCAATCCCTTTAATAAATTGTTTGACATTAACATATATATTGTAATACATCAACACATGTACATATGATAGTTTGTTTTACCATAATTGGCTGAGAGAGGATCTGTCTGAAGTCAGGCTGCACCTAATAGCATTATTACACAATGTCTGTCATTGTCCTCTCATCACAACTAGTACAACATAGACAGCCACGAAGAGACATATTATTAAAAATTAGAATGTAATGCATGAGAGCTTGTGTGTATCACCATATATGTATATGTTAAATACATGTGTTGTAGGTGGGACGACTTTAACCCTTTTATGGTTTATAGTGTTACGACAAATTCCTTAAGCTGCAGCTTACATGCAGGGTTTACAGATCAACTGTTGAATCAATCAGGGATCCTTGTAAAACCGAACCACCGTAATTATGTAGCAGGGAGCCAGTGTTGTCTTTACAAGAAGCCCCAGGTGGCAGTACGATTGTACAAGGAATCTCTGTGAAAATAACGACGGATCTCTGGTAACATTTGGACAAGGGCTGCATGGTTATTTTGATGACATTTTTATTTTTACGGTAAGTTTGTGTTGGACCATGGGAACTGTGAGTAAGTCTATACTATCTTGTGGGAACATCAGAAGAGGTGAGACCTGTCCTGGGGTCTATGTTAAATTAAAGACTTTGATGTTATCACTTAGCTGAGGAGAGGGCTGGATTCCATGTGTCTTAATGCTTTTAGGGCCGCTGATGCAGGAGTGCATCATGTCCATTGGTCATCATGATGCACTAATGAAGTGCTGGTGAGACTGCTGCCAGGCACTTCATTGGAGCATCATGGCAACCCTGCAGGGTTGATACATACTCCCGGAGGGTCGCCATGATGCTCCAATGAAGTGCTGGTGAGCAGTCTCGCCAGCACTTCATTGGTGCATCATGATGACCAATGGGCATGATGCGTTAATGCATCATGACGACCAAAGGGCATGATACATTAATGCATCATGCCGACCAATGGACATGATACATTAATGCACCATGGCGACCATTGGGCATGATGCATCATGACGACCAATGGACATGATGCATTAATGCATCATCACGACCAATGGGCATGATGCAGTAATGCATCATGACGACCAATGGGCATGATGCATTAATGCACCATGGCGACCATTGGGCATGATGCATCATGACGACCAATGGACATGATGCATTAATGCATCATGACGACCAATGGACATGATGCATTAATGCATCATGACGACCAATGGACATGATGCATTAATGCATCATGACGACCAATGGACATGATGCATTAATGCATCATGACGACCAATGGACATGATGCATTAATGCATCATGACGACCAATGGACATGATACATTACTGCACCATGGCGACCATTGGGCATGATGCATCATGATGACCAATGGGCATGATGCATTAATGCATCATGACGACCAATGGACATGATACATTAATGCACCATGGCGACCATTGGGCATGATGCATCATGACGACCAATGGGCATGATGCATTTATGCATCATGACGACCAATGGGCATGATGCAGTAATGCATCATGACGACCAATGGGCATGATGCATTAATGCACCATGGCGACCATTGGGCATGATGCATCATGACGACCAATGGACATGATGCATTAATGCATCATCACGACCAATGGGCATGATGCAGTAATGCATCATGACGACCAATGGGCATGATGCATTAATGCACCATGGCGACCATTGGGCATGATGCATCATGACGACCAATGGACATGATGCATTAATGCATCATGACGACCAATGGACATGATGCATTAATGCATCATGACGACCAATGGACATGATGCATTAATGCATCATGACGACCAATGGACATGATGCATTAATGCATCATGACGACCAATGGACATGATGCATTAATGCATCATGACGACCAATGGACATGATACATTACTGCACCATGGCGACCATTGGGCATGATGCATCATGATGACCAATGGGCATGATGCATTAATGCATCATGACGACCAATGGACATGATACATTAATGCACCATGGCGACCATTGGGCATGATGCATCATGACGACCAATGGGCATGATGCATTTATGCATCATGACGACCAATGGGCATGATGCAGTAATGCATCATGACGACCAATGGGCATGATGCATTAATGCACCATGGCGACCATTGGGCATGATGCATCATGACTACCAATGGACATGATGCATTAATGCATCATGACGACCAATGGGCATGATGCAGTAATGCATCATGACGACCAATGGACATGATGCAGTAATGCATCATGACGACCAATGGGCATGATGCATTAATGCATCATGACGACCAATGGGCATGATGCAGTAATGCATCATGACGACCAATGGACATGATGCAGTAATACATCATGACGACCAATGGGCATGATGCATTAATGCATCATGACGACCAATGGACATGATACATTAATGCACCATGGCGACCAATGGACATGATACATTAATGCACCATGGCGACCAATGGGCATGATGCAGTAATGCATCATGACGACCAATGGGCATGATGCGTTAATGCATCATGACGACCAAAGGGCATGATACATTAATGCATCATGCCGACCAATGGACATGATACATTAATGCACCATGGCGACCATTGGGCATGATGCATCATGACGACCAATGGACATGATGCATTAATGCATCATGACGACCAATGGACATGATACATTACTGCACCATGGCGACCATTGGGCATGATGCATCATGACGACCAATGGGCATGATGCATTAATGCATCATGACGACCAATGGGCATGATGCATTAATGCACTATGACGACCAATGGGCATGATGCATTAATGCACTATGATGACCAATGGGCATGATGCATTTATGCATCATGACGACCAATGGGCATTATACAGTAATGCATCATGACGACCAATGGGCATGATGCAGTAATGCATCATGACGACCAATGGGCATGATGCATTGATGCATCAGCGGCCCATAAAGAGTTAACTTTACTGTAAATAGAATAAAGTGACTTGGATATGTCCAATAGCTCCTGCTCTCATCTACACAATCACCACAGTGAAGATCACCTTAAGTGATTTAACACCAGGTTAAGGTCTGTTTCTACAGAACGAGTACATGGTATTGAATCAACTCTGACATAATAACTGATGGACCAACCAACCATACAGCTTAATAATGCAGTCCCATTGAAGAGTGAATGTGCGGGGCAGTAAACCTGTGCCTTGGAAAATTGTCTAAACTCATAAAAGTGAACTGGTCTGTGTTTTAGGGGAACTCTATGTTTCTATGTAGATGTATTAAGTCCCAGAATGTGTACATCCAAACTGCTTATCAATACTCATGTGGTAGAATCACTCTGCATGCCCAACCAGTTCTCAGGACACACATGAAAGTCCAAGAGGTAAAGTGAGTTGAAGTATCCTTTTGTTCCACTAACAGCACATACAACTTCCAAATATCAATAGACAATAGATTCTCCAAACAGATGGTCTTTTATATGAGGCTCTCAGTCCGAAGGTGACATTCAGATGGCCTTCACCCTGGGCCTGAGACCACTCACCCTCGGTGTGGCAGTACCCTCACCTTGGGTGTGGCCCTGTCCTAACGTAACCAGACAAGGTTCCCCGAGTACAGGTGAGGGGTTTTCAGAATGGCCTTGACATTCACAGACTGTGCATGTCAAGGTCCAGCCACACCCCGTCTCAATGACATCTGTCGATACACTTGAGTTATAAAGTTTCCCTAGTTCTACCTTCAGTTTCAATACATTTTAGGTACTTTATATGCATCTGGAATTATAGACCAGAGCAAAAGCTTAGTATTAATGTCCGGAGTGCAATATGATGTTGATGGGTGACTCACCAGGGCTGCATTTATGCATCATGCCAACCATAAAGTGCAGGTATGATGCTTGAATGTAACCCTGGCGAGTTACTCACCAGGGCTGCATTTATGTGTCATGCCAAACCTATAGGCCAAGCATGACGCATACATACAAAGTGATGCGCTCCTACATAAGTGTACCCTAAAAGGTCTCAATGCCTCATATTAATTTGTCATGATGTGCCATCACAGCACCAACTGGTAAGACACAAAGCTTTTCACTCTACACTTGTACATGTAGCATGGACACACTCTAAGAGTGGCTCTATGAATTGGATGTGGGCCAGTGATATCATCTAGAAAGCCTTTGAAGTTTTGCATACTGGGGCAAACTACACTGGTGCAATGCTTTTTAATTATGGTGGCCCACCGTTCAGTTTTATGAGGATCATTTCAATTCTATCCCTGGTAGATTCACCAGTTATTTATTTACTGGGTGTCTACCCCTGGGCTTTTAGGGCTCTGGCCATCCACAGTCCTATATTGAACATACATGTATATGAGAAGATATGTGGGCAGAACTGGCCTTTTTTATTTACTTTTCATAAAGGTTATTGGACCTGCCTGAAAAATATGGCCTATTGCCCCCCCTCCCCCAGCCAGCGTGAGTGTCTACCCCTACATACTAATTACGGCGCTATAGGGAAGTTTTGATGTTATGTTGCCAGTCAGGGTGGTTTAACAGTTCTAGTGTGTGGGGTGGGAGAGGTATGCAGGGTGCGTATAAAAGTATCACACAGAGCGTTTGTACATGAGCGTCTATTCATGTAGACTGGTGTTTTTATCTACACGTATATTTAGACTCATGTCAAAGGAAACATTACTACACCCTACATTACTCTCACTCGTCACCCATTAAGGGCCGCTATGGAGGGGGGCATCATGCCCATTGATGCACCAATGAAGTGCTGCTCACCAGCACTTCATTGGTGCATCATGCCTAACCTCCAGGGCCGAAATGATGCATGAATATGGCCCTGATACTCACTCCCCAAGGTGACTCATATAACTTAAGTCATGATGGTCCCAACCCGACAACTGCCACAACTCTTGTAATACCCATCTTATAAAGCGCTGGTTCCACTGCCGCCGGTAGGGCAAAGTTTTGCTAATCTGACTTGATGGTTTTTCCATACTTTTGCAACATACTAAATCACTAGATTAGACAAAGTTTTGCCGGACCCATGAGAGTGGAACCCACACTTGAGGGGTTGCTTATACCAAACGATAAACCCTAATGCGCCTTATTGAAACAGCCAAAGTTAGGGATGCACCTTATACATGAGGGTTTGATGCCAAGCACTTAAACAGGCCATGTTACAGGTTATGTAGAGTGGTTTATCCTGTCTGTGCACTTAAACAGGCCACGTTACAGGTTATGTAGAGTGGTTTATCCTGTCTGTGCACTTAAACAGGCCATGTTACAGGTTATGTAGAGTGGTTTATCCTGTCTGTGCACTTAAACAGGCCATGTTACAGGTTATGTAGAGTGGTTTATCCTGTCTGTGCACTTAAACAGGCCACGTTACAGGTTATGTAGAGTGGTTTATCCTGTCTGTGCACTTAAACAGGCCATGTTACAGGTTATGTAGAGTGGTTTATCCTGTCTGTGCACTTAAACAGGCCATGTTACAGGTTATGTAGAGTGGTTTATCCTGTCTGTGCACCTAAACAGGCCATGTTACAGGTTATGTAGAGTGGTTTATCCTGTCTGTGCACTTAAACAGGCCATGTTACAGGTTATGTAGAGTGGTTTATCCTGTCTGTGCACCTAAACAGGCCATGTTACAGGTTATGTAGAGTGGTTTATCCTGTCTGTGCACGGTTTCAAAGCTGCCTTCAACTCCTTAAAGGCTGCTGATGCAGGAGTGCAACATACTGGCGAGACTGCTCGCCGGCACTTCTTTGGTGCATCATGCCGATTCTCTGGGAGTTGGTGTGTCCCCGTAGTGTGTTCATGACGTATGAGTGCAGCCGTGGCGAGTTACCTGATGAGTTAGACATCAGGTCTACATTCATGTGTCATGGCCATCAATGATGCATGAATGCATAAGTCGACATTAAAGGGTTAAGTCAATATGACTTAGAAATTGATTCTAATTGAAAACCCGCTTTATAACAAAATGAAATACCCTGGACTAATGTGAGAAGTTTTACAGTATTTTTCTATCCTTTGTGCAGAAAGTGAATCCCCCTGACTCATGTTACCAAGGGAACAGCCCAGGATGCTAGGTACACACTACCCTATGTATAAGGATCAACCTGCTTATAAGGTGCACCCAAACACCCTAATGTGCCTTGCTGGCAACAGTTTCTCACCAGGAAGGCATTTCTCAACAAAGTATGACTAGACACAGCCACTTTCATTTGAATGGCTACAAAAATCAAGACAAGTAATCGAAGGAAATGCCTCTAAGCTCTGTGCGATTAGCACCTAATGTAATAATAACATAGGTTTTGGTAGAGCAGTCATACCGGTGCAATCATTAGTGAACACCGGATGCGAGGGTTAAATGGTATTAAAATGAGGGATCCCACAACGTCTTTTTAAAAGGTCGAGTTGTATCATCTTGAGAAATACCCGGACAGGTCATTTCTTTACACAATACATAAAAATGCCTTCCTTGGTCGCTGATTAGAAAAGTTCTTCTTCAGCCTATGAACCCTTGGTGTACCAGACGAAGCAAAGTTTTCAGGCTGTGAAGCAGTGAGGAAGGTGTAAGGTGTCCCTAGTGCAAGGTGTCCCTAGTGCAAGGTGTCCCTAGTGCAAGGTGTCCCTAGTGCAAGGTGTCCCTAGTGCAAGGTGTCCCTAGTGCAAGGTGTCCCTAGTGCAAGGTGTCCCTAGTGCAAGGTGTCCCTAGTGTAAGGTGTCCCTAGTGCAAGGTGTCCCTAGTGCAAGCTGTCCCTAGTGCAAGCTGTCCCTAGTGCAAGCTGTACCTAGTGCAAGGTGTCCCTAGTGCAAGCTGTCCCTAGTGCAAGCTGTCCCTAGTTCAAGCTGTCCCTACACAGCTAAAAATGTTTTTCTTGATTTAAGAAAATAGGATAAATTATCTTACGTGGCGGACAAGAATACCAATTTTAAGAAAATTAAAAATCTTAAAACTGGTAGTTTTGTCCATGAGGTAAGATTATTTAAGATTCCAAAAAAAATATTTTTAGCTGTCTAGTGCAAGGTGTCCCTAGTGCAAGCTGTACCTAGTGCAAGGTGTCCCTAGTACAAGCTCTACCTAGTGCAAGGTGTCCCTAGTGCAAGGTGTCCCTAGTGCAAGCTGTACCTAGTGCAAGGTGTCCCTAGTGCAAGCTGTCCCTAGTGCAAGGTGTCCCTAGTGCAAGGTGTCCCTAGTGCAAGCCGTCCCTAGTGCAAGCCATCCCTAGTGCAAGGTGTCCCTAGTGCAAGGTGTCCCTAGTGCAAGGTGTCCCTAGTGCAAGGTGTCCCTAGTACAAGGTGTCCCTAGTGCAAGTTGTCCCTAGTGCAAGATGTCCCTAGTGCAAGCTGTCCCTAGTGCAAGGTGTCCCTAGTGCAAGCTGTCCCTAGTGCAAGCTGTCCCTAGTGCAAGGTGTCCCTAGTGCAAGCCGTCCCTAGTGCAAGGTGTCCCTAGTGCAAGGTGTCCCTAGTGCAAGGTGTCCCTAGTGCAAGCCGTCCCTAGTGCAAGGTGTCCCTAGTGCAAGCCGTCCCTAGTGCAAGCTGTCCCTAGTGCAAGGTGTCCCTAGTGCAAGCTGTCCCTAGTGCAACCTGTCCCTAGTGCAACCTGTCCCTAGTGCAACCTGTCCCTAGTGGCAAAAGCATTAGTAGAACACCAAGATCGAATACAGCTCTATGCATTTAAATCTCAATGCTATTCCTATAGGAATGTTGGTATGACCTGCAGCATGCAATCTTAGTATATTAAGAAATGGCCTGCAGATGACATTATAGTATATCATTGTAAGCACAATTAATCAGGGTAACAGATGAAATAACACACATTATATTACTGCTAAACATTGATTCACAAGTTAAAGGTGTACCCAGTTGTGAGGAGTGTATTTTTATCACTAAAAACAGAACCATAAGGCCCAAAAAGGCACACAGGTGTGTTCTATGAATCATCCTTGTGAAAGGCATTCATATCCAGTCGGGAAGTGTTTTTTGTATCTATCCAAACTGAGAAGTCAAATGGCAATATTATTGCTAGTGACATATTTATAACGTTTTTACATCGATCGTAAATAAGTGTTTTCCTGCATATATTTATTGGTTCTCAAATTTGGTGATGCCGCTGATGCAGTTTTTTGATGCAGGAGTGCATCATGCCCAGGGATTTGTTGTCATGATGCACCAATGAATTGTTGGTGAGTATCATGGTCATTATGGTGCATCGATGTAGGCCTGGTAAATAACTGCTCATTCTCTTGGAACTATTTGTGTATCAGTGCATCATACAAACTCTGCAAAAGGTGCGGTGACTTATTCACCAGGGCTGCATCCATATACGTCATACCAGCCGCTGATCTGAAACACGCCTTTGTGTTTAGTTATGGATATAATCCAATATACACTAGAATAGTTTGTTGGCACCATATATGGAATTTCCAAAGGTAAATGGAGGCTAGGTATGATCAGTTAGATAGCACTAGGCCAAGACGGGATCTTAAACGTTAACCTTTTTAGGTCCGCTGATGGAGTGTATGAACCTTGTAGGGTTAGCATGATGCATGAATGTAGCCTTTGCAGGGTTCAATTCATGCCTCATTCTGACAATAGGTATGATGCATCAATATCATATCAGTACAGGGGTGTATGACCTCATGTTATATCTATATACTGATTTATTGTACTGGTCATTTTGATTGGCAGGATACATGAGTATAGTCCCGGTGAGTAACATGCCAGGACTACGCTCATGTATCATGCTGACCGTACACTCTCAGAAGATCGGCATGCATGATACACAAATGAAATGCTGGTGAGTAGTCTCCATTCATGATGACCGATGGGCATGATGCCCTCAAAGGGCTTATGCCCTACGGGTAAATGTCTCGGTGGTGAACACGAATCAAACATAGTGAAGACGCAGTATCCGTGTACAGTTTGTGACCAACCACCTTGAAAATGACTCATTTTGTAACCTGTATGAAACACCTTGTGTAAATACTGATATACTTTTTTTTGTAGTGGTAAAGTGTCTACATATAATTATGTGTGTACTCTGATAGGAGTTAAACTGATAAACCAGTGGCAGACGGGGTTTGGACAGAGGCAGTATTATTGATGGACCATTGAAATATCCAAGCCACTTCCATTCCAAACCTAACTGATATTCCTACTTACAATAAGGTTTTTTTTTCATAATTTGGGTAAGTCAGTAAAGAATTGTCCTCTAAAGTACACTGTTAAAAATAACTGTTGGATCTACCAGGGATCCTTGTAAAACTGAACAGTGAACCATCATAATTAGATAACAGGGGGCCAGTGTAGTTTTTACAAGAAACTCCAGGTGGAAGTGTGGGGGTACAAGGAATCTCTATGAAAATAACAACATCTTTGTGAAAAATAATGGAGGATCTCTGGCAACTTTGGGACAAAAGATTATTTGTTATTTCAACGACATTTTTTTTACAGTGCAGAGTATTTAAAATAGAGATTCTTAGTATTTAAAAAAGAGACACTCAAAACCAGCATGAACAGGGACTTTCAAAACCCTCAAAACCCTTTATAAAAAAACAAAAAAACCTGTGTCATTTGGCCTGCAGACAGAGATCTGCTAAACCGGACCCCCTTAAACATAAACCTCAAAGCTGCAAACTTTTAAACCCATATATCAAATCATTCTGATTAACATGGGGTTCTTCAAAGGGGTCACCCTGCCCCGCTCCACTCTGCTATGGTGGAACAAGGCTCCTTAATGAGGAACCCATTTCTACATTAACCTGCATCCGAACCAGTATGTCTGTAATCCATACCTGGGAATATTAGAATTCTGACACAAGTTCTGCTTAGTATGATGTTTACTTATGCTGCAAATCCCCTTGTGTGAGTCTGGTGGCTTTCTACTTAGTGACCTTTTTAAATACATTTTACAAATGAGTCACACCTCATTTAAACATAACACTAACTTCATACGAGAATGCAGGTGATTGAAAAGAAAGTAGTCTATATTGTGCATGCGTACACTGAAAACCTGGAAGATCCGAAACTAGTCAGCGGTGACCACTTTAGGTCCTCAAGTTGACGATACCTAAAACTACAGCTTTAGGTAGTCAAAATGATGACTTTAGGTCGTCATTCTGACGACTTGAGTCATCAGTATGAAAATACTGACAGTACAGAGTTGTCATACTGATGACTTAGGTCGTCAGGATGATGACCTAAAGTCTTCATTTTGACTACCTGAAGTTGTAGTTTTTAGGTATCGTCAACTTGAGGATCTAAAGTGGTCACTGCTGACTAGTTTCGGATCTTCCTTGTTTTCAGTGTACCAAGGCCATTCAGAGCGTTACAATTGAATGTATGAGACAAATAGACCACCCGCTACTGTATAGGGTAGGGTAATGTAAACATGTCCACATACCTTGAGATGTCTATCGAAAAAAAAGAAAGAAAGAAAGAAAGAAAAAATGGCCATATAGGTCTTTTATTCTGTCAGTATTGCCTAATCTTGGATTCAAAGCACACCAACTATAATTTACAATTTCTGGGGTGGATTTCTCAAGGTAGACGTCTTCAGATTGATCTAACCTAACACCAAATGACACTCTTTATGTTTTACTCATGGGGAAGTGAGTAATTATACACAAAGGGAAGTTTCCTTATTCAACCTCAGCCAGTACCACATAGGGTAGGTCACCCCTGAGTCGATCACTAGACAAATTGCTACCTTATGTCGACCATCCTAGTCTAATTTCTTTTAGGTTACATAGCTTAGTAAAGGTTACTTATTTCGGGTTCAGTCGATATTCAGAAAGAACTACGATATTAGGAAAGAACTACTAAGACAGGTGTCCGGTTATATATAGTCACAGGAGTTGGGTGGCGACCCCTCGTGTCCAAGCTGAAAAGCCCAGAGAACAGTGCTGCCCTTGGCGTTACTGACCCAGACACGAGTGGCCGCCCCACTGGGAAGGTGACCAATTCGTAGCTATGTAACGCTGGTATAAACCGTGCCCCTACAGATTTATAGATTTACTAACCGATTGTACCTCATTAGCTAAAATATGTAAACATTGTACGCCAGTAAGCATTACTCATTTATAAACTGTTAGAATAACATGAGAAGTAAGGTGGTCGACCAAAGGTACATCAACATGCCTAGTGGTCAAGTCAGGGGTAACCTACCCTAGAGGCAGTGTTGATGCCTAGTGGTCAAGTCAGGGGTAACCTACCCTAGAGGCAGTGTTGATGCCTAGTGGTCAAGTCAGGGGTAACCTACCCTAGAGGCAGTGTTGATGCCTAGTGGTCAAGTCAGGGGTAACCTACCCTAGAGGCAGTGTTGATGCCTAGTGGTCAAGTCAGGGGTAACCTACCCTAGAGGCAGTGTTGATGCCTAGTGGTCAAGTCAGGGGTAACCTACCCTAGAGGCAGTGTTGATGCCTAGTGGTCAAGTCAGGGGTAACCTACCCTAGAGGCAGTGTTGATGCCTAGTGGTCAAGTCAGGGGTAACCTACCCTAGAAGCAGTGTTTTCCACACCAGGATGAACATCACTGACTAGACTTGCTCAAGTCTGTAGATTTTAACATGACCGAATTGAAATAACGTGAGAAAACGAAAATTAAACTTATATAGTGAATCCATTTCTAGTGAGTTGTAGGATGCGGGGGTGGGGGGTTATTGTGGCATTGGGAGGAAAGCCCAGGGACACTTGGTTCACCACTTTATTTGCCACTTGGGGTGGAGGATAGGGGGTGTTAATTGTGGTTATTTTCTGTATAATCTATAGGGCCATCCTGATAAGTGTGGGTGATGTATCCCCACACCCTGGCTTCGCCGCCACTGTTTTCATCATTGCATCTTGTCAATGTCGAGAAATGGAACTGTCTGTTTCGCAAACTTATTAAAATGTCTCTATTTACATGGTTCAAAGTATGTTAATTACATGTTTCACAATATACATGTTCATACTGGGCTAAACCTCTAAGGAGAGGCCTAGGCATCATGCGCCTTGCTCGCCATGATACCTGAATGCCTGTTTGTCAAAGGAAAAGATAACCGTCCATGCATTATGCCTTATTTTGTTAGTCTTTAATCATTTGAATAAAGATATTCTGGCATACTCAACAACAATGAACAGTGCATCTGCCAGTTATAAGGACAGGCAGCAGACTTTTTCATTTGCAGCCCATAACGACACGGGCAACCAAATGCATCACCTGCTGCAATGTTTTTGCAAGAAGTCTATTGCAAACATGTTTACACATAATTATATAAGTACAATTTCCAACATGATTATATCACCCAGGATAAATAAGGGCTATTAAGTATGCAAACACACTGAAGCACTGACAACTAGAGCGGCATGAGTTTAGACATCTACCGAAGAAGCCTGTATAAACGCCCAGGCGCTCATTGATTTCATTCCCATTGTACCCCCGGCGCTTATTCATCACCGGCGCTTATTTGAGGCCCTGATGTTTAAACGGGCCACTACGGTATCCTCAACATTGTTCCGCACGGATCACCAATCGGCGCATTTCTCAAATTGGGCAGCGCAATTTACAAATCGCGCAGGATCGGCGCCGCGCAAAGCACCAATCTTGCGCAAAGCAGCAATATCGGCCATTCGGCGAGCAGGTCTTGGACTTCAACTCCTTTTTTAAAACTCTAAGCAGGAAAACTTGACAAACAATAGACCAGTGGGCGAATAACATATAAAGGCATCTATAAAAAATATTAGACAAATGAATTCTATAAATGTGGTAGGAACTTTATGAAAATCTCGCCCATTTGTACCTTGCGCAAAGCAGAATTGCCGATTTGCGCAGATTGGCGAACTGCGCCTGACAACATGTAATTCATGCTATTTTTTAAGTAACATGTAACAGAAATAAGTAAGATGTGTTATGCTAACAATAGGTGCAGCCCTGGTATTTTTTATGTTTTTTTTGAGTTTGAAAAGTATTTTATTGTACGTCTCACAAATGAAATAAGTGAAAAATTGACATACAATTATCAAATCAAGTTCAATTGTAGCACATATCGTTTCCAAGCAAGCTCAATATAATACACTAATATTGTGTCTCAAATTTTGTAACTATACAGTTTGAATTACCAGCTTATGATTCCCAATTAGATAATGAGTAAAAATGATTGACATACATTATGATGATGAATTAAGGCTAGACAGGACTACAGCAAACATAACATGGCAAGACAAAAATGTCAAGATAGAGCTAACACACTTATAGTAACACAGATTTGAGCTCAAGAAATTATCTAAACTGAATCAAGTTTTTTAAGTACGCTTATCAGCGTTACTATCACAACTACCATACCATAGGGACAAAAAAACATGGTATGATACAACACTAGTAATTTTTGAAGTCACACAATTGACACACTTAAACCGCTAAATCTTCAAAGGGGCGCTGATGCTTGATGGCATCACACCCATTGGTTGTGAAGAACATGACTACATCACACCCATTGGTTGTGAAGAACATGACTACATCACACCCATTGGTTGTCAAGAACACGACTACATCACACCCATTGGTCATCAAGAACACGACTACATCACTGCCATTGGTCATCAAAAACATGACTACATCACACCCATTGGTCATCAAAAACATGACGACATCACACCCATTGGTCATCAAGAACATTGGTCATCAAGAACATGACTACATCACACCCATTGGTCGTCAAGAACATGACTACATTACACCCATTGGTTGTAAAGAACATTGGTCGTCAAGAACATGACTATATCACACCCATTGGTCGTCAAGAACATTGGTCGTCAAGATCACGACTATATCACACCCATTGGTCGTCAAGAACATTGGTCGTCAAGATCACAACTATATCACACCCATTGGTTGTCAAGAACATTGGTCGTCAAGATCACGACTATATCACACCCATTGGTTGTCAAGAACATGACTACATCACACCCATTGGTCTTCAAGAACATGACTACATCACACCCATTGGTTGTCAAGAACATTGGTCTTCAAGAACATGACTATATCATACCCATTGGTCGTCAAGAACATTGGTCGTCAAGAACATGACTACATCACACCCATTGGTCATCAAGATCATGACTACATCACACCCATTGGTTGTCAAGAACATGACTACATCACACCCATTGGTCGTCAAGAACATGACTGCATCACACTAAATGGTCGTCAAGAAGTGCTGGTGAGTCATGCTGACCCTGCATACCAACTCAGTAGAGTCAGCATGATGCATGAATGCAGCCCTGGCGAGTTACTCACGAGGGCTGCATTTATGCATCATAACGACCGATCGGCATGATGCATGAATGCAGCCCTGGCGAGTTACTCACGAGGGCTGCATTCATGCATCATAACGACCGATCGGCATGATGCATGAATGCAGCCCTGGCGAGTTACTCACGAGGGCTATATTCATGCATCATAACGACCGATGGGCATGATGCATGAATGCAGCCCTGGCGAGTTACTTACGAGGGCTGCATTCATGCATCATAACGACCGATGGGCATGATGCATGAATGCATCAGTGTTTTTTAAAGGATCAAATTGAGAAATTATGTGACTCTTAACGGTTGTCAAACAACACACAATTATAATAATTGTCATAAACCTGAAGCTCTCATAGTTTGAAACTTTTGTTACGGTTGACGTCTAAAAATTTGAAGTTTAATATAATTATTTGAAGGGCATTATTATTTTTTTCCTGCCCATTTAGGAATGCATCCTGTATTGTTTTTTTTTCCTTTTGTTGGTCCCAGATAGAGAGTTTAAGATCATGAATTGTGCGGCAATGTGTACGTCTGGAATGTTGGGAAATGGTAGGCTAGATGTTGCCCTACACGTTACACATAGGCAAATCATAAAACTCTCTAATATGTCTGTATACTTAATGGTGTGTGTCACTCTATCCCTGCCTCTCTCCTTTTCTCTGTCTCTCTGTCTCTGTCTCTCTCTCCCTCTCTCTCTCTCTCTCTCTCTCTCTCTCTCTCTCTGTCTCTCTCTCTTTGCTTCACAACCATCAGTAAAATGAAATTTGAGGAAAAGATAGAGTCATATGCTATTACTCTAAGGTAATCTGTGTATATTACTTACTCATAAGTAGCCATTCACAAACATCAACCAAATCTGGAGAACAAGATGACACTGTATCGACTGTTTATTTGTTGCACACCAAGACAGTTTGATGTATGTATCCTTCGATTTAGTCCACAACAACAAAAAGTTATTTGTCCCCTACATCTATAGACCCGATATTTCAGAACTGGTTTGTTGTTGTGAGATACACTTCTTGGTGCAGTTTTTGCCTATTTCAGAAATCCCCGTCATTGTGTTCGTACAATAGCACCAGGGGTACTCGGGCAAAGTATATCATATGTATCTTTACAAAGACAAATTTGAAAAAGGAAGTAAAGCAAAATTAAGGAGAAAAAGTGCACTGTAAGAAATAAGCTTCAACACAACAATGTCAATCAAAATTTTCGTGCTCCCCACACCAAGGGGTGGAAATTTTTCAGGTGCCCCTTTTTCATCTATAGTAGTGCATAGGATGTTTTGCTAAGAAGAGGCCAAATTCTTTAACCCGACCCTTGCTGAAAGAGGGGTCAAAAGTTTTTTATGTCCCCCTCAGGAGGGGTCGTAAGGTTTTACAACCCTCTCCGCAAACCCACCATCTCCCCCTGTTGATAAATGATGACCACTCCCTCAAAGGTAGGCAGATGTTGTCGCCTGCATGACTAATGTTATATGTCTAAGTGGTCGCGGTGGCTCGCCTTCAACAGATTAAACTAGACTTGTGGATCTAGTTGAATCAATTCTTCTTGAAACCTTTCATAATGAGTATCAAATTTAGAAAAAGGATATTGAATTTTCCTAAAAAAATCCCACTAACTTAGTTTCCAAAATTATGTCAATTTGAGGAGAATTAGAAGAGATTAAGATATTTTAAAGATCTTACTACTGTAAATTCTCTCGTATAAGCCGCGGCTAATACCAGAATTCTCACCGATAGGGATGATAAGTCAAAGTTCTACATGGTAATAGACAACACTGATTTAATGATGTAATAGTGTTGATCAACTGTTACTCAACAGTGATGTGACATCCTTTGCAGTGGAGAATTTGTATTTAAAGCCTTTTTTTCTATTTCTTACAGTTACGTCACAAGTCAACATACCAAACACGACATCACTCGGGTGTCAGGGACGGAGCTGTTACTTCTACTCTGATAAACCCGTCTCATGGCAGGTAAGGACTGTTCAACTGTTAACATTTTGAGGGCCCCTGATGTAGGAGTGCATCATGCCCATTGGTCGGCATGATGCACTTATGAAGTGCTGGTGAGACTACTTGCCAGCACTTCATTGAGGCGCCATGCGGGACCCTCCAGGACAGTATCAAACCCATAGGCTCAGCATGACGGTACTCACTAGGGCTACATTCATGCATCATGACGACCAATAGACATGATACCTTAATGCAACAACAGCTATAAAGAGCACTAATGCCCTTTGATTATCATCGTGCATTAATCCAGCCCTGGTGAGGATATCACATCATGCCAAAACACAGGGCTAATACACTGCTGAACAAACTCAGGACCACTTAACTTATAAATGCAACATGCAGGCTAATGTGTTTTGTGACCTTCCCAACTCTTGCTGTCAACCAATAGGATTGTAGCTTACAGATCTGAATTACCCATCATGCATTAGATAATATCTTCACTCTCAGAGCATAGTTTTTAGATTGCCATTGGATATGTATGATCTTCAAGCAGATTTTTAAACTTATGATGGGAAGGGCTTTGTTGCTACAGATGATTTGTTAATGCTTTTAGTGGAATTGTGTTGTGGTTTCAAACTGAGTGTCTCATCAGGCGCGAACTTTGAACATTTTAGACAAATAAGATAGTGAAATAAAATATTCTATGGGAGTGTGATATTAATTTTTTGAGAAGAAGATCAAATAAAACAAACTCCCTAGCAGTTTTCTGTGCATGCACACTGATGACATGATGTAACAATAACGATTATGAACAGTTCATTGATGTATTGTGCTGACCAATGGACATGATGTACTCCTGTACTGGCGGTGCATAAGGACCAAGGGCTGCACAATAGATGATGTAATTCAATCTAATTCAAAGACTTTTATTCAGGCTGCAGCAGGCGACACATTGGTTGGACCGGTCCCGTTAGGGAGTGGTCACTGCTCATCAACAGGGGGGTGGGGGGGGGGCGTTGAGGAGGGGAGCATAAAAAAATTGATATCTCCAGAGTTGGAGGAGGGGGGGGTAAAAGCCGTCGGGGTGTAGACCCATCTTGAGGAGGGGCAGCAAAAAAACTAGCCTCTTTTTAGTGAAGAAGCCTGAGCATGACTAGAGATCATAGAGGGGTGTGAAAGTATAATTATAATTTTGTGCCTCTGGCAAAAAAATTGTGACTGCCATTGAGGGGGTCATAAAAGAATTGTTTTGTGCAATGACCACTCCCTTACAACAAAACGCTGTCACTCACCATTTGCCATTTGCCCATATCACCAATTGCAGTTCAGCAATGTTGGGGAAAATTCTATAACTGCCACATTGTCCACCCACAGCATGCACATGACGCATGTAACATACACAACGACACGTTCCTGGTGACTGTGGGTGATGAGGAGGAGCGGCTGTTCTTGCACGATGCAGCGAGTAACCGAGGGCCCGGGATGTGGCTCGGTGCAAAGCAGGTCTTGTTTAACCAGTGGACATGGCTCAGTGAACACACCTTCCACGGGCGTAAGTATAAAGATACATAATGATAGTGATAATCATTTTTTCTCTTTTAATCGTTTTTAAATATAAATATGCAAGATTGCGTAACCTCTTATTCTCTTTTAATCTATCTTTGCATCCTTGTCTCTCTCGATCTCTGTCTCTCTCTGTTTCTCTTTGTCTGTCTCTCTCACCCACTCTCTGTCTCTCTGTCTCCGCCTATGTCTCTCTCCCTTCTCTCTCCCTCTCTCTCTGTCTCTCCCCATATTTCTCCCTCTGTCTGTCTGTCTCTGTCTCTGTCTGTCTCTCTCCATGTCTGTCTGTCTCTGTCTGTCTGTCTCTTTCTGTCTCTGTCTGTCTCTCCCCATATATCTCCCTCTGTCTGTCAGTCTCTGTCTGTCTGTCTCTCTCTCTCTCTCTCTGGACATACTCAGACTCATTTGCAAAAACAAAAAGATAAATGAACCATTCCCCTGAGAATCCTAGCTCTCTAAACAGAAAGGTCATTCTGGTGCATATAATACCATATAAATGATGTAACTCCTAATTTATCTTGTACAGTTCAATTAGTTTGAATTCCTGTTTTGTTATTTATTTTCAGCTCTACATGAGTTTGACAATATGGCGACCAAGGCCCACTGTGGTGTTATCAACACAAACAACAATCAACAATTAGAAGGGTCAGTGTGTTTTGAGACAAAGCGATATGTGTGTGCTGGACCCGGTATGTGGATATTATCATCTTTTAAAAAAAGGGGGAAAAACTGATATATTTTAGATTACATGACCAAATGCAGCTTTTAATTTTGTTTACAATTTTTTGTTACCTCAGACCTCAACATTCTTCTGAATCATTCTTTGTTTTGCAGCTAATCGCTTCATGACTTACCACCCTGACTAGAAGGATAAAAAAATTATTAGAAGTGGGCCAAAACATGTACTTATTCCCCTGATTGAATGAATAATTAAAATCCCATGTGGAAATGCAACCCAGATTTCTCTTTTGGCCTTTCCCTTTGGGCCTCTGCATGGTGCATTAGTACATCATGCCATTAATTTTTGACATTTTACACAATATTTCTTGATAGTTGTTGCTTTGAATTCCAATCTAGATGCAGAATATGATAGGGCAGAGGATTATTTCATTTCACCACAGACGATACGGCGTACATGGTTTCAGGCACGACAGGATTGTATGTAAGTATCTATCAAAATATCACGGATTGATATCATTTTCTTTAGAAAGTACATTATTTTGCCAATAATAGTCATGTTTGTAGACAGTTCATGAAGGCATTTTCCAAGATTGTATGATTAGGCTCCCTGTCAGATCATAGTGAGACCACTTTTTTATGCCATTATAGCCCTGCATCTATTTGGTCACCTATGACTGCACTGGTAGGACTGTCCTACCAAACCCTCTGTAATTACTGTGTTAAGTGCTGGTCGTACAGAGACTAGTCGTAGTGCATTACTTTACCTAAAATCACCCACTTTAATTTTGAGGGCTTCAAAATCATAGAGGTTGTTTTTAGTCGTACCATCTTGACAAATGCCCTCCTGATGAATCTGAGAAAAATGCTAGAAATCAATGCATGTACGCAGTCAACAGAACAAAGTCATAACTCATATACATTATGCTGTCCTTGACCCTTTGTATTCGCATTGTTCAGTATGATGCACAAAGAAGCACTGGTAGGGAGATTCATTAGTACTTCATTGGTGCATCATGGAAACTGATGGGCTTGATGCATCAGTGCATGAGGAGGTCATACATGATTGAATGGTTAAACTTTCAGGAGTCAGGGAATGGACCTTGTCAGTGGAACTGGAAATTCTACTTCATTTCTGTATCAGTTATTAGTCAATGAAGGAGGTACCTTCTGGATCGGTCTACGGAAATCTAGATTTATTTGGGAACGAGATGGTAAGCACTTTGTTTATATTTCATTGACAAGTTTCTAGTCTATATAAAAACAATTTTCCCCTGACAGGCCATTTGGTCCCGCAGCTTTTTTCAGGCCCAAAATTATTTTGGGAAGACTGAAGATTATTATCATTGTCAGGAGAAAAAATGAGAAATAAATCATTATTTTATTCATTCAACTCTTGAATTCTTAACAAAAAAATTAACCATGCCTTTTATTTTAGGCTGTAAAGACCATAATGTTGGTCGGTTTTGCAAGCCATTAAATACCAAAATGTATTCCATGGTATCAAATTACAGTCAGACGTTTGGTCCTGCAGTCGGGCAATTTACATGGGCCCAGCAGCAATTTTTGCCGACAAAAACCCTATTGCCTGATTTTTCAGCTCAAATTTGCCAAATAAAGTACAAAAGATTGCCTGGGGCAGTTTTGGTATATCGTGACCATATAGGACACCATAATATATAACACTTAAGGAGGGAAAACCCCACTATCATAGAATCATTCATGATGAACACAACTTATTACAAGGATAAAATCAAGAGCCAAATAGCATTGTATTTTTTCTTTCAGGGATGGATGTGACTTATACACATTTCAAAGCCGGAGAGCCTAACTACATAGAAGAGCTGTGCATGGAGATGTCACCCAATGGGGAGTATAATGATGAAGAGTGTGACAAGACATTTAATTATGTCTGTGAATGGGGTAAGTTTTATGGATAGAAATAAAACAATTACCTAACCATAGCCATTCATCTTTTTAGATTAGAGGACACCCTAGGATATTAGATGGTCCTTCCGAAAGCAATAAGTAAAATTTTATCAGTTTCATAATTGTAGAATATATCAAAGACCAAACAGAGCGGATTTACTAAAGTTTCCTATAAACCCTGATAGATTGTTTGGGTTCAGGATACTGCTAACGTTTCACATAAACCCTGATAGATTGTTTTGTTTCAGGATACTGCTAATGTTTCCCATAAACCCTGATAGATTGTTTGGGTTCAGGATACTGCTAAAGTATTCTATAAACCCTGATATATTGTTTTGGTTAGGATAGTGCTAATGTATCCCATAAACCCTGATAGATTGTTTTGGTTCAGTATACTGCTAACATATTCCATAAACCCTGATAGATTGTTTGGGTTCAGGATACTGCTAACGTTTCACATAAACCCTGATAGATTGTTTTGTTTCAGGATACTGCTAATGTTTCCCATAAACCCTGATAGATTGTTTGGGTTCAGGATACTGCTAAAGTATCCTATAAACCCTGATAGATTGTTTTGTTTCAGTATACTGATAAAGTATCCCATAAACCCTGATAGATTGTTTTGTTTCAGTATACTGATAAAGTATCCCATAAACCCTGATAGATTGTTTTGTTTCAGGATACTGCTAAAGTATCCTATAAACCCTGATAGATTGTTTTGTTTCAGTATACTGATAAAGTATCCCATAAACCCTGATAGATTGTTTTGTTTCAGGATACTGCTAAAGTATCCTATAAACCCTGACATATTGTTTTGGTTAAGGATACTGCTAAAGTATTCTATAAACCCTGATGGATTGTTTGGGTTCAGTATACTGCTAACGTTTCCCATTAACACTGATAGATTGCTTTGGTTTAGTATACTGCTAACATATTCCATAAACCCTGATAGATTGTTTGGGTTCAGTATACTGCTAACGTTTCTATAAACCCTGATAGATTGTTTTGTTTCAGGATACTGCTAAAGTATTCTATAAACCCTGATAGATTGTTTTGTTTCAGGATACTGCTAAAGTATCCTATAAACCCTGATAGATTGTTTTGGTTAAGGATACTGCTGAAGTATCCTATAAACCCTGATAGATTGTTTTGTTTCAGGATACTGCTAAAGTATCCTATAAACCCTGACAGATTGTTTGGGTTCAGGATACTGCTAACATATTCCATAAACCCTGATAGATTGTTTTGTTTCAGGATACTGCTGAAGTATTCCATAAACCCTGATAGATTGTTTTGTTTCAGGATACTGATAAAGTATCCCATAAACCCTGATAGATTGTTTTGTTTCAGGATACTGCTAAAGTATTCTATAAACCCTGATGGATTGTTTTGGTTCAGGATACTGCTAATGTTTCCCATAAACCCTGATAGATTGTTTGGGTTCAGGATACTGCTAATGTTTCCTATAAACCCTGACAGATTGTTTTGGTTAAGGATACTGCTAAAGTATCCTATAAACCCTGATAGATTGTTTGGGTTTAGGATACTGCTAAAGTATTCTATAAACCCTAATGGATCGGTTTGGTTCAGGATACTGCTGAAGTATTCTATAAACCCTGATAGATTGTTTTGGTTAAGGATACTGCTAACGTATTCTATAAACCCTGATTGATTGGTTTGGTTCAGGATACTGCTGAAGTATTCTATAAACCCTAATGGATTGGTTTGGTTCAGGATACTGCTGAAGTATTCTATAAACCCTAATGGATTGGTTTGGTTCAGGATACTGCTAAAGTATCCTATAAACCCTGATGGATTGTTTGGGTTCAGGATACTGCTGAAGTATTCTATAAACCCTAATGGATTGGTTTGGTTCAGGATACTGCTAAAGTATCCTATAAACCCTGATGGATTGTTTGGGTTCAGGATACTGCTGAAGTATTCTATAAACCCTAATGGATTGGTTTGGTTCAGGATACTGCTAAAGTATCCTATAAACCCTGATGGATTGTTTGGGTTCAGGATACTGCTGAAGTATTCTATAAACCCTAATGGATTGGTTTGGTTCAGGATACTGCTAAAGTATCCTATAAACCCTGATGGATTGTTTGGGTTCAGGATACTGCTGAAGTATTCTATAAACCCTGATGGATTGCTTTGGTTCAGGATACTGCTAAAGTATCCTATAAACCCTGATGGATTGTTTGGGTTCAGGATACTGCTGAAGTATTCTATAAACCCTGATGGATTGCTTTGGTTCAGGATACTGCTAAAGTATCCTATAAACCCTGATGGATTGTTTGGGTTCAGGATACTGCTGAAGTATTCTATAAACCCTGATGGATTGCTTTGGTTCAGGATACTGCTAAAGTATCCTATAAACCCTGATGGATTGTTTGGGTTCAGGATACTGCTGAAGTATTCTATAAACCCTGATAGATTGTTTGGGTTCAGGATACTGCTAAAGTATCCTATAAACCCTGATGGATTGTTTGGGTTCAGGATACTGCTAATGTATTCTATAAACCCTGATAGATTGTTTGGGTTCAGGATACTGCTGAAGTATCCTATAAACCCTAATGAATTGCTTTGGTTCAGGATACTGCTAACAATTTAAGGGCCAGGAGTGCATCATGGCCACTGGCGGCATGATGCTCCAAAGAAGTGCATCATTGGTAACCATGATGCATGAATGGTGAGCTGCTTGTCAGGGCTACATGTATGCATTATGATACCAGCAGCCCTTAAAGACAAACACTACCTGGTATACAGAGGCCACCTGGTGGCAGAAATCAGAACTCATCAGTTAAACTATTTCAATGAGTTTTCTCAAATCACGCTGACCACTTTACCTGTACCTATTTTTTCAGTTTATGTCTGAACACTATGGATACATTAGAGATATTTATATATGCCATTTGAATTACTATAGGTAATATAGGACCCTATAGTTGAGGGAAAATAGATATTTTTGAAAAATTCACAACTTTCTCATTTCAACCATGACCCCCATTTTTCTTCTTTTAAAATGTTTGTAAAGATGTCCTTTATATATTCAGAGAGTAAAATATGAAAAAAATGTTTTTCTCATTCATTTCTATAATTGAGGTATTTTCAATTTAGTAGTCATAAAATGAAAATGAAAATAAGCAGCGTGACATAGGGATTTGTCTGCATTTTTCTATCCTTTATACATCAAACTAATACTATCCAAAGTTGATTAAGTTTATCAATAGAAGATCAAACATTAGTCAGCCTGTAGAGTGTGTCTTTTAATTAGAGAATAGACAACGATATTCTTCATGTCAAGACTCTCTGTTGGACTATAACGCACGATAGTCGAGGGCCTTCATAAGGCCCGAGGCCAGAGTGTGTTATAGTCCAACAGAGAGTCAGGACATGAAGAATGAGTTGTCTATTGTCTTTATAAAACATGTTACCATTTTCATCACATTGATCAAAAGTCTAAAGCCTCTGATATCCCAAAGGAATTATAGACAAGCTGTGACCTTGCTCAGGTGTGCACCGTACTCCTATAATGCACTCAAGGTCACTTCTATTGTGCAGCAGTGCATGGGCTGCAGTTTTATAATGGTCATCAACTGTTTTACAATGATCCCCCTTGTACTTTCAGTAAACTCTACATCAACCCCAGTAGTTATCCCACTAGATGGATTGGATACATTCCTTAGTGTTACTGGTGAGTAAATATGCTTATCATATACGAATATTAATTTCCTTATTACGATAAAGGATTTAGATTCAAAACAATACCTCAGACCTATCAGTGCAACACACGGATTGGTGCATTATGCCAACCACCCAGGAGCATATCAAACCCACAGCTCAGCTTGGCATGATGCACGGTTACGTCATCTGTGAGTTACTCCCCAACGTTGCATTAATGGCTTGTGCCAACCGATAAGGATTCTTAAGGTTGATGATAAATTTATTGACAAACCACAGGTTTAACACATTTTGTGGTTGATGCCTCATAATTTCCTTGTTGCAATTTAGGAGCACATTGTAATGGTGGAATGGAGCAGATATATACAGAAAATAAGATGAGCAGTTATGATGATTACACACAAATGCTGATAGGACATACAAACATTAACAAAAGAGGAGAAATAAATGTCTCCAATTCAACATCATATGACCCTAGGCCACCAAAAAACACAATAACGTGCTATGCACCATGGGGTGTCTGCCATATGACCACACACAGACCTGATACCCCCCTTCTTCTTAACTGTATACATATAGTCTAGTATCAGACCTGACATGAAACCATAGAACGTGGTTCAAGTCTACCCCCTGTTGGCCCTATGGGACCCAACACCCTCTTATTTTTTATTTTTCAAAAAAATGAATAAATAAATAAATAAGCACCCTATATGATGAGTCAATTGACGAAACCAAACATATGTGTTTGCCTATTAAAATATTGTAACAAAGTTGCACCTAAAGTGTGAAAATATTCCCACAAATTGAGGGACTTCAACAAGTCTATGGCAAGGGTATGTTCTAACTTGACCCTAACCTTGACCCAACTCCTGGACCAATGAAATCCAAGAACTGGGACACACCTGGCAACCACCACAACACTCACCTGACAACTTATATAGATTGGTTCAGGTGAATCACGTGATATTTTCCAAGACTATTTAAGGTCCTACCTGAGGGGAGGTCTGTGTCAGTTTGGTCAAGCAGGGAATCGCCTTTGTCCACTAGACCGCCCGGTCTAGTCACCTACATACGCCTCCAAAAGCATGATGCATTCATACACTAGCATTATAGGCTACACAGTTGTAAATTCAAAACTGTTGACTAGTCTCCCTAACCTGTGGCTCATATTCAATCCAACCTTTCTTATTATTCTCTCCTTCATACAGCACTTATAATCGGGCTGACGGTGGGCGGTGCGTTCCTTGTGGTGCTGATAACGACTATCTGTATAGTGCTAATTGTAAGACGGTAAGTACTTCAGCTAACTGGTGCACCAGGTTAGGAAGGCATTTCTCAACATGGTAGAAGAATACAGCCATTACGATTTGAAATTGTCAAAATTAGAGTGTGTGTTTGTAGGTAGTACACTATAGCTGTCCTATAGGCTCAGCACCTAATGTGGTGAACACCTACTGTCAGTTAGCGCAGTTGTACCAGTGCCATCATTGGTGACAACTAGTAACAGGGCGGTGATGACTTAAGAGTGCAGAATCCCACTATGATTTTAAGGGGCTTAGTCGTACCATCAATTGCCTTCCAGTAATATTAAGTATCTGATTTAAGGGCCGATGATGCAGGAGTGCATCAAGTGCGTTGGTCGTCATGATGCACCAATGAAGTGCTTGCCGACCCTCTGAGAGTGTATCAATCTAGTACATGATGTATTTACGCATCAGCGGTGTTTAGAGGGTTAAGGTTTTAATCATTTCCTTGTTCCCCACCCGGGATTACAGCTTACATACCTCTAGTTTACCCTGGGCGGGATGAGTCGTGAGTCAGACATCAACCCACAGCGCTTTGTTCTACAGTTAGCATGTTATGGTAAAGTCAGACATCCACACACAGGGCTCTGTTCTACAGTTAGCATGTTATGGTAAAGTCAGACATCCACCCACAGGGCTCTGTTCTACAGTTAGCATGTTATGACTCAGTCAGACATCCACACACAGGGCTCTGTTCTATAGTTAGCATGTTATGACTCAGTCAGACATCCACACACAGGGCTCTGTTCTACAGTCAGCATGTTATGACTCAGTCAGACATCCACCCACAGGGCTCTGTTCTACAGTTAGCATGTTATGTTAAAGTCAGACATCCACCCACAGGGCTCTGTTCTACAGTCAGCATGTTATGCTAAAGTCAGACATCCACCCACAGGGCTCTGTTCTACAGTTAGCATGTTATGGTAAAGTCAGACATCCACCCACAGGGCTCTGTTCTACAGTTAGCATGTTATGACTCAGTCAGACATCCACACACAGGGCTCTGTTCTACAGTTAGCATGTTATGACTCAGTCAGACATCCACACACAGGGCTCTGTTCTACAGTCAGCATGTTATGACTCAGTCAGACATCCACCCACAGGGCTCTGTTCTACAGTTAGCATGTTATGTTAAAGTCAGACATCCACCCACAGGGCTCTGTTCTACAGTCAGCATGTTATGGTAAAGTCAGACATCCACACACAGGGCTCTGTTCTACAGTTAGCATGTTATGTTAAAGTCAGACATCCACCCACAGGGCTCTGTTCTACAGTTAGCATGTTATGGTGAAGTCAGACATCCACACACAGGGCTCTGTTCTACAGTTAGCATGTTATGGTAAAGTCAGACATCCACACACAGGGCTCTGTTCTACAGTTAGCATGTTATGTTAAAGTCAGACATCCACCCACAGGGCTCTGTTCTACAGTCAGCATGTTATGATAAAGTCAGACATCCACACACAGGGCTCTGTTCTACAGTCAGCATGTTATGTTAAAGTCAGACATCCACCCACAGGGCTCTGTTCTACAGTTAGCATGTTATGGTGAAGTCAGACATCCACACACAGGGCTCTGTTCTACAGTTAGCATGTTATGTTAAAGTCAGACATCCACCCACAGGGCTCTGTTCTACAGTTAGCATGTTATGGTAAAGTCAGACATCCACCCACAGGGCTCTGTTCTACAGTTAGCATGTTATGGTGAAGTCAGACATCCACACACAGGGCTCTGTTCTACAGTTAGCATGTTATGGTAAAGTCAGACATCCACACACAGGGCTCTGTTCTACAGTTAGCATGTTATGACTCAGTCAGACATCCACACACAGGGCTCTGTTCTACAGTTAGCATGTTATGACTCAGTCAGACATCCACCCACAGGGCTCTGTTCTACAGTTAGCATGTTATGTTAAAGTCAGACATCCACCCACAGGGCTCTGTTCTACAGTTAGCATGTTATGGTAAAGTCAGACATCCACCCACAGGGCTCTGTTCTACAGTTAGCATGTTATGGTGAAGTCAGACATCCACACACAGGACTCTGTTCTACAGTTAGCATGTTATGGTAAAGTCAGACATCCACACACAGGGCTCTGTTCTACAGTTAGCATGTTATGACTCAGTCAGACATCCACACACAGGGCTCTGTTCTACAGTTAGCATGTTATGGTAAAGTCAGACATCCACACACAGGGCTCTGTTCTACAGTTAGCATGTTATGACTCAGTCAGACATCCACCCACAGGGCTCTGTTCTACAGTTAGCATGTTATGACTCAGGCAGACATCCACCCACAGGGCTCTGTTCTACAGTTAGCATGTTATGACTCAGTCAGACATCCACCCACAGGGCTCTGTTCTACAGTTAGCATGTTATGACTCAGTCAGACATCCACCCACAGGGCTCTGTTCTACAGTTAGCATGTTATGGTAAAGTCAGACATCCACACACAGGGCTCTGTTCTATAGTTAGCATGTTATGGTAAAGTCAGACATCCACCCACAGGGCTCTGTTCTACAGTTAGCATGTTATGACTCAGTCAGACATCCACACACAGGGCTCTGTTCTACAGTCAGCATGTTATGTTAAAGTCAGACATCCACCCACAGGGCTCTGTTCTACAGTTAGCATGTTATGACTCAGTCAGACATCCACCCACAGGGCTCTGTTCTACAGTTAGCATGTTATGGTAAAGTCAGACATCCACCCACAGGGCTCTGTTCTACAGTTAGCATGTTATGACTCAGTCAGACATCCACCCACAGGGCTCTGTTCTACAGTGAGCATGTTATGTTAAAGTCAGACATCCACCCACAGGGCTTGTTCTACAGTTAGCATGTTATGGTAAAGTCAGACATCCACCCACAGGGCTCTGTTCTACAGTTAGCATGTTATGGTAAAGTCAGACATCCACACACAGGGCTCTGTTCTACAGTTAGCATGTTATGGTAAAGTCAGACATCCACACACAGGGCTCTGTTCTACAGTCAGCATGTTATGGCTAAGTTTATAGACAGAAGTGAACAAATATAGAATACGAAGACTAAAGGGGAGACAGCCCCCCCCCGGGTGGATTGTTGAAAATGTATCCCAGGGAATCCTGTTCTGTATCTATTTCATGTTATTTCGATTTAAGATTGCCCAAATTAACTTGATTAAGCATCTAAATTCGTCATGTGACCACCAGTGGCCATATAATGCTAAGGGGTTGGCAATCCGTACGGTGATCATGCTGGTCTTGTGGGGTCAATGCACTCTCTAAGGGCAGGCATGATGCACACATGAATTACTCACCAGCACTTCATTGGTGTATCATGACACCTGGTGGGCATGATGCAGTAATGCATCAGATGCCTTTGGAAGGCTAAAAGCAAATACACAGAAGCCACCTGGTGGTGAAAATCAGAACATATGACTTTTACTACTTCAACTTGATTCCTCTCGGTGAGTGGTCTAATCTATCATGGGGGGGGGGGGGGCTTGCAGTCAACTCCTAATTATAATATATTGTCTATAAAAGGCATTTAATTGTTATGCGAGTATGTATTGAATCCTATAGTTAAGGGAATATTTTCGCCATTGAAATATTTTCTTTTTGATCATGACCCCTTATTTTTTCATTTACAAATGTTTGTGTAGATGCCCTTTATATATGTCCAGAGAATGTGGTAGTATTTGTCTTTAACAGTAGTCTAGTGATAGACAAGTATATGAATTAGACCCCAGTATTAGACCCCAGTCAGTCAGGTTCTATGTTTGTTTGTCTCTGACTCCCCCTTAGGCACACATTCAGGTCTGACAGCACAGAATCACCAAACTCCCACGTTTGTTATTTAGATCTGAATTGGAGTATTTATAGAGAGTGAATGAGTAATAGATGTTTAACGCCATTTCGACATTCATGGCAAGAACTACATTACACAATTTCACAGAGGAATGTGTCAGTGCCCGTGCATATGTGCACCACACACATCCGAGGGAATAGGAAAGAGGAGAAATAGACCCTTTTAAGTGGGCTAGGGAAACCCGGGAGTATTTATAAAGAGAAATAGAGAGGGTCCATGAAGTGAGTATAGGAGCCTTTAGGACAATATATAATTTACATTATATGCTGGAAAATGAATGAAAGGAATAAAAGAAAACCTACCCTCTTTTCATGTATGTTGAAGGCTTTTATGTCCAGTGAAAAGATCCTGGAATGATTATTGAAATGTGTGCCCCCATGGAGGAGAGCTGCAGCTTTAACTGATGGATTCAGTGTCATCACGATTGACAAATGCATCCCAGTTGCACAACTCTGTAATGGTGAAACCAGATCTATGCTGTTCGTAGCTTTTTCTCTAACATGATCCATCATATCCCTCAGGAGGTTTGAAGAAATGTCCCACCAAAAGGTGTCTGTGCAGTATCCAGGGGCAGTATCCAGGGGCGTAGGAAGCAAATTTTTATTGGGGGGGCCCAGGGGTCTCGGTTGGAGGGGGGCTGCTATATTTTTATATAGACTTAAATAGGGAACCTCCTAATTATTGGGGGGGGGGCCCAGGCCCCCTGCCCCCCCCCCTTTTTACTACGCCCCTGAGTATCACATCCCTGTACCATGCACTATTCTTAAAACGAAACACTTTGCAATACCTTCCATATAGGTATGAGCCGCACCAATGTATAGGCCGCACCATGAGTTGCTGAGCTAGATAAAGCTGTTGTTTAGTGCTGAAAGGGTTTCTATGGAGTATCAAAAAGAAATAAATATTAAGTCAGACCATAATAGTGTGATTAGTGTAAGCAGGGTGAACTCTGGATGAAGGTACAGTGATTTTGAGTCCAACATCTGGTGGAACATTGGTACACCCCAATAGGATTTGTACAATTGAGCTCCAATGATGTGCAAGCAGACTCAACAGCACTACCTGGAGGTATCATGTACTCATTCACCACTGAGTACTCAAGGGTTGATAAGGGTAATGAAGTTGTGAGGAATCATCTTAATCTCAATCTTACACACCTTGTCTCATATTGGTCTTGTTTTTACCAGGTATAGGAAGCATAAAGAGAAGCGTAGAACTGTTCCCGCCTTCCCTACAGGAGGTAACCCATACGACAGCACCATCCACAAACCACAACAAGGCGACACAGAAATCGTGTATGACGTCACCAACCAATTCCACTTCATCAAGAATGACCCCGTCCCACTCTCCAAACAACAAAAGAAATCACCTGACAAGAAATCTACTTTCATGAAGTTTAATTTGTTCAGCTCTAAATCAAAGAGGAAGGCGAAGGAATGCTTTGACACACTCGATAGTCCGTATGAGAATGAGGGAAATGACTCGCGGGAGAACCTATACCAGAACGCTCAGGCTGCCTTGCCACATTACCAGAACATGCATACCTGTAAGTGATCCCTGGGGACATGTAGGATTCTGGTGTAGATCTTGTGTATTGGTTTGGATTCTCTTGAATCATGTCATAATGCTAAGAGAAGTAGTTTCTGGTATGGCTACCAGGTCTTTTATTCCTTATGAATGAATCACTAGGGACGGCCACTAAGGCAGACATGGCTATGTGGCTTCGGTTACATCGAGAAAAAAATAGAGATGAGCTACTGTAAAAGGTGAACGTTTCATGTGGCGTACGTCAGATGAGTGGTAGGCCCCCTAACATGAAATAAAATATGAACAGCAACATAACACAGCTACCATTGATATAATCATACCATTACAAACAGTATAAGGAAAATGTAAATATTGTAAATAAGACAATTTGCTGAGCAAATTAACCTTACTATAGTACATGTGTGTAAGTAACATTGTGCAAAAGTCTATGACTATTGTTAATAGAGATAACGGCTGACGGTGCATTAATCAAAATTTGATGCACCGTGTCTATTGGTGTTGATATGAACCAATATATCCAGCACTGTGACTTACCAGCCTTGTATCTATGCATCATGCCGAGCCTACTGTGCTGATAAACTATGACATGATGCCTATCTTCTGTGTATCATAACAACCAATAACCATGATGCATTCCTACATCAGCAGGAATGATGATGCACTGATGCATCAACCCCAGAAGTCGTCATGATGCATGAATGAAGCCCCCATATGTATACATAACTCACCAGGGATTCATTCAAGTATCAAGCACACACTATGGGGTCAATTCATTTGTTGAGGGTTGGCATGATGCTCCAATGAAGTGCTGGTGAGCAGTCTTACCAGCACTGCATTGGTGCGTCATGACATTCCAGCAAATTCTCGTCATCTGTCCCCATGATTGGTCATCAATGGTGACTCCTTTTTGAGTGATAACTCATTACATCATCTTTCGCCACTGTGTGTTAGACTCACGTGGCATAGCAATTGCTATTCCTGGTGATCTTGTGCTATAACGACGTCGTGTTCCATCCAGCGACATGTGTGAGCCACTTCACACAGGTTGACAAGGACTCACGACAATTTGCTGGGATCCAAAGGGCCATTCCTGCAGTAGCAACCCTTGACGGGTGAAAAGGTTAGATGTAGATATACACAAAGATAGTTCCAGGGATATCAAATATCTCTTATTTTATATCATTTAGCCTCAAACTATATATATATATATATATATATATATATATATATATATATATATTTATATATATATATGTTGTGCAGGTTCACATTCACTTGTATTATAGGTGCACAAAGATGGTGAGACTGATACCTCACACATCTTACTGTTACATCACGGCTCATAAGGCATATGCCATAGGGTATTAGTGCCTGGGTGCCCATTTATTTCCAATCCCTCTTATATCTCGTATATGAGACAGGCCCCTATTTGAATACTCTTCTACTGCTTAAGATTAATTTCAAAATATCCCTGTTCCCCTGGTGCTTATTTCAGACCAGTGATTATTTCAGCCCCTGGCGCTTAAGGTGGTTGGCGGGGATTGTCAGTTCACTGTTTGGACACCAGGGGTCTCCTATGCTCTATTGAAATTATGAGAACGAAATATGCAAAATTCTGAAAGGGTTGAACAGGGATTCGAACTCCAGACCTCTTGTGTAGAAGGCAGAGATGTAACACATGCACCACAGAGTCAGTTGGGGGAGGGAATTTGGAATGTACCATATAATCTAGATGTACTTATTCTAGCCATTACCCTTAAGGAAAATTTTCAATCATCCAAATCATAAGAAATATGGCTGGGACCATATGTCAGAACTACACTCACTGCAAAGATATGTGTTTAATGTAAGTGCTAAGGAAGTTATTAGAAAATCTAATTACTTTTGAATATGACTCTGTGGATTTATGTTGCATATTGCTGTATAATCCTATATAATAGTAAATGCTCTGTATCTCAGAAATATGCCTGGGACACAGGTCAAAACACATTAAACAGGTCATTACAGTCAAATTGAATCTGGTAATTAATCATCATGAGATGTTATACCACGGTCATCACATTTCAGAACGATTTTGGGTGCCCAAACTGGATAATATGGGTGTTTATACCAAGTCAACCTGGCCATCATTTCAATGTGAAAAATCGTCCCAACTCATAGGAGCCATTATGCCACACTGAACGGTGATGAAATCCAATGCGAAAGTAAATAAATTCTTACCTGTAGTCGTAGTCCTGTGTTTACACCCACTGTTCGTATTGAATCTAACCATGACATGTCGAGATATTAAAAAGAATACATCCTTAGACATTCTAGATGATCCCTCCATGCCAAATGAGTCCATAATATTAACAATAAAGAAGAATCCATTGATTTTTCCATCGTAAGCGGGTCGCGGTCCAGCCATTCCCACCCGCCTCCTTGTCCGACGAAAGTGTGTCAGTGGCCTGGATGTAGATATAGGTCATCTTCTCATTGTACGAGGAAGACGCTGAAAATTTCGGACCGGTTTGAAAAATCAATGGATTCTTCTTTATTTTGAATATATTGGACATAATAAGTATGGAGGGTTCATCTAGACTATCTAAGGGTGTGTACTTGTTAATTTCTCGATTTGTCATGGTTGGATTCGATACGAAAAGTGTGTGTAAACAAGGCGGTACCTTTCCCGGCAAGGAACAAAAACAATGGCTTTGCACAGAGCGACCTGGGCCGTATCCCTTGCACTTACAAAATGTCTTCTCCTGGCTATATTCTGTGGATATCAGGTAAGAAATTAATACAAAATGGAGTTAATGGTGGTATAAACCTAATAGGTCATGGATATTGGGGCCCACAGGCCCACCCTCGCCGCTGCGCAGCTCAGGTATATTCAAAATGTACAGCCCTAGGGCCCCGATATCCATGACCTATTAGCTTATTGTTTTTTTAGGATAGAGGCACTGAGAGTTGACACTTGAATATTGACAGTGTTCTTTTTCTATACTGTTCTTGTATGTGACAGCAGCTATGACATGGCTTTGACAGTGGTTCATACCGAAAAAGCTCAGCATTGCCTGGGATAGATCCTGGGAACTTCTGATATAAAGTTCTCCATCTTATCCATTAGGCCACGGGACTGGACAATAGTGTTGGTTAGACGAGTCATATGTCTGGGACCCTATGAATACCATATATATATATATATATATATATATATATATATATATATATATATATATATATATATATATATATTTGTATGTCAGTGAATGCAGAATGCATTCTGATGCATTCTAATGCATCATAAAGGTGCAGGCCGTGGTATAAATGCAATGCTTCCATGCGTGCCTTTTAGGTACTGATAGAGGCACTCGGCTCCGCCTTGTGCCTCTATCAGTACCTAAAATGCACTAGTGCTAGCATAATCATCATATATTACATTCATAACATCTTCATGTAATGCAGTCAATCCCTGATAGAATCTCTACACATGCTGTGATAACAATGCAATGCAATACATGTGTATAACGCCTACTCCATGTAATAAGCAGAGTCTGTTATCAGATTATCGTTTATATAAAATGCTCCTGGAGCCACGTCTTACTTCATTGAAATCTATGTTCCAATCGCAATATCCAATCAGCATGATCCTTTCATCATGCAGAATAGATACCATATTCATTCTGATAGCTGCACCGGTGCCGAAATTTAATTGTTAAATGCTTAAAACTTATGATAAAAAAAAAACAATTCCAATAAACATAGCCCCTAGAGCTTAACAATCGTTGTTTTTGTCTTAAAATTTTTCATTTCTACACTCCTTTTGAAAATTTTAAAAGCAAGAGGGTGCGCTCATGGCTTATTAGAGCAGGTGTGTTTATAAGAATAATTACGGTAAGAGAATATCAAATCAATGTCCATTGAGTATCAAAATATGGACAATTGAGTGAAGCATATAATATGAGATATCTGAATTAAACATTTGTGGATCTTTATTACATTTCAGAATGCCTTGTATTCTACCTTGATTTGGTCCTCTAGGTAATTCCATGTCCTGAAAGGGTTAACCGCCAATCAACCGCCATTATGCAGCATTCTGTCTTAAAGGGTTAACCACCAATCAACCGCCATTATACAGCATTCTGTCCTTAAAGGGTTACCCGCCAATCAACCGCCAATCAACCGCCATTATGCAGCATTCTGTCCTTAAAGGGTTACCCGCCAATCAACCACCACTATGCAGCATTCTGTCCTTAAAGGGTTACCCGCCAATCAACCGCCAATCAACCGCCATTATGCAGCATTCTGTCCTTAAAGGGTTACCCGCCAATCAACCGCCATTATACAGCATTCTGTCCTTAAAGGGTTAACTGCCAATCCACAGCCATTATGCAGCATTCTGTCCTTAAAGGGTTAACTGCCAATCAACCACCATTATGCAGCATTCTGTCCTTAAAGGGTTAACTGCCAATCAACCACCATTATGCAGCATTCTGTCCTTAAAGGGTTAACCGCCAATCAACCGCCATTATGCAGCATTCTGTTCTTAAAGGGTCAACCGCCAATCAACCGCCATTATGCAGCATTCTGTCCTTAAAGGGTTAACCGTCAATAAACCGCCAATCAACCGCCATTATGCAGAATTCTGTCCTTAAAGGGTTAACCGTCAATAAACCGCCAATCAACCGCTATTATGCAGAATTCTGTCCTTAAAGGGTTACCCGCCAATCAACCGCCATTATACAGCATTCTGTCCTTAAAGGGTTAACCGCCAATCAACTGCCATTATGCAGCATTCTGTCCTTAAAGGGTTAACCGCCAATCAACCGCCATTATGCAGCATTCTGTCCTTAAAGGGTTAACCACCAATCAACCGCCATTATGCAGCATTCTGTCCTTAAAGGGTTAACAGCTATGTGAACAGTGGGCACAGCCTTAATGCTGGCAGAACTGCAGAACTAACATACAATTGTGCAGCTATGTGAACAGTGGGCACAGCCTTAATGCTGGCAGAACTGCAGAACTAACATGCAATTGTGCAGCTATGTGAACAGTGGGCACAGCCTTAATGCTGGCAGAACTGCAGAACTAACATGCAATTGTGCAACTATGTGAACAGTGGGCACAGCCTTAATGATTGCAGAACTGCAGAACTAACATGCAATTGTGCAGTTATGTGAACAGTGGGCACAGCCTTAATGCTGGCAGAACTGCAGAACTAACATGCAATTGTGCAACTATGTGAACAGTGGGCACAGCCTTAATGATTGCAGAACTGCAGAACTAACATGCAATTGTGCAGTTATGTGAACAGTGGGCACAGCCTTAATGTTGGCAGAACTGCAGAACTAACATGCAATTGCTGTATGTGAACACTGGGCACAGCCTTAATGCTGGCAGAACTGCAGAACTAACATGCAATTGTGCAACTATGTGAACAGTGGGCACAGCCTTAATGATTGCAGAACTGCAGAACTAACATGCAATTGTGCAGTTATGTGAACAGTGGGCACAGCCTTAATGATTGCAGAACTGCAGAACTAACATGCAATTGTGCAGCTATGTGAACAGTGGGCACAGCCTTAATGATTGCAGAACTGCAGAACTAACATGCAATTGTGCAGCTATGTGAACAGTGGACACAGCCTTAATGATTGCACAACTGTTCAGGAATAGATTCACAGCTTTGTCTCAATGCGGAAACAGATGGTGTCATACCCGGGGGGTCACAACCAAGACTGCAGGATGTTTTCACACATTGAATGTATACTAACTATATGTGATTGACCTCCCCGGGCTTTTGTGGTTAGGAGACAATACCTATGGCTGTAACACTAAAGGTTTCGACCCTCTCTCAGTCACCGCCTCAGAGACTGGCTTCACAGTGTGCAGAACTCTTAATATGACAACCAGAGTCCAATCCCTACAATGCTAGAATGGTTTTAAATTACCTTCTCGTCCATAAAACAGTGCTGATATCCACCCAAACAGTGCTGATATCCACCCCAAACAGTGCTGATATCCACCCAAACAGTGGTGATATCCACCCCAAACAGTGCTGATATCCCCCCCAAACAGTGCTGATATTCACCCAAACAGTGCTGATATCCCCCCCAAACAGTGCTGATATTCACCCAAACAGTGCTGATATCCACCCAAACAGTGCTGATATCCACCCCAAACAGTGCTGATATCCACCCAAACAGTGCTGATATCCACCCCAAACAGCGCATATATCCACCCAAACAGTGCTGATATCCAGCCCAAACAGTGCTGATATCCACCCAAACAGCACTGATATCCAGTGCAAACAGTGCTGATATCCACCCAAACAGTGCTGATATCCACCCCAAACAGTGCTGATATCCCACCCAAACAGTGGTGATATCCACCCAAACAATGCTGATATCCACCCAAACAGTGCTGATATCCACCCCCAAACAGTGCTGATATCCAGCCAAACAGCACTGATATCCAGTGCAAACAGTGCTGATATCCAGCCCAAACAGTCCTGATATCCACCCAAACAGTGCTGATATTCACCCAAACAGTGCTGATATCCACCCAAACAATGCTGATATCCACCCAAACAGTGCTGATATCCACCCCCAACAGTGCTGATATCCACCCCAAACAGCGCTGATATCCAACCCAAACAGCGCTGATATCCACCCCAAACAGTGCTGATATCCACCCAAACAGTGCTGATATCCACCCAAACAGTGCTGATATCCACCCAAATAGTGCTGATATCCACCCCAAACAGTGCTGATATCCACCCCAAACAGTGCTGATATCCACCCCAAACAGTGCTGATATCCACCCAAACAGTGCTGATATCCACGCCAAACAGCGCTGATATCCACCCCAAACAGTGCTGATATCCACCCCAAACAGTGCTGATATCCACCCCAAACAGTGCTGATATCCACCCCAAACAGTGCTGATATCCACCCAAACAGTGCTGATATCCACCCCAAACAGCGCTGATATCCACCCCAAACAGTGCTGATATCCACCCCAAACAGTGCTGATATCCACTCAATATCCACTCAAGGTAAGCTACTGCTGTGCAGGGATATCAGAACGGGGATATTCAGCAAAATCACTGTGAGTCATAGAAGTCATGTAATAATATATTTATAAAGACAGTAACATTTTTTACCTCCCCCTTTAGCTCCCTTTTCTGACTGCCGTATGGCCTCTTCACATGTAGTAACATATGTTAGATATAGACTAGATTGCACCACATTCCTGACATTTGCTGTCACTGAATATGAACCGCTGTTCAACCTGTTCTCTCAGCCATGTCATACAAACAAAAACCGCCCCTGAACTATTTACAATCCATAGTTGTTCCCCCAACATCCTTACACATACCACATACTGTTTATAATTATCTTTAACACATTTTACTCCTATACCTGTCTGATTAATGTGTCGTGATCGAAACCAAGCTGAGTTATACTCAGTGTACATGACAACAAGGGGGGGCACTGTCCTGTTACGTTGTGTGCACACGATTTCAGGTAAATGGGTAGTCTTTTGGCCTTTGATTAGGGGTGTCTTTTGGTAAATTATGATGTGAAAGAGGTACATGTCTAGGCCTTAGATGTAAGGTTACCAATTAAGGCAATACATTTTTATTACAAAAGTGTATATTTCCAGGTAGATTTAATATTACGATATCACTTTTCATTAAGGATGGGGAGAAAAGCCTCACTCTTGACTAAGGTATGCTATTTAGCCTAATACCTCATTAGGCATCAACAATTTTCAATGTTTGACCTTGTGGTAATAGCCGTAAACTTGGGGGGTTGTCCACACATAGAAACTATAGGATATATAGGTCCTAGGGAGTGCCCTCCCCTCATGGTATGAAATGTCCACCACAGAAGGGGGAGTGGCAGGAAAGTAGACATAGACATATCCTGTTTCAGCTTACAACTTTCAACACCCCTGAACCTGTGAACCGTCACTTATCTCAGCATAAGATCAATTTGAACACCCTATTACCGCTCACACTTATTCCAACAGGTGTATTTTTCACACCTTAGTGCTAAATGGGTCAGCAGAGTGTCTGATCCTGCAGCAGCCTGAAGTAGACACATCTACCAATATCATAGTGTGAGTAGACAGGTAAGTCTCCAATCTCATATTAAAAAGAGTATTTCATATTTTAACTAGTGGCTTCGCCACTAGTGTTAGGTTCAGTAGCGGAAGATTGGCATTATTCATGGCAAAGTTTAGCCAAGTGTGGCTTGTGTTCACGACCAAGTGTGACCTGTGTTCATCTTTTAAACAAGGGCAGTGATGTGAAAGAGCTTTTTATTTTTATTTTGAGAGGTCTAACAGAGGAGATATGGGATCCGTAGCACAATGCCATTCTCAAATACAACTTTGGCTAAAGACCTATGAAGAACTATGCTTCATAGCAATCTGATAGGGCTTATATGTAGTCTTTCAGGTTTGGCAGTTCTTGCTAGCACTTCATCACTGCATCATATTGATCAGTGATCTATGCAGGTTCAAATAATTCAACACCCCTTGTAGCTCTGCCTTATAAGAGATTTTCAAGTGCAGGTGTAGTTTATGGTACTTGTCAAAACTCTAAAGAAACACACAGCTAAAGTATGCTCCAAACAAGAAGAAATTACTATTCACTGGTAAATTCAACTTTTGAAAAGGTATATTTTATTTTGTATTTCTCAATGTGCCTACATACATATAGTAATTGGCAATCCCTTTAAATTTGTTTGTATTTATTTGCATATATCTATGTATTGAAATCTGTCTCAGTAAATGGCGATCCCCGACCAAACCTCCCATCCATTGGTTGTGCTGCACTAGAGGGAAACAAACAGAGATGTTACTTCTACGTACAGGAGGAAAAAAACATGGGATGAGGCAGAAAAAGCATGCAGGTAACCATATTGGAATCATTGTAATTGTAAAATATGGTATATATGATAGCATACCAAATCCAATATGCACTAATGCATTAATACCTTTCATATAAGCTACAGTCAAACATTAGGATGAAACCCTAGGTCAGCAGAAGTTGTGTTATGCACCTTACGGGTGTTATATCTTGGTAAAGAGCAGAACCTTCAATAACTACCCCTTTCTGTGTATATGCAAGGTGTCCATTCAATGCAGGGTGTGTACTACTGAAAAAAAAACATAGTACTCATATCATTATCAATTCTATTATTCGATTCTATATCATAAACCATGCATCCATGCGCAAGGTCACACAAGGGCGGCTACCTGGCAACCATCCCTGACTACCAGACACGTATCTTCCCGAGTGAGGTAGCGCGACCCCGACAGAACAGAGTGTGGATAGGAGGGGTGAAGGAAGCACAGCACAACTGGAGGTGGAACACTGGCAGTGTCTATCATGGAGGTAAAGTAAAGGTTTTCAGATTGTTTTTTTACTGCAGGGGCTGGTAGCTTATGAGTTGGCCAGCTTCCTAGTGGTGGTCCACTGGTGTGATGTACGGCAGATGGTGACAGCACTTTCTTTTAGGCATCTGGGCCTGGATATGGGAGGTCGCCACCTAACCGTATGACTGCATAGTCCAATTACTGAATGGTGGGGCTGCAATCGTGTAAACACGGTTCTCTATAAGAGAGATTAGACCTCTCAGGCTCCAATAACGTACCTGTAGCTGTGATATAAAAATACAATAAGAATTCGAATACCTTTTAGCTGGCTCTGTAGTTGGGAATTGTAATAAAATCATAAAAATGTTTTAATATTGAGTCACAACTGCTGAACAAAGAAGGTTAGTTTGATGTGGCGTTTATTAAAGTGGAACAATGTTTCCAAACTTAGGCGTCCTTCATCAGGTGTAATAAAATCTTGTTGCCTCTTGACATCAAATACCTGTCTTCTTGTAAACTTAAACCAGATACCTGTCTACTTGTAAACTTAAACCAGATACCCGTCTTCTGGTAAACTTAAACCATATACCTGTCTTCTTGTAAACTTAAACCAGATACCTGTCTTCTTGTAATCTTAAACTATATACCTGTCTTCTTGTAAACTTAAACCAGATACCCGTCCTCTTGTGATCTTAAACCAGATACCTGTCTTCTTGTAAACTTAAACCAGATACCCGTCTTCTTGTAAACCTTTCCGAATCATATATCCCATGGAAATAACTTATTATATTACTATATTTTTTAGAAGAAACAAAATTAGGCCAAATAAAAAAAAAAGGTTTGTTTCCACTTACCGGACCAACCCTAGCAACAGAGGGCCATTTTCTTAATTTTTTTGTTTTGGATTTAGAAGAATTTTGTATCATTCTTTCATAATTTAAAGAAATCTTTCATTACTTTTTGAGGAGTTTTACCAGTATCCTTTTTGTGTTCTTCCCTCTCTCACAGTTTTCATTTTCCCATTATTATTTTACGAAGAGTTGATATATCCATTGATATGTGCCCTAATATTTCCTATATAAATGTAAAAAAAATCTGACCCAATGACCCTACCTTTTCCAGTCATGTTACTGGAAACACACCTTTATTTTTTTGTTGCCTTAGCAATGCTCATTAATAACCCATAGAACCCAAGGGTCAGTGTCAAAATAAGTGTACAAAACCTGGAAAACCATGGTTTTTGGCCTTTATGCAGCCATAGAATAAGTTATGCTTATCCAATCTTGTCTCCCATGGTCTCATCCTACAGAAGACATTCTAGCCTTTCAGAAAAATATCAATTTGTGTCTGTCGGGAAAAAATTCTATGAGTTAAAGAGTCCCAAAGTCCCAAAATCACTAAAAATCCATTTTTTTTTTGCAGTTTAGGTCATTTTGCACATGTCCTATTGTCCACTCAAAGACTAAAAACCCATCCAAAATTGCCTGTGGTATTAGGCATATATTAGGCCTACACTATTTATGTCAGTTTAGGTGGATGTTGATTGAGAATTGTTCACTTTAGTCACTTGTGTGTGGAATTTTACTCTTCGAGGCATCTGTGACAATAACACTTAGGTCAGAATAACTCTATCAATAATAGTCATATAATGTCTCTAATACATGTCACATAAAGAACTTATAAGGGGGTGAAGTTGGTATAAAGATTTTAGCCATCGGTCAAATGGTCCCTGATTTGTGGGTCAGAATGTCAATGTGGACTGGGTTTTCGTCAAAGACGCCTCAACTACATGTTATAATGTTGCTAATTTATTTATGTATCCATTTGCATTTCTTACATGTCATATCAACCAACACAGCCTGCTTATCAATTCTGACAAGCATTGGTAGGCTTTGGGCCTGCAGTGTAGCATTTTGAGTACCATTTCTCATATAGGGGGTTTTCGTCACAGACGCCTCACGATTTTGTTTGTTGCAAAGTCAGAATCATCCAGTGTTACCCAGTGGAAGTCAATTACTTGGGGGAGCCTTGTTTTTGTCAAATAAGTGTTACATCTGGTTGTTTATCAAAGATTTTCTGAAGATTCTCTGCAGACTTTGACAAATTTTGCCATCAAAGTTTAGGAATCCGATCAAATTTCTTTCACAGTCCAACGATTATACCCCCTAGTACTTGCTGATGTGGTTAGATTTGGTTAAGTTGTCCTCATTTTGATGGAAACAGTATAGCTTGATTGAATCAGCAAGCCTCTTGGAATGGACAGATGCCTGCCATGTTGATTTTGGGCAATATTTGATACAGACTCATATTCGTTAGGCATCTGTAACGCAAAAACTCCTGTTGAGCAAATTTCTCTCTGGCAAGCACCATATGCTGCCCTAGGGTCAAAAATGGATTGAAATGTGCAGAAATGATGTGCCCCAATTATTTTAGGGCATTTGCTACATGTTCTATTGATTTCAATCAAGATTTGGTGGGTCTAAAATTGTGTTTGACCTAAAATTGCCTCAAATTGCTCCAGAAAATCCCACCTGTACATGAAATGAGGATATTCAATTGACTTTTCTGTGATGGATATGATGTTTTGTACTCCTCCTCATCAATTGTGTGTGTTATAATTAGAATCCCATTACTTATTTGGCCACATCAAGCACCAAAATGCAGAAATGAGTTTTTGTCACAGACGCCTCCGACGGAAATGAAATTCTGGTCTTGTAATCTTGCAAAGCATCATTTATACAATATTTATTCTTGGTAGACAATGATACATTATTATTCAATGTCCTGACCTAAAATAATCACATTTCCAGCATATTTATCTAAATTTATTGCATTTTTAGTTTTCGTCACAGATGCCTCATTTCAACATTTTCCCCCCAAAAAAATATTTTCAGTCCATATAACCAGCTAATACTTTACCATAAGATGCCCCTAGCCTAAGTCCATTTTGGTACAGAGCAGCTTTGCAATTGGTGAAAGAAACATTTTGGGGGCCCCTTTACCAGTGTGAAATTTGGATTTTCCTCATTTATTTCCATCTCGGCAGACATTCAACACTCAAGGGTACAAAATTGGTTTGAGTGAGGTCTATAACTGTTTCATTTTCGCAAAACTAGACATAATGAGGATTTGTTAGAGCAATTCTGGAGCTAATTAGGGCATTATTGACAGAACTACAGCAAAGTTAGTGATTTGAAGACAAAAATGTCCAATCTTTCAATATTTTGATAATTATGTCCGGGCTCTCACAAAAAAGTTTTAAAGATACAGTTTTGCATTCTTGTATGCTTAATCCAGTTAGTAATAAGTACTTGCAGCCAAAATTTCAAGTTGTTGCGATTGTCCTAACTTGTTTGAGAGCAATCCTAGAGTTTTCGTCACAGACGCCTCACAAAATTCACTGATATCTGGTTGACCATGAATAAAAACTGCAGTTCTTAGAGGAAGCCAGTCCACCAGGGGTTTTCATATGGCCAATATGTTGCATTATCAATATAATACACTTTTGTAATGTTATCTTGACTTTTATCTTTCTGTACTGTGTGCACCAGATATGTGCACTTTTTCTGACATTCACCCCCGGATATCTACAAGAACTGCCATAGACTTCTCAACATCTGCCTTACCTCATTTTTGACACAATCAATGTGGTTTTTTTTAACTTTTCTCCTCTAGCTTAATATCCTTCCTTGGTTCCAGAGATCCTTGAGAACCGAACCATACCAGATGCTGAACTGTGTGGCTATGTCAATGGAACAAACCCCAATAAACTACAAACAGCACCGTGCACCAGCAGACTCAAGTACATTTGCTCTCAGTCAGGTAAAGTTTTACAGAGATGAAAGGCTAAGTTGGATCCTTATACTATCTGTCATACGAAACAAACATGAACAGTGGACTGTTATCTTCTATTTTATTGCATTTCTTCTGTACATTTTAATTTTCCAAACAACATTTTTTTTTCTTTCTAAATGTTTTTCATATATCCCACTGTACAGTCTTCTTAATCTAAGTACATCCTCCAGAACTCTTGATCACATTTCAAGACATGAATTACTGAAATGTTTATTTAACATTTGCTTTTTTCTGTAGATCTCTCAATAAACCAATAAGTAGTCCCTAGTGAGGTAATGGTGAATGCTGGTTGTCTCAATTTGATAACTGAGAATCTAAACAAGGAATAGAGCTTTACTTTATGGCAAACAAATTACCTGCATTTCTTTCTCTCAGAGATGAGATCAGTCCATGACCCTCACTATGTGTCACTATGGAAACACACCTGGACGTGGATCGCTGCCAAGATAGACTGTATGTAAGTAATTCCATTTCATTCATGCTTCAGTTTTTGCTATATTTTTATAAGTACAATAATAATTTCCTTTAATTCTATCATGTTTTTTAACGCTGGAAATGTTGGCACTTAAGTGCAGAGACAAACTATCAATTTAGAATGCTGGGATCAAAATCTATTAGAGGGAGTTTGTATTGTTGACCATTATTCCTTTCTTTACTCACTTATACAAAATAAAACAATTTCCGTTGTTTTACAGTGATACTTAATTAAATGTAAAAATTCATTATCACCAATAAACACATCCAAAAAGAATCACGTGTACACTAGCAGTAACCTGTTGATACAACTTACATATAGGTTTATACCAGTATACTCACCAATGACCACCCATAACATGGTGAAAGAAAAAGAATAGAATAGAAAACCAGTAACAAATATAAAATACATGTATCCCACTTTCAATAATTGCAGGAACCGAGGCATGGACCTGGCGGTGGTGAAGGATGACAATTTGGACATTTTCCATCAGATTCTGAAGCTGGAAGAACAGCAGGAGGAGAACCCACGTTACTGGGTGGGATTGTCTGCATCGAGGTACATCTGGAAACATAGTGGTAAGTTACAAAGGGGAGACATTCCATGGACAATGGACAGGGCGAAAAGACGAGCCCTTGAAGCACTGTGTGATGCCTAGAGCTAAGGTGTATACCGTATTTCCTCATGTATAAGCCGGGCCCCATGTATAAGCCTGCCCCGTGTATAAGCCTGGGGAAAATGCGACTTAGTTGTATAGAAGCTTGCCCCGTGTATTAGGCTGCCCCATGTATAGGCCTGGTCAATTTGCCAATTAGTGTTTGTATAAGCCCAGACTTATACATGGGGAAATACCGTATGCAAAGTTTAATAGCACAGCCACACTTATAAATCCAGGGGTATGCCGATTTTGGGACCAAATATACGCTGTTTTCTCTTGTAAGAAATGCTTGCTCATAAGCAAGGGGTAGACTTTTAATGAAACAGATTTTGTCATGGAATCCCAAAATAGAATGGGTCTTGATGATGACACTGGACAGCAGCCAGGGGGTAAATGACACACATATTATAGATGGAAAAAAGCGATGGCTCCCCACTGCATATTTTTTTGGTATATATAGAAGGGCCTTAAAAATTGGTATCTAACTTGTAGTGAATTTTTGCAATCAGGTAAAGAGATTGACCTTATACCATTTGGTTGTGGAGAACCAAGCCATGTATCAGAACGCTGCATCGAGATGTTAGCCGACGGTAAATACAACGACATATCATGTGAGGAAAAACGCCCCTTCATCTGTGAGTGGGGTGAGTGATACTATCACAAAACAAGTTTTATAATTATCTAGATCTCTAGGAATTAGAGCCACTGTTGGCCTTAAACAAGTCATATAACTATGAAAATAACATATGTAAAAAGTCTTACTGTGGTGCAAGCTTGAAGCCAAATGTCCAATGATTTGAAGTTAAGATGAATTAATTAGAAAATGTGAAATCACTAGATGCTACAATATGGCAATAACCTCCATAGCTAGCCCAATGTACGCCTCATCCATTGTATTACTTAAAACAATTGTGTGAACACAATTTTTACTCTTTTTCTAGTTGATCATTAGGGAACCTTCAACAATTATGTCACTGCTTAGGGGGTGGGGAGTCTTTGGGTTCCTCTATATGTTCCATACAAAAAGAAACAGTGACAAAGGGGTGGGTGGGTCCTGAAAAAATACCTAAATAAGAGTGACATAATTGCCCGGGGGGGGGGGCACTTCATATGTGTTGGTACCACATGTGTGCGGCTGGCAAGGTCACTTTTTGGCCAAAATCGCCCTAACAAGGGTCCTATTTTTAAGAAAAATCCCCCTAACAAGGGTCTACTTTTAAGAAAATCTCCCTAACAAGGGTCTACTTTTGGGCAAAAAGCCCGCGGATCAGGCAAAGTTTGCTGTTTTTTCAAGAAAATTTTCGTAACTACTAGACATTTTTGAGTCAATTTTCAAAATGTGATTTCATTGATCAGATTTTCCTTCCAAAACATGGAGTTTTTGGCTGAAAATTCCCTAACAAGGGTGGACTTTCGAGGGTAAAATCTCCCTAACAAGGGTAAGAGCTGTCAGAGGCCCAGCCGCACACCCCCGTCAAAATAAATTCAAGTGCCCCCCCCGGGCATAATTGTTCCCTTAACACTATGTGGAGTAAGTTTTATAATCTTTTTAGAATTTAGAATGCTATGACATACCTACTGCTTGCTATCTATGTATAACACCACAGTTCATATTAGTGTGTTTAGTGAATGTATGCTGTCTACGAACATCATGAAAGTGAAATAAAGAATAAAGTCTAAGAAAAAAAGAATCAAGAAAATATATCACTCTAATTGAGAGGGCAGGGAATAGATATGAACCATAGAATAACAACTAGTCATGAATATTATAAATACACAATTGTTAAGTTCATCTTTCTTTTCTTCTGACAGTGAAGTGGGGCCCTGAGATATTGGACCTTGGCTGTCTGGGTACTCGCTGTTTCTATTACGTTAAAGAACCCATGACCTGGGTGAGCCATTGTGTGTTTGTACCACTTAAATTGCGTCATCAAAGTTATTAAATCTACTGTAATTAAAACTTACCACGATACCCCCACATACAAGGCATACCCTGTACACGTATAAGATGCACCCTGAAGTTAGAGTATTTGGTCCCAAAAATATATAATGTAATAAATTTTGTTTTAATTGATGTATTTTCACAATTCAAAAACTAAGCCATATATAGTATGGACCCCCCACCCTATTGACCCCCTGTACTGCCTGCAATGGGAGGGTGGAGTGTAATACACCAAATGGGGTTTTGGTGCCCCCATTATGAATCTCTGGACTATTATGCTTACATACAAGGTGGTACTTATTATGGCAGTAGTGAATGTATTTATTGTCCGCAGTAATGGATACCCCACTGTGTTTTAAATCAATATACAGGACATGTAGACACTATACTGACACCTTCCTGACCACTATACCTGACTACCACACACAGTACTACCTCAGATCTAGGGTTACCAAGTTCTACCTCTCCAAACCTGAGGACCAGTAAGTGTTCCTACATACATTAGTGAATTTATTCCAAAACCATAGGTCAAAAGCTCCTCCTCACTAAAGATAAAGCCAAGTACGTTTTAACGGATACTGTAAATACTATCTGAACTCTATAGTCATCATATGCAAAAAGAGGCGAGGTATGCCGCTTTCTGTTTGAGATCTTTCTTCCCAAACTCTATGATTACAAGACTCAAAGAAATATAAAGGCCTTTAAACTCCATTTTGGTTAAAATCTCAACAGTTAGGTTTCTTTAAGGTAGCAATACTTTATCCCTTTTAATAGCATAATTTAGCTGCATTTTCAGATGTTTTGTTTAAATCATTGTTTGATAAACTTCAGATCTGCCATCATGGGGAGAACTATCCAGGTGCAAAATGGCTTTTGGACGGGTGGTCGCTTCATGTTTGCTAATGATTGGGCATTTATGGATGGCACAATTTACAAAGGAGGTAAATGATCTTCTCATTTCATATCAGTAAATGAGCTAAATGTATCTTTGAAGATCCTATTGCAGCTAAAATTTGCTTATTTCTCAGTCATGCCATATATGCAAGGGATGAATATCTCGCTGAAGTTATTCCCCAACTTTAGAGGCAATCTCCATTATAGCTCAGCCTGAAAAATGAAGGGGGATAATTTTTACTGTAGGTCGACACTGAAACAGCAAGATAACAACGGTATTTGGCCACCTGGGGGTGAACGGGCGCACTAAATGCCTACTTCATGGGCATAAATTATGATAGTAGTATAGTAGCCAGCTTGTGGCGCCCTCTTGTGTTAAAGCTGCAAACTGGACAGACCTGAGATTTACATTTCCCGCCATGGTTAATAACTGTTGTAAATTCAGGTGCCTTCTGTTTACATATACAGGGGCCTCACACATCAAAATGGTGTATTCCATTTATTAGGAGTCACATTGACTCCAGTACGGTTCATGCATCACTTTCTACAAGATGGTGTCAGTAGACCGTTATAGGTATTGTACTTATCATATTTATTTTTCACCTTTGAACTCTACCATGTAACCCAGTGTCTGAGTCTACCCACAAGCCAAGCCATACCCATAGACCAAAGGCTGGCAGTGTCAACTGCACTCAGTGACCCCTCCTCCTCCCACTGGAGGATACGCCCGTTAATCACGAGCAGCTCACTGCATGCTAGAAATTCCTAGCAGCTATGTTTAGACCAACTCCTCCTGTTGGAGGACATGCCCATTAATCACGAGCAGCTCACTGCATGCCAGGAATTCCTAGTAGCTATGTTTAGACCAACTCCTCCCGCTGGAGGACATGCCCATTGATCATGAGAAGCTCACAGCATACCGGGAATTCCCAGCAGCTATATTTAGAACCATACTGAACTCTGTGACCCCCAGTGCTATGTTTAGGATCCACCTACATACCTGCACTGGAGTTCCCCAGTGATGAATGAGTATATTGAGGGATAAGATAAAGTGAAATGGTGGTTTGGTCGAAGTTTTCTCTTTGGTTCAAAATAAGCCCTGACACATTGAGTTCATCATTTGAGTTTGTTTGTCTCCACCCTGTGTGACCCACCTAAATCGAAAGAAGGTGTGGCTTCTAGTGGGAATTTCAGCCCAGGTTTCAGCCATAGGGGCCATTCATAAATTACGTCACACCTTCTTTGGCCATTTTCACCCCCATCCCCTGTCACACTTAGTCAGACATCAGCCAATACCACCCTTATCAGATTTTTACCTGAGTAACAGGGATTTGGGGGTAAAATAAAAGCTATACCTGACTATAGGCGGGGGGTTAGGGGCATAGCCCCCCGAATTTTGCATCTACCCTTACAGTGCTGACCTTCTGTAGTTCCCTTCTAGCTAACATATTTTATTTCATATGATGTCTTTAATATGGGCCTTAAAATTAAGTTTTCAAAATGTGATGTCACACAATCCATGACACCCACTGTCACAATTGGAAAATACCCCTATATTTAGCTCACCTGATACTATTTTTAGGATGAGCTGGGTGAGCAGCTCCTACTATAAATACCTGTAGGTGGAGCGGCTCACTCATTTCTATCTTTCTTTCTACCTTCATACTTCATCCCTCACACACTCTCACGTGAGACAAGAGCCTACAGCTCAAGGGCTAGGCTTGGACACTGTTGGGCACCTTATACTGTATCACCATCTATACCTCGTGGACTTCAATCAATAAAGTGGATATCAAACTGGATCCCTGATTCGTCTGTATTCATCCTCATTCATCATTTACGGACTCGTTGACAATGGTTTCAGGTGAAATTGCATCTTTAAGTTAGTTGTTCAGCAACCCATCTGACTAAATAAACGATGGATCAATTCGAAAAAAAAAATAAGACAAAAACATGAACAGTGAAGCATAGAGCATTTCAGACTTAAGGATGAGAGCGGCAGGCGCCCAGCGGCCCTTTTGGGAACTAGTGCATTCATCTCATTGAGAGGGATCTGTCAGTTTTTGAAGCGAGTTTCTATCATTATTAGTTCAAAAGGTACGTCTAGCAATATTAATGTGCATTTTATCAAGTTTGAAGAAACTTTGCCAAAAGACTACAAACCCACCTCTACCCCACCCCCTGGCTGTGGTCCATAGGCTTATGCAGTAGGGTTCCCAACCCCCTTGCTTACACACTCATCTTGCATAAAGAGTAGTGTTGGAACCATATGATTTTACAATGTTCCTCCAAAATCAAAAATGTCTAGCTGTCAGCCCATTTGACTCAATGCTAAAGCATCCTACAAAACATGGCTGCTACCGAAGAAAGTAGCATTGCTACCCCTACTTTTTATTTCACATTTTAATTACCCATAATATAAAGAACAAATGTTCCAAGTTACAAGGAAATCCTTTGTCAAATAATTTTTGGGTCACCTGGAGCCCTTGTCCTTAATGCAAATAGTACAACATACTGGTTTTTCTCTGTTACGGAGCAAACTTTCTTTAATCCCTTGAAAATCTTAAAAATCTTTTCAACCCCCCTGTTGTAAAAGAAACGATCATTTTTTAATGGCCTTTTATGTTACAGATATATATATATACAGAAAACCATTTTACCTACTACCACTGGGGTGCTGTAAGAGTGGGAAGTAACACGTTCTATGGACTGCTCTGTGACAATAAAGCTCGTTTTCTTTGTCTGTCTAAAGGTAGGTTTATTATGTACAAGACAATTTCCAGTTACGCCTGATTGTAGCCCTCAGCTTTCATTGTAGATATGTTCCTTCACAAAAAATCTTACATGTATATACCTTAATAAATGCAATATGTACAAGAACATCATGGCACATATCAAAGTGCTCCCTTGTGTATCAATCTTGATGAAAATTAACCTAGTACAGTCCTATCTAGACTGTTTCATGGATGTCCCTCATGGTTCAAGTTAGCTTTAGATTTATACTCATCACATGTATAAAATCTCTGAACATCTCCAGCCTATATGTACAAATTTCTTCATTCCCTTGTGGAAGCCTTAGATGCATCTGGAATGTTAACTTGTACATTATCTAGGCAGACCAGATGTTTTAGGTAGTTGCAACCACAAGATGCAATAGTAGATCTCTGCAGTTGAAAACTAGTGCCTTCAAACCACTTCAAATGTCAAATTTATCATAGTTGTTCCATACTATTGGGAAGGAACTATACTTTAGTTAGCTGAAATCCCTATCTTCTTACTCAATTGTGGTCAGCTGACAGAACCTGGCTATTCTTCTCTCGATCATTGAAATGACTTCTGTAGTTGGGTATTACAAGTCTACTTCGTTATTTAGAGATGGGACCAGATAATGAGAAGATCATATTAAGAGTCGCATTTTAAAGGCACCTGACAACACTTGTAAGTCTCACCCAGTCAGGTCTTCATGAGACAGGTGATGTCATTATAACATCTCCCTCCCATGAAGTCCACCTGGACAGAGAAATCGACTGGTGCTTGAAATTCCTGGCTGCAGTTATTTCTAGTTCAGTGGTTGACATTACTGCAAGGGGTGTCACCAGGATGAGAATGGCAGTTGACAGTACAGCCTTCCTGCAGCCACACTGGAAGTTACAGCACCCTGTTTTGCACTGGCATGCAATGACGGACAAGCAAGCATCAGGTATAGCCTCTTTTGTCATCCATAATGGGAGAAGCTTGTTCTTCTCTATTCTCCAACCCATAGCTGTAGGTACTGGTAGAACGGGCTTTGCCATATGTGCAAGATTCCATATCAGGGCCTGGTAGTGGGCCCGCTTTATGTGTAAGTACAGTGCATCCGATGTTGGAGGAAGGGCTTCTGACCTCTTGCACTGTCCAAAAGGAAGGACTCTTGCATCATCTACAGACAGAGTATGTGAAACCTCGTAGATGTGCAACACAAACCTCTCACATTGTTGTAAGATGTCAAGACTCAGAGATTAAGAGGTTTTCCCAATGTTGTCCAACAGATGATGATGTTTGTGGAAGATCTCAAGGGATGTTTGCTTGGAATGATAGGCGATGAAAGAGGTAGTGTCTGAACCAGTGAGGGCATGAAATGCTGGCAGGGAACTCTAAAGGAGAGTGTCCAAGAGCTCATGCACAGGTATGTACTTCTGTTTCCCACTTGTTCCTGCCTTCACCCACAGGTCTTGACAACTGATGTGTTCATAGTGTGCTAGTAGAAGCACAAGGATATCTGTGTCCCTTGCCTGGACAACAATGGTATTGGAGGTGGTATGAATGGCATGCAAGATGACATGGGTGTCCACTTCTTCATGATTGGCTCTCAAAGTTGCTAGGTCTAGGGCTTGTGTACTTCGTACTTCATCTGGATTGTTGAAGGCTCCACTGATGACAACCATTTTGTCAGATACCTTTTCCAGGACTTGCTCCGTGAGGAAGTTGGCAGATAGTTGCCCCAGTTCACAGGTAGGGGAACCTTTTCGTTGCGGAGCAGCTTCCGAATGGAACCAAGTTCTCCTTCCTCTGCTGCCTTGCTTCAGACTTAATGCTAATATCCTTATATTGATCTCCAACAAGATAAATGCACTTGTAATTCTCACCAGCTTTAAGGACAGTCTGAATGAAAACATTAGCCAGATCTTCAAAGTCTTTTGCTCCACCAGGCTTGCCTAATGCATTGATCACCCCCCCCCCCCAAACATCAATAGTGATTGTAGAATGTTCTGATGTTGCAATCTTGGATGGACAAGTGATGTCTTTGGTGAGGCTTTCTGTAAGAATAGACTTTTCACCAGACCTCAGTCTTCCGTTTGCCTCTGCTAGTTACAGAGGGACAGGCATCAATTCATGGCTCAAAATATGTTAAGGTCAACTACCCTGCCAGCTGCATATGATGTTACAACACGCTGCATCACTCCCCTGTCTGCCTTCAGTATGACCGTTGCCTCCTTTGTTCTGCCTTTCGTTTCCACCTTATACAGGTCAGCAAAGGTCAATGGTCAGTTTCTCTTCATGGAGCACGGAAGGGTTGTGATTTATCAATCAAACGTTTTTTCACAAAGACCTCAAACTGATCTTGGCCTTCAGATAATGCAGATGTGAGGGAGTGCTGAATGTCAGATGTTACAACATCTTTGTTAGCGATGTTGTGCAGTTGCTCAGTTTGGGCAAAGACTTCCATGCTAGTTAGTTGTTGTAAAAGCTTGCTCTCATCATCATTGTCCCTTTTCTTCCTCTTTGGTCTGCTCTCATTCAAGAGGATTTTATCTTCACCTGTCCTATAGACATGTGCTATTTCCTGGGCAATGTGGGTGCGAATGATTCTTGCCAACAAATGAAGAAACGGTGAGTGGAGCCCTTCAAAGTACATCTCTGTATTTATTTCATGCAAAATACCCCCCCCCCCAGAAAAAAAAATCACATTTTTTACAGGATTTGGGGCTATTTTGATGATGTCAGAGTGGGACCGTGCAAGGATGGGGATGAACAGAAGGAGATTCATTTTTTTTTAACTCTCTGATGGAAAATGTCTTTGCCTATACTTTACTACAGGAACTGTCATTCTTAACTACCATGCTAGAATAAACTATATGCTATATTGGTGCAGCAGGACGAACTGTCATTCTTAACTACTTGTTGTTCTGCAAGCCTGGATTCATTTTGGCAGGACTGAATACCTCAAGATTATCATTATCAAGAAAGCTATAATGAAAAACAAGAATTAGCTCACCATTTTAATCATTAAACCATTTTAACTCTTTAAACCTTAACAAACAGTAGCGTCTTTTGTTTTAGGCTGTAAAGATCTTAATTAGTGGGCTGATTTGCATGCCATAAAAACCAGAATGTAACCCAAACATTTAGTCTGGCAGTCTGGCAATGTCTGCCGGCCCGGCAGTGATTTTACTATCAAAGGCCGGCGTCTGATGAGTTTTCGTATTGGCTGACATTTGGCACATTGCAACCCCTCAACAGCTACTTGTGCAATAGTGCATCAGGTTCATTATTTGCATGATGCACCAAATAAATGCCCACAGTTCCTTATTATGCAGCATCATGGCTCAACAGAAGGGCCTTTTCCCTTTAAGGGCCAATGATGCAGGAGCACATCATTCCCATTGGCTCTCATGATGCACCAATGATGTGCTAGCAAGTCTGCTCAGCAGGATTCCATCGGTGCATCATGCTGATCCTCTGGATTTTATCGATCTTGGTAAAGGGTGATATATATATGTGAAGGAACACTCGTGGGAGTCTAAGTAAGGGTTATTGCATTTGCAGTTACACGAGCGCATCGCCGCCTAAACTGCACAAGCAAAAAACGTCATATAGACTCACTTGTAAACCTCCATAGACCTAACACTTTAAGGGTTTCTGGTGCATTAATGCATCATGCCCATTGGTTGGCATGAAGTGTTAGCAAGCAGTCTAGTCTCGCAAGCACTACAATGGTCCATCGTGACAGGCAAGGGGCATGATGCATTCATGCATCAGTGGCTCCTAAAATCAATGAAACTATCATGTAAGTCACATGACCAGCAGTGGTGATTAAGACATGTTATGCCACTGGGGGTGTGGTCTATGGCACTACAATGTTTATGGACGGTTATCATTCACGTGAAATAATGACTGATTTCCTTCATTCTACTCACAGTCCCTTGGATCTAGATACCTACCTGGGCAGTTTTAAGGAGTCACAGCAGTGGGAAATAACATCTAACTTTACAAAGCGTATCTCACGATCCCGAGACGTAGGTGTCCTACTCAAGTTGTCACGTCATACGGCATTAAGGTTCTCCCTTACCATGAGACAGCGTCTTGGTTTCACATTCCACCTACTCATGCTGCCTGGAGTATTTCTTATTTCCATGACACTGGTGGTCTTTTGTTTGCCAACTGATTGCTCTGACCGCCCTTATATTCACCCTTTAAGGTCCGCTAATGCATTAATGCATCATGCCCATTGGTTGTAATGATGCACCAATGAAGTGCGGGCAAGAATGTACCAACCCTGTAGGGTCGTGCTGGCGACTTCATTGATGCATCATGACAACCAATGGGCATGATGCATTAATGCATTAGCGGACCTTAAAGGGTGAATATAAGGGCGGTCAGAGCAATCAGTTGGCAAACAAAAGACCACCAGTGTCATGGAAATAAGAAATACTCCAGGCAGCATGAGTAGGTGGAATGTGAAACCAAGACGCTGTCTCATGGTAAGGGAGAACCTTAATGCCGTATGATGTGACAACTTGAGTAGGACACCTATGTCTCAGGATCGTGAGATACGCTTTGTAAAGTTAGATGTTATTTCCCACTGCTGTGACTCCTTAAAACTGCCCAGGTAGGTATCTAGATCCAAGGGACTGTGAGTAGAATGAAGGAAATCAGTCATTATTTCACGTGAATGATAACCGTCCATAAACATTGTAGTGCCGTAGACCACACCCCCAGTGGCATAACATGTCTTAATCACCACTGCTGGTCACGTGACTTACATGATAGATTCATTGATTTTAGGAGCCACTGATGCATGAATGCATCATGCCCATTGGTTGTAATGATGCACCAATGAAGTGCGGGCAAGAATGTACCAACCCTGTAGGGTCGTGCTGGCGACTTCATTGATGCATCATGACAACCAATGGGCATGATGCATTAATGCATCAGTGGCCATTCTAGGTGTGATTCAGCGTCCAAATTTTTCAAAAGCTATTTAATTGGGATCTAAGAGGAAAATGCCTGAATCAGGTCTAGTCCCTTTACATGAAACTACTCTGCTGACTTTCTCTTATTTCAGCTATGAGTCCCTTCGGGAGTTGCATGCTGTTGTTGCTGATATTGGCTGGGGTTGCACCCCCTACGGCTGCCTCCATACCAAAACTTGGGAAGCATTACATCTTGCATCAAAAACCATGACTAGATTAAGTAGAATTAGTGGACACATGGAAATAAAACCTGGTTGGAGGAAAAGTAAGGTGTTTTACTGGCTTCTTTTTTGACACATTTCACTGCGCTCTTACTGCCCACAAATGATAATTTTGTTAATACCCATCAATTAGATCTGAAATTGTTAAGTACTGTATGTGGACACACAGTAACAATAGCAGATATGTCTCCACCATAGTGTCACCTTCCCCTGCCCCGGCTCTCAAGCTGCAGTCCTGCCATATGTTTAGAGAAACTACTACCCTTCTTGTTGGACAGCAAACCGGCACCGATCATATTTTCACCATTTTGAGGGAATATCTAGCCTTAAAATCATTAAGAAGAAGGCCTATTCTTTGTTTTAGGTCAAATCCAGAGAAAGTGCACAAATGAGGGGCACACAGTGCAAAATAACAAAAGTCAAAATAACAAGATAAAACTAAATCCTATTGATAATGTAACATCTTAGCTAAAACCCTTGATGGACTGGCTTTCTCAAAAAACTGTAGTTTTTATTCATGGTCGATTGAAGGTGAGCCATTTTCTTGAGGCGTCCCGGACAATAACTCTTGAAATTGATTAATATATGTTATAATACATCCCAGCACCTCCTTCTTCTATCTGCAAGTACATACTATGCAGGGGACTAGGTATACTCAGTATGATAATGCTATCTCATCAATTTTCTGTTTTACAAGCTGAAAAAAAGTCAGAAAAGTTGAAAAATCTCAAACTTCTTTGCTTGATGACACCAGCCTATATTCATCAAAACTATAACCTATATTCATGAAAACATCATGGTTTAAGTGTGCATGGTACCATATTTACATGGCACTGGCTGAATACACAGATATAGTTAATATCGCAGACGCCTTAAAACCCTGAAAAGATTTTGTATGCCATGCTACACCTAGTTAACATCTTCACAACCCTTTTAAACAATAAAGTTCAACACAAAAGAGTGGACACTTGGAGTTCATGTCAATAGACCATCGTCTTTCAAGCATTTTGACTATGAATGGTGTCTTCGAAAAATAACAGTTCAATATCATATTTTTCTTTACACTTTCCTGAGTCTACAGCAGTTTTTGCTTATGAAAACATGTCTTAATATCACTTCCACATCTTTTCTCAATCAGGCAAATATGTGTCCTATCTGGATGAACAATAATTAAGACAATCCTGTTGTTTTGAGGCCCACAGTAGTAAAATATTTGAAAAATGACTTAATGTCTCGGACGCCTCAATATTTCTGTCACCATGTTATGAGCCCCAGTGGTATCAAGCATCATCAAATATGTATGAGAAACATTAATTATTCAATGTTGTTCATTACTACAACATATATCAACACTATAGATCTATCTGTCAAAGATAACATGATGTTGGTGAGGCGTCCGAGACAATAATGAGGCGTCCGAGATGGAAGGTCAGTCCACAACTGATTTTTTTCTCCATAAATCAGATAATAGTTGGCCTGTCACAAAGATTTCTGTCAACTTAGCACCCCTATAGAAGCTTAGATGGAGGGTATTAAAGATATTGTATAGATATCATTTATGCATTTATTGGGGCTTTTTAGTTATTGTCTCGGATGCCTCACTGAGTAAATTCTGAAATTTTCTGAAAGCTTAAAGTGTTATCTCCTAAATGAGACCAGGAAAGACAAGATTATGTTAGCTATATAACATTCTATTGCTATATGCAGGTGAGAAACCACTGTTTCCCCCTGTTTTGTGCACTTTCTCTGAATTTGAGCCTTTTATTAAGCTGTGGATGACACAAATGCTCTATAAATGGTGGCAATCGAATGTTATTCTCAGTGGACCAACTGGCTTGTAAACAAGAATCAAATATGGCGGAATGGCTTCCTCCTCGTCCTGCCTGACTAGCATCAGAATTCATTGTTATTCAAGGTAAATACTTAAAATGTAGGGTTGGCACCATGGTATAAAGAGCTTAGATAAGGGTTATTGGTCATTGGTTTCAGTCACTAGATACAATGAACAAGGGTGTTATATGCCTGAGTGCACCAATAACCCTTATTTAACCTCTAAATATGTCCCCCATAAAGTCACATACATAATGAATGTATCGGTATGGATACAGCTACATTGGGATGCTAGACCTCTCTAATGACCCACGCTGGTGTAGTTGGCCAACTTAATTGCTGAGTTTTGCATGAGAGCCAGGCTGGTGTTTTATAAACACCTGGGTGGGGGGGTCTTGTATTGTGTCTCTTGCATAGTTTGAGAGAACCAAATCTATAAGCTTTATTTCAGTATGTTGGAAATCTCTGTGATGATATTGTTGAATTAAAATAGTATAAATTCTCAAATAGGTCTCAGGTAATGCCTAGCTCACTCTTGATCTCTTAAGTATAGGCAAAGCAGATGGTTTGAAACACAGTCAGCTCTCACTTCCTTGACCCTCCAATTCCTCAGATCCCACATTACAGCAGACAGATGATTTGGAATTGCCTCTATATTTTCTATTATATTTCGCACCATACCTAAGCAATCACATCGATGTGGGCACAGTAAAAATATGGAGCGTAATACATGGCTTGATTAATACATTGTGCGGGTATGATGCAGTAATTTGGTTGTGGCACTTAAAGAGTCCAAGTTAATTTACTGTATGAGAACAATCGTTATTTCATGTTGATATGCCTGCTATACTGATAGCCAATAGGTTTAACAATGCAGCTCCATATCTCACACCCCTGCGAGACACCCCACCCCCGTATCTCACAGCCAGTAACAGCACCATAAATGACCAGAATAGATATTTATCAAACAATCACCTTTTTGTGTAATTTTCAAATACTTTTGAATATTTCTTATAGAATAACATGAAATAAATGCAAAGGTCCACTCAGATCAGGTATGACTGAGGGTTATCTCACTCGGCTGTGCCTCATGAGATAACCCTCAGTCATACCCGACCCTCCTGGACCTTTGCCTATGTATCTAACCTTTGCCACCAGGTTGTATCTGTTGTATTTGGCTTTAAGGGCTGCAGATGCAAGAGGGTTACTACTGGGCTGCGAGAGGGTTACTACTGGGCTGCGAGAGGGTTACTATTGGGCTGCGAGAGGGTTACTACTGGGCTGAAAGAGGGTTACTACTGGGCTGCAAGAGGGTTACTACTGGGCTGCAAGAGGGTTACTACTGGGCTGAAAGAGGGTTACTACTGGGCTGCAAGATGGTTACTACTGGGCTGCAAGAGGGTTACTACTGGGCTGCAAGAGGGTTACTACTGGGCTGCAAGAGGGTTACTACTGGGATGCAAGAGGGTTACTACTGGGATGCAAGAGGGTTACTACTGGGCTGAAAGAGGGTTACTACTGGGCTGAAATAGGGTTACTACTGGGCTGCAAGAGGGTTACTACTGGGCTGAAAGAGGGTTACTACTGGGCTGCAAGAGGGTTACTACTGGGATGCAAGAGGGTTACTACTGGGATGCAAGAGGGTTACTACTGGGATGCAAGAGGGTTACTACTGGGCTGAAAGAGGGTTACTACTGGGCTGAAAGAGGGTTACTACTGGGCTGCAAGAGGGTTACTACTGGGCTGCAAGAGGGTTACTACTGGGCTGCGAGAGGGTTACTACTGGGCTGTGAGAGGGTTACTACTGGGCTGCGAGAGGGTTACTACTGGGCTGCGAGAGGGTTACTACTGGGCTGAAAGAGGGTTACTACTGGGCTGCAAGAGGGTTACTACTGGGCTGAAAGAGGGTTACTACTGGGCTGAAAGAGGGTTACTACTGGGCTGAAAGAGGGTTACTACTGGGCTGAGCAGTTATGATTGATATGAAGATCACTATAGAGTAGTACTAGGACCGCCGTATTCAATGGGGCATCAGTATTCAATGGCTGGTGATCACCTGACCCAGGGAAGTTGAATCTGATTAAATATTGTTGTTATTCTTTATTTAGAAGCAAACTAACTGTACCTATAAGGCCTTGTTGAATACGGACAGCCTCACCTCGATGAATATGATGCAAAATTATTCACTGGTTTTGGACATCCGCTTATTTACCTGAACAATATCCACTTATTGGTTCAGGGTGTTAAGGACTCACCAACGTTGAGTCACAAGAACATTTTTATTTCTATAATTTGGCAAATACATGGTTGAACTATATACATCACTCACCGTTATGACTGCACATTAACCCTGTCATGAGACCTATTCATTTTTAGTGATGCTTGCTTCTCAAAGTAATATCTAAGACTTAAACATTGCAAAAATGTATGTTATAACAATATTGTCAATGGTTTATTGCTTGAAACTTGATGTAAATTAGCTAACAACGGTTAGTTCATACCAATCGGTAATCATGATGCCCCAATGAAATGCTGCCAAAACTGCTCATCAGCACTTTATTCCTGCATCATGCCGAACAGTCTCACCAGCACTTCATTCGCACATCATGCCTACAAGTCTCACCAGCACTTCATTCGTGCATCATGCCGAACAGTCTCACCAGCACTTCATTTGTGCATCATGCCGAAAAGTCTTGCCAGCACTTTATTGGTGCATCATGCCGAAAAGTCTCACCAGCACTTCATTCATGTATCATGCCGAAAAGTCTCACCAGCACTTCATTCTTGCATCAAGCCGAAAGGTCTTACCAGCACTTTATTGGTGCATCATGCCGACCAATGTGGTGTTGTTTATGATGATTGTCCTTGGAAGTGGCTGCTTTTTGCTTTTATGGCAGTTACCATTGATAGCTTCAGGTGACAGTGGATATATTATTGCATCAACTGCATCATGTCAATTAGCTACCGCACCAGATTAATTACAATGTTGTTAGCTTCTCTTGCCAATGTCAGTTGTGACATCTACCAGACCATTATCTGAATATCAAAGTCATTGATGTAGTATATGATAACTGAAAATAAATTTAAGAGTAACAAATGATAACTTCAGTTAAGAGTTAATGTAGCAGTTACAACTGACAGTCCTGTTGTATGCAGTCTGTTATTGTTGACAGTTGATGATGACTTTCATGGCCTTGCTGGTTCTGTCATATGCAGTTTGGAAAGCCTTGTTAGAGTCCATGAATGAGAAGCGATGAGACACGAGCGGCTTCACATCTATCAGACCTTCAGCTACCAGGGACAGGGCCTTGGGGTAACTACAAGTTTAGGAGATTAGGTGTCAGGTAAATGTTCCAACATTTAAAAAGCAGGCATGCTTTTACAGTATGGGAGGAGTGCCTCTGATGATCTAAAGCACAACAGTACATGACAAGAATAATTATGATAGAGATTTATAACACAGATTGTTCAAAATCGCTTGTAAAAGTCTCAGATAAAATGGTATTTCATTGCACATTGCCTTGGTTATGATGCAAACATATCATTATGTGACCATTAAGGGTAACGGAGGAGAGCTACATTAACACGACCTGTATACTCTGAACCATGCACATCACGTTGATAATGTGCACATCTACCTGAGGGCATCTCATAAACAATGTAACCAATGGAAAAAAGGTTTCAGGTATGACATAGTCCCTAAGTTGTCAATAGTTAGATAGTTCTGACTGTACTCACCAGTTGGCATAGCGGAACGCACACTTTATATGACATAGTCCCTAAGTGGTCAGTAGTTAGATAGTTCTGACTGTACTCACCAGTTGGCATAGCGGAACACACCCTTTATATCGACCTCTCTAGATGCAGCCTCCACGAGTGCCACTTCTGGGGTCATGGATCCTCGCCCAATCAGAACAACGCTACCACCAGACTCTGTAGCCTACAAATAGAGCATAATAGAGAGTCTTCATATAGGATGTAAGGATCATAGTGACTGATACACAAGCATATCCAATTGACCTAAAGATATTAATTGTTTCTTTTTTTTTAATCCTATGATTCCTATGCTGATGTCACTCCCACTACACGCCATGCTGATGTCAGCTTTACTTACATAGATACCAGCATTCATGCTGATGTCACTCCCACTACACTCCATGCTGATGTCAGCTTTACTTACATAGATACCAGCATTCATGCTGATGTCACTCCCACTACACTCCATGCTGATGTCAGCTTTACTTACATAGATACCAGCATTCATGCTGATGTCACTCCCACTACACCCCATGCTGATGTCAGCTTTACTTACATAGATACCAGCATTCATGCTGATGTCACTCCCACTACACTCCATGCTGATGTCAGCCTTACTTACATAGATACCAGCATTCATGCTGATGTCACTCCCTCTTCACTCCATGCTGATGTCAGCTTTACTTACATAGATACCAGCATTCATGCTGATGTCACCTCCACTACACTCCATGCTGATGTCAGCTTTACTTACATAGATACCAGCATTCATGCTGATGTCACTCCCACTACACTCCATGCTGATGTCAGCTTTACTTACATAGATACCAGCATTCATGCTGATGTCACTCCCACTACACCCCATGCTGGTGTCAGCTTTACTTACATAGATACCAGCATTCATGCTGATGTCACCTCCACTACACTCCATGCTGATGTCAGCTTTACTTACATAGATACCAGCATTCATGCTGATGTCACTCCCACTACACTCCATGCTGATGTCAGCTTTACTTACATAGATACCAGCATTCCTGCTGATGTCACTCCCTCTACACTCCATGCTGATGTCAGCTTTACTTACATAGATACCAGCATTCATGCTGATGTCACTCCCTCTACACTCCATGCTGATGTCAGCTTTACTTACATAGATACCAGCATTCATGCTGATGTCACTCCCACTACATTCCAAGCTGACATCAGGTTTACATCCAAGGTGCTCCTCTACAGATGCTGCAATGTCACGTGGTGTTTGTGACGTCACATTTATAGCATAATCAGCACCAAGCTGCTTAGCAACAGCTAATCGCCCATCATCAATATCTGAAAAAAAAAAAACAGAACAAGATAATTGTCTTTCCCATAAGAATTCAAAAAAGAAAGTTTCTTTTTTTACTATTCAAACCGATGTCAATGAGAGCTCAATCTTTGATTGATAATAGTGATAAGTCAAAGTTGAAACTTGAGTTATGTTTGATTATCTCATTCATGTTAAACAGAATACACTTTACAAAAGTAAGCAGAGAGCTAGCCAACCTCGAGTATCATTTACTTTCATAGCCTTTTAATAGTTGGCATGATGACCTTCCCAGTTCCGTTATGTTGAACCCCTGATGTCATCAAACCTTACATGACCTGATGATTATATATACACCTGACCATGACCTTGGCCTTTACCTGATATGATGACCTTGGCAGCTCCCATGACCTTGGCCACCATCATAGTCATCAGTCCAACTGGCCCTTAGTAAATAGGGGGTAAAACAGTCATTAAATTCAAAACGACAAAGCCAACTATAGCGGGTATTCCACTGAAGCCGATAGTTGTCCGATTTTGTCATCGGGTTGCATCGGGGACGCATCGGGCAGCATCGGGAACTATCGGGCAGCTATCGGGCACTGTCGGGCTTCTGTCGGGCAAGAATCGGGCTTAAATCGTCTTCGGTGAAAGACCTATTTTTTTTTCATCGGGAACCATCGGAGATGTATCTCCGACGGTCCCCGACAGTGCCCGACAGTACCCGATTTTTTCTAACTGATTAGAAAAAATCGGGTACCTGTCGGGTTACTTCGCTGTTGGGCCGACAGAAATAGTTCACTTTTCTCTCACTTGGGGTACCGCTGTCGGGCTGCTTGTCACATGCAAGTCATGTGACCTTCGCTTTGGCCGTAAACAAACAAGATGTCGGGTAGAGCAGGTTCGAGGCGTCGGGGAAGGGGAGGAAACAAGGGTTTCAAACCCCCTAGAAGTAAAAAAGACAGTTCAGACATAGTCATAGAGACGCAGGAAGAACCCAAGGCTCCTGCGAAACGTTTCTCTGCAAGAGGTAAGGCCCGATTGCCCGACTTGACACCAGATGAGTTGGGAGAAGCTCGCACGGTCATGTCTAAAAAAAATACCGGTACACATACTACTACCAAAAACCTGCCTGTCGTGGACGAAGATTCAGATGAAATTGACATTACAGAGGACACTGCACTAGACCTAAGTGTACAGGAACCATTTTTATCTTCCACTCCTGTGTCTCGTAACAAGTTGGAGGAGTCCACCTGTGCCCGTACTTCAGGTCCTCTGCCTCGTCTCCTTAACAAGAAGGGTACCAAGCGTAACCTACTGCCCGACATGGAAAAGGGGGAGGGGTCAGTCAGCCCTCCACCTTCTCCTCATTCTCCGACGCCACCTCCTCCAAAGAAGCAGAAAAAGGTCGTACAAGAAAAAACCCAAGACAGTTCCTGTTCATCAGGACCTCCTGCAAAGAAGGCCTGTATTAAATCCCCTCCATACACCCTTTCTGGTAGGAGCGAGCAGGTCCAAGACGACAGTGAAGAAGAAGGTCAAGGTCAGGGAGACGATGGTGAGGAGGGTGAAGAAGCAGACATCCACGACAGTCAGGCTGTAGTCACCCCAAAAAAACTATAGGAGAAATTAAGAAGAAACCTTCCGGAGCAGCTGGCAGCGGGAGGCAGTTCTTCAAGGATCCAGAAGTTCTGGAGCGATTGTGTGAGCTGTGGCAGCAGTGCACCCACCTTTATGACAAGAGCCACTCCTTGTATAAGGACCCCACTGCAAAATGGACAGCTCTAGCTAAGATCTCGGATGAACTCAACATTCCAGGTAAAAATAATTTCAGTAATTTCTTCTGTTGTCTTTGCTACCTGAGTATAATATAGTAATATAGTAATATTTATTCTATCTTTTAATGTTTTTAGTAACAGACTCTTATATGAATGTATTTTTTTTAATACAGTCTTTTTATCTTTTGTTACTGATATTAAAAAAAAACCTTTTCTTTCAGCTTACTTCATTAACATCCGTATGACGTCATTGAGATCGGACTACCAGAAAATCGTGTCTGGAAAAATTAAATCGGGGTCATCTGCTGAAGAAGGGAAGCTCCCCTACATGAAAGCCCTCATAAAACGGCTGTGTGGGTTCTTAGATCCATGGTGTAAGAAATTGGAGAGTGACACCAATTATCCACAGAAAAAGGTAATCATTGAATATTTCTGTGTCTAAAAAGTTGACCCAGATTCCATCCCGATTTGTATGTAATTACTATAATTTTAAGTTGACCGATTCTGGTCCTAATTTTACCTGATATTTTACAACACACCTGGCTGAAAATTTCTTTCTGTTTTATTTGATACTCAACCATTTATTTCACTGCAGGAGATCGTACGGCCCAAACACCTGGAGGAACCATCCGAGGAGGCCGATGAGATGGTGATTGAGGTGAACGACGACGAGGAAGACGACACTGTCAAGGACGTGGACTACAATCCTGAAGCAGAGTCTGGAGATGAGATCGTCGACGATTCCATCGCCAGTAGGACAAGATTTTCTCCCCACAGAAAGAACACTTCTGCAGGTGGGTCTGCAAAATCAGATGCAGCTCCTCCGACTTCTCTTGATAAGGGCAAGGGGTCTGGTAAAACTTCTAAGAAAGGTGCTGTTCCTTCTACCAGTGGTGAAAAACGTAAGACTATTGTAGAGGTACACGTTATTAAACCATAGGAGTTGGGTACCGTCTGACGTGGCGGGTGAGTCGAGTCGTCTGACGTTCCTCAGGTTCCGGATAGGTGGCAGTGCATTAAGTAATAAACCTAACCGTTGGCATACACTTGGAATACTGTCTTACTCTTTCTTTCCGAACCGTAAGACCCGAACCCCCCAGGTCCGTAAGGCCACAAACCCTTACACTGGTGCCATGACCAGTTAATTCTGGTGTATAGCCCGGACGTTATAACGTCCGAACGGCTGGTACATGGGTTAGACACCCTCAGGGAAGCTAACCCAGCAGGGCAATCACTTGCCCAAGAGAATGGAAATGGATCATTAATGCTCCAAGCCCATTCGGACTCGCAAGATGCGGAATCAGCATCTTGGAGAGATCCCGGACCCCACTATAATGATAGTGAGGAGAATCTGCCAGACTCTGTACGACGCGAACAGTCTATACAGAGACATAGTAACTTAATAGGCCAACAATCACTTGTTGACGAATTAAGTGATTCGATGTTCGAAGTTGGTGGTAGTACTAACCCAGAACATCCGGCACCAATGCGAAAAAGGGTAACATTCGGAGAACTACCTTATAGATTACCCAGGCCCGAATTACCAATATTAGATTATAGCGCTATAGATGGCGACTTAACCTATGCGGTACCGGAAGGTGAGGAATTAAAACGACCGGATGTCCTGTTGTTGAATGAAACTTATGTAACTTTGAACAAGAATTTAAATACCTTGGTCAAAGCTAAAGATGAAGTATTCCATGAAAAACTTCAGCTGGAAGAAGACCTAACTGGCATGCGAAAGGAATTCGAAGCCAGAAGGAGTGAGTACATGAAGGAACTCGAGAATGAAGGATTAAAACTTCAATCAATGAGAGAATCATTCAACAAAGAATATGATAATAGGCACATTCGTATCCAAACATACATAGATACGAACGACCAACTAAACCTTGATAAGGCAAAATTCGAATCCGAAATTCGCCATTATCAGGACGAGTTGGATAAATTGAAACTTCAGTGTAGTAAACAAGCTGAAGACAATGAAACCATCCGGGTAGGCATTATAGCTTACAACAAACAACTGGAGGAGGATAGACAGAAACTCACAAATGAGCTTCAGGAATTGCAGACTACTGCAATAACTCTAGATAAATATGTAGAAGCAGCCCAGTTAACTATAGGTAATATAGATCCAGCTGTGGTATCTACAATGTTGGGAAAGGCATCCAAAGATGCAACCCCAATTAGCCCATTCGTTGATGATGGGGCTGACAAGAATGTAGTATCCGGAATCTACAAGAAACCAGATAATACCGCAGTAAATGGAACCGCATCTAAACCAGCAATTTCAATGCTGGATACGATAGGTCCGGCACCACCCATACCAGATTTGAGTCACAAGATTAAAGCGACTCACGATGGTGCTACAGGGAATAATAATAATACACCCGTGGCACAACCAAGAGCACCCGGACCAATGAGGCATATGTTGACACCACCTTCATATTTCCCCCAACCCGGCCACAGTACACCAGCAGTACCAAGATTACCGAATCCACCTCCGGGTTCTGGTAATGGTCCTACTGATAGACGTTTTCCGAGACCAAACCCGCCACAAAACAATATTAATGGCGGTCGAATCCATCAAGAACATCTTCCTATGGATATAGAAATAATTATAATCCATCAGGAAGTGGTAATTACCAAAATGGTAATAGCTATAACCAGGGATGGAATCAAAATAATTCTTACCCTAGATATGCGTCTTCTGGAAACACCGGTCACAATGGTGGATGCCCTGGTGGTTCATCCGGAAGCTATAATAATAATGGTCCACCAGGAGGAAACCCTCCAGGCGGCCCAGGAGGATCCGGATCCGGAGGATCAGGATCAGGAGGAGATGGCAGGAAACCAAATAGGAGAACTTCTATGCCTGCAGGGATGCAAACCATCTTTGATAGGAGCCAATGTATCCAAAACCTTGGCATTGACTGCTACCGAAAGGGAGCGGACGGCATGGAAGTCATGAACTGGAGCATGCGAGAAGCAGATAGACTACGCGGATGTAATAATCCGGCACGTAGGCAGGCATGGATACCCCCTCCATATGATTCTAATGACCCATGGAAGGACAGGTATCAAGCTTTTGTCGACGAAGTCAATTGTAGTGGCTGGACAAAAGAAGAAGCTCTGCCATATTTGATCTGTTGGTTAAATAAAGGCGGAAAAGTAGCTCTCAACCAATGGAGAGCAGCTTACGGAATATACGGTACCTATGATCAATTGGTCGAATGTGCCGCATACCTTTTTGGATCAATCGTTAGAGAAGATCCATGGGTAAGTTTCTAGAAGAGAACACAAAAACCTAAAGAATCACACAAAGTCTTTGGTTTGGAGCTACAGGACTTGCTTTCGAAAGCACGTCCAAATTGGGCTCATGACGATGATTGTTATCTACAAGAATTGTTTATACAATTCTACAGTGGATTGCGAGATCCGGATCACAAGCAAGTGGTCTGGGACTCCTGGAAAGATGACACTTCCTTCAGTGATCTGTTCATAGCAATCGATGGACATGACATGAAGAAACGTTTGGTAGGTCTTGGACCTAGTCCAGTAAGAGCAGCTCCATTCCAATACGGAGGTACACCTGCTCCGGTATATGATACTTCCCAGTTAGCTCCGGTTGAATCGAATGAAGTTGATGAGGAAGATGAATATGTCTCCGATGAAAACGGAGAATATATTGGTTCAGTCCAAGTGGCTGGAAAGTATTACCGACAAAAGCGGTATAGGAAAGTACATTCGAGAGGGAGAGGAGGATCTGTTGCTGGTAAAACAGCTTCCGGATCAACTCAACATGGCAGTGTAGCCTCTACGGCGAACTCAACTGTAGCAGCCACTGTTGCTCCGACTAACATGATGGAAACATTAATAGCCGGATTAACAGAAGCTCTAAGGAGACCAAGAGTTGATAAATCTCAAAGAAGATGTTTCAGATGCCAGAAACTGGGGCATTTTGCTCCCGAATGTATGGCTGAGAAGCCTGTTCCGCGTAAACAGGAGGGTGTCTCTGGGATAAGTACAGAGGAAAACTAGAAAGGGATCTCCCGAGGGGCAAAGAAGGGGATCCCAGTGACAAATCTTGCCATAATATCACCATCCGTGATGATAATTCGCATTTAGTAACAAGATCGCCTAACACCGAGGTGGTTGTAGACACCCGGAAGGTTAGGGAAGCTGATATAACAGGTGCCACGGGAGCACAGGGGAAACCCAATATCAGTAACGAGGCAGGCGGCTATGAATTAGCCAAGGTCTGTGGTGCCCACCTGCCCCCGGGTCATCCTTGTCTAGAATTCCTGAAAAGATGTGGATCGACTCCTGGTGTGAAAAATGATGTTCCGATCGTCACGGACATACCCTCTGTTCTAAACGGAAGGCGGTGGTATGTTTGCCTCACTGTTAACGGAAGATCTGCCGAATTCCTTGTGGATACGGGAGCTAGCCACTCTTGTATCTCCAGGGGGTTCTACGATCTTATACCGGATGAACATGATAATCTCAAATCGGGAGGAAGTGTTCAGACGGCCGACGGCAGTACCTTGCAAACGTATGGTAGAACTTGTGTGAAACTACAGTTGGATGGTATACATGACTATGTCATGAGCACCACCGTTGCGGATATAGCAGATGAGGGGATACTTGGGTTGGATTTCGCATCCCTGTATGGTGCTGTGTTAGAACCTCAAACAGGAGTGTTGAGTGTGAGATACCCGTATCCCGTAAAGGTTAGATGTGTACTGAGACAAGTGAGCAGTATGGCTAGTGTGGCACACACTGTGCGAATCCCTCCGGGAGTAGCCTGTGATGTGCTTGTAAGAAGTGATCCTGCAATGCGTAATAAACCTGCAGTGATAGAACCGGATGTAGTTACTTTGTCAAGTATCTGTAAATTCTGTAGACACGATAGTAGCGAATGCATCCTGGTCGGTAGTACCTGTCTCCAATACTGGAAACACTACTATCTACTTGAAAAAGGGACAAGTTTTTGGAAACGTGACCCTTTCGGAAACTGTAACGGATAGTAAGCTAAGCTTACAGAAGGTAACAGGGGATGATGAAATTTCGGAAGACTTACTTAAGTTGTATGAAGAAACTTCATTAGAAGATCCGAAGCACCGGAAAGAGTTCTATGATATGCTCTGTCAGTATCATACTGCCTTTGCCAAACCTGGTGAAAAACTAGGTACGACAAATAAAGTATTACATAAAATAGATACTGGAGATGCTGAACCCTTTAAGATACCGTATAGACGGTTACCTTTAGCGAAAAAGAGAGTAGCTGAAGATGAGATAAACAAGATGTTGGAACAGGATGTAATAGTCCCTTCCAATAGTCCATGGAGTAGTCCTGTGTGTATGGTAACAAAGAAAGACGGTACTATCCGTTTTTGCATAGACTACAGGAAGTTGAATGGAATAACGAAAAAGAATTCGTATCCATTACCGAGAATAGATGAAACCATTGACTCCTTAGGAGGAAACAGCTGGTTTTGTACCCTAGACTTGCAATCAGGTTATTGGCAAGTGGGAATGAACCCTTCAGATATGGAGAAAACTGCATTTTCGAGTCATATTGGATTATTCCAATATAATGTAATGCCGTTTGGACTGTGCAATGCACCTGCAACATTTGAAGCAATGATGGAAACAATTCTAAGTGATTTATTGTGGAAAAGATGTCTTGTATATCTAGACGATGTCATAGTCTTCGGAAAAACATTCAAAGAGTGTTCTAATAACCTGAAAATGGTACTAGAACGTATTATTTCTAATGGTCTCAAATTGAAACCTAAGAAATGCCACATGTTTAGAAAGTCCATAAATTATTTGGGCCGCATCATCAGTGATGAAGGAATAAAGGCTGATCCGGAAAAAATCGAATCAGTTACGAATTGGAATAGACCTAAAACACCCAAAAAAGTGAGGTCCTTTTTAGGATTCTGTTCCTATTACAGGGAATTTATTCCGAATTATTCTAGAGTCAGTTATCCATTACAAGCAATAGCTAACTGGACTCCAGGAAGCGCCAAGGAAAAATTTCCTTGGATGCATGAACAGGAAACCGCTTTTCAAAAGCTAAAAGACCTGTTCACGAGTACTCCCGTATTGCAATATCCGAATGAAACGGATCATTTCATACTGGATACTGATGCTAGTAATGATAGCATTGGTGCAGCTCTCTCGCAAGTCCAAAATGGGAGAGAAGTACCAATTGCCTTTGCCAGCAACACACTGAGCAAGACTCAGCGCAATTACTGCACAACCAAAAGAGAGTTGTTAGCAGTAGTCGTATATACCAAGAAGTTCAAACATTTTCTATGGGGAACGAACTTTACTTTACGTACGGATCATTCCTCTTTAAGGTGGCTACTGAACTTCCGAGATGCTGAAGGAATGTTAGGCCGATGGCTAGCCCATTTATCCGAATATGGGCTTGAACATCAACAGATTCAGCATAGACCCGGAGTTAAGCATTTAAATGCTGATGCTTTGTCTCGAATACCAATCCGGAAATGTGATAATCCGGATTGTACTGATTGTGGAGCTCATAGGGCAGTGTTAGCAGGGATTCGAAGACCATTCGTACCCCTAGTTGCCAGTATACTGGATTGGTCTATGGATCACATACGACATTTCCAGGAAGCTGACTCGATAACTGCGCAGCTACTGCAATTAGTACCAAAGGGTATATGTCCAGTTAGACCGGAGGTCTCTCTGGAAAATCGAGAAATGAGAAGGTTTCTTGCTCAATGGACCGAGCTTGAAGTCCGGAAGGGCGTGTTATACCGTTGGAAGCCATGTAATAATGGTGAGAGAATCATGCAAGTGGTGATACCACATGCTATGAGACATGACATTATGTACTTCTGTCATGGACATCGGACCAGTGGTCATTTCGGAAGGAAACGCTCGTTAGCACGACTTTCCAAGAAATACTATTGGCCTGGCATGACACGGGACTTGCAAAGATGGGTAATCACCTGTCCGGATTGGTGTAAAAACAAACCCGGACCCGGGATGGGCAAACTTCCCCTATCCCAAGAATTTTTCGGAGTTAGATTCGCAAGAATCGGGGTAGATATTATTAGTGGATTTAATACAACCGCTAATGATAATACCTGTATGATGGTAGTGTGTGATTATTATATGAAATACACTAAAGTATTTCCACTACCGGACCACAAAGCAATTACTTGTGCCGAAGCCTTTGTAAAAGGTTGGGTACTAAGTTTCGGTGTACCATTAATGTTACACAGTGACCAAGGCAGAGAATTCGAATCAAATCTCTGGCAGGGTATGTGCGAATACTTAGCTATTTGCAAGACTAGAACCAACCCGTATAGGCCACAAAGCGACGGATTGGTGGAAAGGTTCAATAGAACCCTCATCCAAGTTCTAAAGAACTTGGATGAGGTAATGAACATATGGATGACTGGGATGAGCAATGTCATTTCGTGACACATGCTTATAACAGTACGGTACATTCAAGTACAAATTGTTCTCCGAACCTTTTAGTATTCGGAGAGGATTTGATAATGCCTGCTGACCTAGTTTTTGGAGTCATAGGGATGGACCCTGAACTACCTTGCCATGTAGTTTTTGTGGAATGTTTAAGAGACAGATTTAAAAAAGCATATGAGTCTGTCCGAATTGATTTGGAGAAAAGTGCCAAATGGCAGAAAGTAGGATACGATACCGATCTAAAGCATCGGAAATTCCAATCCGGAGACAGAGTTCTCAGATTACATGCTGGCCTGTCGCCATATTGTTTTTCGGTAACGTCCAAGACGGTCGAGCTCGGTCCCTTCTTGGATTTTACCGGCTAGCAAACCCCTCGCTGCTCCTCCAGAGTCTGTCTCCTGGTAGACAGACTCCGTTTGTGTCTGCCCCGGTGCCGTAAAAGCCGGAAAAAGGAGTAGTTTACTCCCGTGGGCGATTCCCCAGTCATGGCTGAGGAATCCGTAGCTGCAGCCAAGCTATCCGGTGACCCGGATAAGCTGACTCCGTCCGCAGAAGCTTTTCTGGAAGCTTTGTCGCCTGTTACACAGGAAGAGAGCGAGATGATGGACGTGGAGGAATCCACGGATCGCTCGTTCGAGGAGAAACTGGCTTCATTTTCACTAAATGAGCCGGAGAAGATGCTATCTCCACTCCCACCAGAGGGATCCGGAGCGACTGCGAGTGCTGAACCCGCAGCGACAGAGTCCGAGACCACACAAGTCGACGGCTCGAAGGACCAGTGGAAGCCAGCAGTGGCTGACCCGTTCCCAGTAGAATATGATGGTCGCTACCTGTATGTCCACCCGGAACTACAGGCACAAGTGACCTACGCAGACGGGACACCAGTCAGGTTGGACCCGAAAGTTAGGGTAGCCGTCGAGGGCGTTATGGTTCCCGATCAGCTGACCAGGACGCCTCCCGAGTGGCTTCGAGACTGGCCGTGGTTCCAACGGGGACTTATGGTAGACGCTGACTTCTGCGAGACAGTGTATGAAGCCAACCGAGCCTTCGAGCTCGGAGCATACCCTAAGCCAGACATGTCCCTGTGGAACATCAAGGCAAAGAACATCAACTGGGTAGGCTGCGTCTCGGATTCCGAGGGGCAGACTTACCCACGCCCTTGTGCTACCCGGCCCCAGTACCAGACCACAAAGGAGTACCGGGAGGCCGCTGCTAACTTCGAGCAGTGGGATAAAGGTATTTATATTACCGAGCAGGAATTAGTGGACGTCCAGAACGGTTCACTAATTGGTATGGACCGAGGTGCAGCCATTCGGACGGTTCTCGTCCGTCGAATGACTGCCGAACGGGAGGCTCAGGAAGAGGCTAAGAGGGCCGCGGAAGCACCCGCACCTCCTATCCCTGACCTAAAACTCTCCACCAGGAGTTCAGCCAGTGCTACACCAGCCACCGGCAGCACTACCACCCAGGTAGGAGCCTCGACCTCCAGCACATCCGGAACCCAGGAACCGGAGGAAGACTGGAAGGTCAGCAAGAACCGAAGGTCCGCTGCTCGGAAACTTAAGAATCTCCCGGATTCTGCTAAGGCCGAGCCGAAACCCAGCACTTCAACCACTGGTAGTACTGCCATGGAGGTTGAATCGTCTGACGAGGAGTCTGTGCACGAGTCCTCGGTTGAGTATGATGAGAAGGCCACTCCATCAACTCAAACCGAGGCCGAACGCTGGGCTAACGCCAAATCCGGATTCAAAACCCGGATTCCGACGTGTTTCTCCGACTGTGTGTACGGAGTGAAGAAGGACGGCTCTACCCTCTATGCCTGTCCAGACTCAGTCAATAAAAACGATGAGTCGGATGATGAAGATTGGATGCGTCTTTCGGACGAGGACCCCAATCCGAGCAAAGCCTATCGAAAGATGTGGCTTATGCTAAACCACACCGAAGGGTATTACACTTATACCCAGAGGAGGAAGCTGCGTTGGGCTTTAGAGAAGTGGTACGGTGACGACCAAAAGTCCTGTCCCTTCTCTATCTGCCAGGATGCGAGTGATGTCTCGATCCGGACCTGGAGTACTCCAGCCCGGTTTCAACGGCATCTGGTAGAGGCCCACTTCCACCATCACCCGGTTTACATTTGTGATCCGAGTTATGGTAAGAAGGGCAAGAAGTGTACTACGAAGGTGCAATACAACCGACGTAGTGATCTGGCTAGACACCAGAAGAAATGCCACGCAGAAGGTTTGGACGGGGCACGGAAGCGCATCATGGAGCTTCATCAGGAACTCATGAAGGAGTTCGACAGTCTGAGCGAGGATGCTTGGTCTAAGATCCGACCAGGGGACCAAGTCCTCTGCGAAGTTCCGAAGACCAAGGATTCAAAACTCAGAGCAAAGATAGTCCTGACTCCTGGAAAGGGTAAACTGGACATGCACGAGTCTCTCTGGCAGAAATGCGAGGAATCCGGAAAGGATGCAAAGAGAGCTCGTGAAAGGAGCAGGAGAGATCAGAACCGTGGCGGCAACGGTAATGGTCAGGGCACGACTAAACCGAAAGTCAGAGCAGAGGACCGTTCCAGGTCCCCTCTGGCTAGGCACCCCGCAGAGCAGGCTCAGGGCACTCCGGTGTTCAAGAAGCCCGAACCTGCCGGATACGCTGGAGCCGTATCTAAGCCTGGGAAAGTGACTTCTCGAAACTTTCCGTCCTTAAACCAGGGACCTGGACCTGAGAGCCAGACCTTGGTGGTAGGAAAGGATGGTCGCCTTATGCCAAAGAAGACCACCGCATCTGCTGCCGCCGGATCTGCATCCGCTCCAGCCGCCCCACCAGTTACCTTTACCCAGGAGCAGTTAAACATGTACCTGCAAATGGGACTGAAACAGAATGTACCACCTGCCTACTGTGTACCAACGGCAGGTGTGTCCGGAAGCCCTAAACCCGGAAGTGGTCCACAGGCCGCCTCGACTCCTCCCAAGGCTGTCGCTGCACCTGCGAAACCAAAAGACGCTATTACCATTAAAACCGGTAATGCGGAAGTTTGGTTCGAGAAGTCTCGCCAGGGGGAGGCAGATGTCCAAAAGGCCATCTACACCCACTGGGAGAAGTGTGTTCGTGAAAAAGCGACCGAGTTTCATCAGGGTCTCCTAAATGACACCCTGATGTGTATGAAACAGGTGGGCGACGCTGAAAAGCAACGCCTCGAGACCCTCATCCGGGACGATGTGAAGGCCCAGGAGGAGGCTGCCGCAGCTGCCCAAGAAAAGGCAGCTATGGATGTACACGTGTTGGAGAAACGTGTAAAAGAGGAGATCACTCGGAACACCAATCTGAACACTAAGTTCATGAGGGTGTTCGGAGTCGACTTGGACGAGTGGGACGGCACTCCCGAGTCGGCTTTAGCTCTTCTTAAGAAGAAGCATGCTAAGAAATCCGTTTAAGCATGCTAGGGTTATTTCTTCTATAATTTTTTTTTAATGACCAGATATAGTCTTTGCGGAACCCTATAGGTCTGCGAATGTTTTATTCACTAGTGTATGAACACCTATAGTATGTGTTCCGGGTTCCTCTTATGACCAGTCTATTGTATAATTCAGGTTGTATAACTCTTATTGCACCCTGAATAGTCTATTCGGATTTATAACTTCTTCCATGAACAATCCGATAGTAGACTTGCTGCTGTGAGACGTATCCGGATGCCAGTTCCAGACTCCTGCTGTTACCCGTGCTAACCACTTACTAGGATGGACTTTACGATTTACCTCTACAACTCATCTGTACTCCCAAATGGACTTATATCAAATACTACTATTACTTCCGGATCAACCTATATTGGACTATTATTTACTTATGTCAACTAAGCTTAAAAAGGATTACGTTTTCTACATAGTTGACACATCCGGACTATTATTCTACAATCTACATCATTCGGATATACTATAAACTTTAGCACTACTAGAGGATTGTGGGTAGCTGCCCCAAAATCAACTACCGTGTTCACTCTATATAAGGAAACCATAAACTTTAGCACGTCCATCCCGTGGTTAGCTGACCACACCTACCTACTAGTGCCCGGAGGATACAGCAGAAGACTTCAGCAGCATTTATAATTTCTGTATATTGTATATAATGTCATATTTCTATTTTTCTATAATATTATATGTATGTGCATATCCACTAGATACATATTATGATAAGGGTACATAGACATTTCTTGATACGGATCTTTGATTATTATTAGTATTCATATTATAAGATCCGTTAAACCTCACCAGAAAACACATATTATTGTCCTGCGAGACAAATTGTATAATAAGTATATTGATCTGGTGCTATAAAGGTTATTAGGTACACGGTGATAATATATCATTATTATATTCATTACCACACCGTGAATTTTTTTTTCTTTTCTTTTCAAGTGTATGGTATAAATAATCCTATTCGTATTACTCACGGAATCCTTAACGGACTCGTATGTTAATAATATACGACATGTCATTATATAGTGAAGTTACTATAACAGTCTTCTTTAAGACTATATATTCAAATGTGGTGTTAATAACTACAAACACACATACGGATGTTATTATGTGATATATTTATTGTCGACAGTTCCGTTACACATAACTGTCATCATCACATGTATACGATTCATATTACTTGTCTTATTAGTTATACCGTAAATATAATATAATATTATGTGGTATAATAATTTAGCAGACAGTTCCGTTTCACATAACTGTCTCTTGTTCAAGTAATTCATATAATATTTCAACATCCTAATCATTATTTGTAACTACATTTCACTATCGAATATATATATGACATTCGGTTCATACTTAATTTGGTGTTAATGTTATACCTATGGTTGTACCTCTATTACTAAAGGTTTAGACATGTAGAAATGTCATCCTAGTAATATTATATGTATAACACCCTCCTAAATGTCTGGGGGAGTGGTGTAGAGGTACACTTTACTAAACCATAGGAGTTGGGTACCGTCTGACTTGGCGGGTGAGTCGAGTCGTCGGACGTTCCTCAGGTTCCGGATAGGTGGCAGCACCGATCCGGGTCTGTGGGGACATCTGACGACGAACACCTGGGTCCGTATATAAAGCCCAGGGCTCAGCCGCTACGTCAGAGGCCCTTCTGGCCTCCACACCATGTAAACCATTGTCTTTTAATATTAGCTGCCTCTTTGACATCATCCGGCAGCCGTGAGTGTGCGTTAAGTAATAAACCTAACCGTTGGCATACACTTGGAATACTGTCTTACTCTTTCTTTCCGAACCGTAAGACCCGAACCCCCCAGGTCCGTAAGGCCACAAACCCTTACACTATTAACTACAATATTCCAAAGAAAAATGTGGTTACTGAAGCTGCCAAGGCAGAATACCTGGAGAAGAGAGAGCCACAACACCTTAAAGCTGGAGAAAAGAAACAGAAGACAGTCTCAGAGATACTCCAGTCTAGAGAAAAGTTTTATGAGTCATACGGGGAATCTTTGAACGATCTTGTGACCTTAGTGGGCAACAGAACCCAGGCTCAGGCCCATCCTCCCCCCCCCCTGAGAAGGAGGTTTCTCCTGACACACAGTGGTGCAAGATGTTAGAGGTGGAGATGGCACGCATGACCCAAAAGGTCAAGGACAAATTTAAGGTCCATGTTTATCTGACAGCCGTGCAGGCTGTGAACGGGGAATGGGACGGACAGTAAGGGCACCTAGTGCTAGAGATAATTGTTCTGATCATAAAACTGTCGGAGACGCGGCCGATTATTATTTATTTGTGTTTTCTAGTCTGTCTTTTCATATGATAAAAACTTTCTGGTTGGATTAAAGAATAAATAAATTTATTTTTTTTAAACAAGAAAGTTAAGATATTTTATTTGCAAGACATCGTGCATATGTCGTGTTGCCGTAGCAGCAGACACAATTGTAGTAACATGATTTCATATATCAACATGGACATGTAAAGATCTCATGATATATCAAAATGGACCTGTAAAGATCTCAATACTGTCAAGTTCCCCAGGATATATCTAGATGCTGACATAACACATATCAGGTGTTTTTATATTTCATATAGATTTAGGTATGTATACTCAAGGTAAAAAACTTGCCTCATTCGATGCATCACTTCTCAGGTAAAATCGTGCCTTTATCAGATACAATATATCACATGATAGTTCATGTACGATAATGTTGCGCCCGATTCACACAGGTTATATTTCTATGTACAATCCGACTTCATGCATGTAACAGCATGACACCTCAGACAGTGCCATACATATTGTATCAGACAAAAGGGATGTGAAGATAACAGTTCTAGTTCAGATTTGTCAATAAAAAAAATAATTTGTCATAACATCTTGTGGTTGTGGTACATAAAAATATTCAATAATATGTTCTTGTCATACTAGTTATTGGCATGATCAAGTTGTCATATGAGAAATATCATAAGACTAGTGGTATATAGTGTAATTATCTCAAGGCTCTTATAAATAGTGTTATTTCCAGTTGTCACTGGTTTATTCAGCTTTAGGCAACATGTAAGAAATATCAATCATACAGTAGTTAGTATGTAGGTAATTTGTACATACAGTAAACATACAGTAATTTATAAAGTATAATGTTCAGTTCCACTCCACCTGTGAGGTATTAATAATACAGTGTCCAGCATACTTCTAGGTGGGTTCCCACACCTAGCTCCTGACCTGCTGCTTAGAGGAATAATGTAATAATGGATAACTTTACCCTCTGGTGGAAGTCTTGAAGAAGATAGCCTCTGGCCACTAATGGTAGGAAACCAATGCCTGTCTAGCATAGTTTCACCATAGTGCAGTGGTATAGCAGGTAGCAGGAGATGACTGGAGATGTTACCTCTAGAGCGGTTCTTGGTGATGTCTCTTCCTGGAGGTGCAGACAGGCTATTTGTAGCAAATCTTGGAAAAGCACCTCCAGACTGACTGGAGCCAGCAGCATCTGCCTAACTCTACAATTGTTTGAGGGGACTCTTTCAAGTGTCACAGGGGGACAAAGGACCCCCATGGACGCTGCTATGGCCCCCATTGTCTTGGTCGGTTCTGCATCTTCAGACCCTCATAACTCGGTCGTTTATGCTTGTATAACCGCCATTTTGGGCATGCGCGGAGCTGAATGTGCCAAGATTAAAATGACTGCTGGATAGGCGCGTAACTCCCGCCGGTTTGTCTGTAGCTCACTCGGAGGTCGATTCAGTCTCCATGGCGTAACTTCCTTAATACTGGGAGTTCCGCCTTGATCTTGGGCTCATTCTGACCGTCTAATTATGGGCTTTCCATAGATATTTTGATATTTGACCTAGGTCGCTCAGGAGCGACGCTAGAGCGACCGGAAGGTTATGACGTCGTACTTATGTAACCCATTGTTCAGTCCTTAGAGTGCTCAGACACTCATGACGGCGTCAGCGGTGCTCAGGCACCCGTGACGGCCGGTTGCATTCACTTACAAGTTATTAATTTGTGCATTGAACCATGAGGTCGCACACTGAGACCCTCATTTTTATTATATTGTGCAGCGAACCATTAGGTCGGAGCCTTTGATGTCATAAACTCTGTCTAACTGACTGTGGCTGGTGTGCAGTGGGGCATGAACGCTCTTATACAAAGTTTGAGCGCTCTTATAGCTCTTAGAACCAACCTATGTATTAATTTCATAGATATTCTTTGATTAATACAAAATATGTTAGAGTTTATGGAATAATAAAATGGTATATCATAGAATACTCCCTCTCCCCCGAAAGAATGCGAAACTCCGTCATTTCGCCGAGGGAATGTACAATTTATACAATTTTTACCTTATTTTGGAGTTATATACTGTTTTGTAAGAGGATTTGAAGTAATGGGGAGTGCTTCAAATGCAATTTTTGTGGTAGAGCTTTGTCAGTATAAACAATTTTCTCCTGGGTATAAGTACATTTCCGAGTTTCTATATCTTACCATACCATAGCTTATTTGCTTATGTAACATCAATTTTGGGTACAATTTTCCATTTTTATGTACAACATACAATTTGGCAAATAGTGTGCAATTTTGGCATTTAATGTTCAATTTAGCGTGCAAATTGAACATAAATGACAATTTTAGTGTGCAAATTTACAATTTCGCGTGTAATTGCGTTCAATTGACAATTTCAGTATGCAAATATATAATTTTTGCGTACATTTGGCAATTTAAGTGTGCAAATATATAATTTTCGCGTATATTTGGCAATTTTAGTGTGCAAATATATAATTTCGCGTACATTTGGCAATTTTAGTGTGCAAATCGGGTACAAGTGTACAATCTGGTGTGCAAACATACAATTTTAGTGTGCAAATTGGGTACAAGCGTACAATCTGGTGTGAAAATATACAATTTTAGTGTGCAAATTGGGTACGAGCGTACAATCTGGTGTGCAAACATACAATTTTGTGTGCAAATTGGGTACAAACGTACAATCTAGATTACACTATTCAATTTATGGGATTTGAGACAAATTTTTCCGAGGGCCGGAAAAACAAAGTACTTCATGTACAATGGGCTTGTTTGTCTCTGAGTTACTCATTGATTTTGCTATATGGGTGTATTAATTGGCAATTTCGGCAGTGGGCCGCTGCTTAATTGACTTTTCCCCTAGCCTTTTGAGTATGTGTCCCTGAAAGAGATTTATTTGGTGAGTATCTTAAGTAAGCATGTTTTATGTCAACCATTTTCTCAACAAAAAAATTTTTTTTTTTTTTTCATTCATTTTTTCCAACAATTTTCTTGGATACCTAAAGTGTGTTACTTTAAGTAACCCTTGGCATAGTATACAAGTGCTAGTGGGTACAAAAACTGTCTTAGTTATCTACCTGCATTCATGTATATTAATGTTAGATTTGTACAATTTTACAATTTGTAATTTGCAATTTCGCAATTTTGCGCGTATATGTGCGCATTAATCATTGATTTTGTGAGAATACCATAGATTTTCATATTATACATCAACAAGTGGCTGTGTATATAATTTTTTTTTTTCTAATACTTTGATAATTTCATTGACAGTGGAGGTGTGTCAGGAGTGAGATGTGAGTCTCCTCCCTGGTGTGCTCATGCAGTGGTGGCACTTGAGGTGTTAGGTGCCAGATTTTGGCATGTGTCTGTGGCAGTGCCTAGCTTGGTGTCAGTGGACAGTTCAGGGTGGGGGGGGGGGGGGGGGTGTGTGTGTGTCCATTTAAGGAGTGTGTGGCTGGTATTGGAGCATCAGTTCCTCTCTGGAAGTCACTGCTGTAGTACCATGGCCCACCTACAAGCTCTCTTTGCTCTGCCTGTCCCCCAGGCGATGGAGGTGGGGAGCCCAGCTAGGGCCCTGGTTGAGTCTAACCAGACCATCCATTATGGGTACATAGTGAGTAATTTCAAAGAGATCATTGAGCATGGTGATGTGATGGTCTGTAATTACTCCTCCCATTATTTCCTGGGCTCAGCCTTGCGTCGGGGGGCCACTGTGGCCCTTCTGACTAGGGCCTTGGGCAGTATGGGTTTCTGGCCCATGGATTATAACCTAGGGCCGCGGGAGCGAGTGCTATGGGATTATTTGTTGGCGGCATCCCTCCTCGATCTTGCGGCATCCGGGAATCCATCCACGGCTGCCGAGTATGGACTGGGGATGCTGGAGGCCCGGCTCGCTGAGTGGGAGCAGGATCACGGCCATATGTATGGCTCGGACTCGGCCCCGGACTCTCCCATTGATGTTGAACCCGAGGATCTGTGGTAGGATCCCGACTGACTGAAACCTAGGGTGTAAAAACCCGCCATCCCAAAGGCCCTTTTCAGGGCCGGCAAATTGTCCGAAAAGTTCTGAATACTGTCTCTGATGTGTTGTCTCCTGGTGGTGGACTGGGGGCAGCCTAGGCTGTGGGCAGTCTAGGCTGTTTCCACAGTCACCGGGGAGGGCTGGTGGTTTAGAAAATTAGCAATAGTCTGCATGTTTGACCTTGCGGTCTCCTCCTGTTGTTCGTCAATAATTATATCTGTTGTATTTTCCAGTGCTGTCATGGTCACCGGGCTGGTGCCACAATCATTCTGGAGAAGCATGGAGTAGTACAGTCCTTTGTTTTTAAGGGCTGGTATAGTACTGAACCTAGTGCGCCAAGGTAGGTGTATCACCTGAGGAAGGTGATAAGCAAATTCTCCTCTCTGTGTTGTTATAACTGCTGGTCCATTCCAGGTAAATATAGCCTTAGGTAGTGGGAAGGTTTTAACCACTATATCCTTATAGGTAGGGGCAGCTGCTGATTTAATCTCATCAAATTCATGTGGTATTGGCCTCAAGGGTAGCGCGAAGTTTGAGTCTCCACAGTATATTTTAAAATATATTGTGGGATTTGTGCGCTTGGCCACATTTTTCTTGCCACAGTGTGTCTGTGCAAATTTCTTAAGGTACTTCATTATTCTGTAGGCTGAGTAGATGGTCAGGGTGAATAATATAGCAATTATCAGGGTGTGGGTTTCCTGAATTGTGAGGAAGGGGGTGTGGGTTTCCTCTGTAGGGGTTAATTTGGTAGGATTCTTATCTGGGAGCAATTTGTGTAGGGGCAGCTCGGTGACTAGTCTGAATGCTTTGGCTGTAGGCAGGTAGGCTACAGTCCCTCCTAGTCTGTATAATTTGAGTAGTATGTATACTATAAAAATGTGAGCTGATATCCCTAGGATGAGTGCTAAGCTTTGGAAGATTGGATGCTCTGTAACTCGACGTAGGTATGATTCCTCGTAGCGCGTTTCCATTTCCTTATTAAGGTTGGAGGCATCTTTTAATACTGTTTTAGCAAAGGGCTCTAAATTTAGTTGGGTAATATCATCCATGATTGGATTTTCCTGTAGTTTTTCTAAGGTTCTAGAAAGGTTTACTACTGGGAAATTTGGAAGATTCTCTCTTTCATCTGGTTTGGTTTCAGAAATTTTGTTAAGTGCTGCCATGAATGGTAAATTAATTGTCTTGAGAATGTAATGAAATGATAAGGTTGAGTTACAGGGCAACCTTGTGTTTGGAAGAGAAAATTCTCCTACACTGATCGTGCACCCACAGGGTACACCAATGATTGAGTAGGACTGGGCCTTCCGAGTTTCAGACGTTTTACCATGGCAGTTGATAAAGTAATGGGGTTCATTAGTAGTGACCAGATACTCATCTTCAGAAATGGAAATAGCATGGGTGGTAGGTGCTTGCAGTGGTGAAACTGTAAACTTGCAATGTTCCTTAATCTGTTGAGCCTGGTTAGTAAAAATGGCTACAGGGCATGTAGGCCTGTGTTTATAGATTCTACCATTTACATCTCTGCATACCTTTACTGTAGTACCTTCACATGCCTGCATATCTGCTGAGTCCAATTCGATAAATAATGATTCATCGTAAGATACTGCTAGAAACTCAGTTGTGGTTTGTAATTTGGTGACTCCTTTGGTGGGGGTCTCCTGTGTGTCTATGGGCATGGGTGATGTAATCATTTGGTATAGTTTGAAGGTTGAGGTGGTAGATTGAATTATAATGTCCAGATGAATATATATATGGTGAGCTGAGTAAGTATATGAAGTCAGCTTCTGTGAATAATAGAAATCTAAGTCATTAATTGCGACTTGTGCTCCAGGGTGTGTAATCCTAAGTTTGTTATTAATGTCAATTAGGTATCTAGCAAGGTCTGAGGGTGGTACTATATCAGGGGTTAGGATCCCTGATGATAGCATCCTCAGGGCTGCATTTGTCCTTTGCAGTGATTGAACTGTATTCATTCTTGCTGCTATGATAATTAGTGCATCATTTAATACTTGCTTTTTTTCCCTTTGAGTTTTCTCGTGCCTTGAATATGAGTCAAGTGACCTGGACATGTTAGAGGCCCACAGGTTGACGGTGTCACCTATGGTGTTGATTGTGCTGTCCAGTACCTTCTTATCTTGGATGTATGCTTTAACAAACTTATCTTGTCTGTCTGTGATCTTTTCAATGAGATTAGCTGCTTCCTGATCCTGTTTAGCAAATTTTCTTAGTATTTCATCTATGTTCTTGAGCTGTCCCATTACTTGGTTTACATCTTCTACTGTGGCTAGACCTAGCACACCGCGAAACAGGGGTGCTAGAAAACCCAGTATGGCCTCTCTTTTGGCCTTGTCCAATGTGTTTATGGGGTTGGATAAGAACAATTTGATGGAGGCTAGTGTTTCATTTATCTCCTTGTCTGCAATTTCCAGCAAGGTGTCTAGCTCCTTAGCTTGTTGGATAATTTGGCCAGAGGTATGATCTTGTAGAGTAGGAGTGGTCAACTGGAGTATTCTATCCCTTATGGATCCTTGGGTAACGGGTGCCCGAGGTATCTTGTAGGGGATAGCTAACAATAGTGTTGTGGTTGTATGTCCATTGACCAATGGTTGAGGGCTAGGTTTGAATACTACTCCTATGTTTTGTCTCACCACAGGTGTATAACCTGCAGTAAGTGGTTCAATAGTATATAATAACAGCATAGTTAGCAGTATGGGTGAAACTCTCAGTGTCCCCATGGTGCTTGTGTAAAGCAAGTTTGCTGTTTAAAGTCTTGTCAAATTTGTAGTGATTTGGTGCTGGTGAAGTCTAAGTGTATGGTGTAACACTTTAAATGAAGTGGTTCAAACTGTACCTTTGCAAGATTGAGCTGTCTTGGCAATATGTCCGGTGAGTCTATAGAGATTGACCAGTAAATGGTAAGGTCAGGTTGAAGGTGAAGTAGGTGTGTTCTTTATCCTAGTGCAGTCTCTCCTAATGGAGAAGTGGGCTGGCTAATTCCCAAGTGGGGTCCTGTAGACTTGTGTTCCAGACTGCAGCTGGATGAAGACTGATGGTGGGCTATGGTCCACAGTGCTTCTTATGTAGCCTACCCTACCCACATCCATTGTGGGCCTGGTATTGTTTCTCTGGAGTCAAGGCCTTGATCTCCAGTGTCTGCAACTGTGGGGGTCTATTGTGTACTCTGTGTACTGGTAATTAGCTCCTCCTGTCATCCAGGACAGCCATTCATGACCGTCTAGACAGTTGTCTGAGTGTAGCTTATAAGGTCAATTGATCTCTATAGACTGCTGTGTTGGCATAGCGCGCTCTTTCATGTGGGGATTAGGCTTTAGACACTCCATTGTGTTACCCTTACTCTTCTTAGACTTCATGTCTGCTTTACTTGGGGGGTCCCAGTCTTTGACCCTTTTCAGAGGCAAAAACCTACTGATATATTTACAAATTTGATTGGCTTTATATACATAGTAATTCATTATCAGTCACACATGTCTTATGTGTGGATGAAAAGAATTTGTAATATATTTTGAAAATCTTATGTCTTTTGGTATCTCAATCTTGTTTCTAATTTCTTGAAACTGCACCACACCTAGATGTCTTCCTTAGTATGTGGTGTGCAGGCCTAGGCTTGATAGGGCCTATGCCTGTGGTTTCTCTTGTAAGGGTGATATCATTTTTGTTCCTTACAATTTTGCTGTAGTATTTGGCCTCATGTGGAATAAGCCTGTGTGCAAATTCATTATTTCTGGCAGCCACAACCTTTTTCAGTCTGTCTATGTGCACTGGTCTGGCCACCAATAGATTGGTGTCCAGGTTTTTGAGTTTGGCACTTGTCAAACTAGGTCTATCTACTACAACATATGGTCCCATAAAAAGGGGTTGAAGTTTCTTACACTCTGTGTTGGTCAGGATTCTTGGTATGTTAAGGTACACCATGTCGGTGACCTTGATGACCTGTGGTGTAAGTTTCTTATCATATCTATCCTTCCTTTCCTTTTGTAGCTTGGCGACCCTTTCTATAGCTTTCCTCCTAGAGGTATCTTGATTTGTTATCATGTTAGCTACATGGTCTGCTACTGTGGATATGTCTTCCTGTATTCCCAGCCCTAAGTCCATTGGGGTGGCTGGGTTTCTTCCATGGAGTAGGAAGAAAGGGGTGAATCCTGTGGTTTGGGATTCAGTGTTGTTTAATGCAAAGGTTATGGGTTCAATAAATGAATCCCAATTGTTTTGGTGCTTTGAGCAGAATGCTCTGAGTGCTGTGCCTATGCTAGCATTGAATCTCTCTACAAGCCCATTTGATTGTGGCCTGTATGGTGAGGAGAATTTATGTTTGATCTTGAGGTGTTTAGTTAACTTCGTGAACTTTGCACCTGTATAACATGTCCCATTGTCTGTTTGAAGAGTGGCTGGTGTTCCATGATGACAAATTATATTCTTGTAGAACTCTGCTGCTGTTGTCTCAGCTTTTAAGTCAGTAGTAGCCCAAGCTGTTGCATATCTGGTAGCATAATCTATGCAGACTTGTATATGTTTGTTTCCCCTGGCAGTTGTGGGAAGTGGTCCCACCGCGTCTAGGTTTAGGAACTTCACTGGTGAAGTCATGTACTCTCTCACTGTCATTGGTGTTTTGTGTGAGTGTACTTGCCTTTTTGCTGTGAGGCATGTGTGGCAGGTGGAAACATATTTTGTTGTGTCTGCTAGCATAGACTTCCAATATACCCTAGGTCGGAGTGCTGACAGCATCCTACTAGAACCAAGATGGCCGCCAGTAGGTGAGTCATGGAAATACTGTAGTGTACTTGTTACCCATTGCTGTGGTATAACAATTTGAAGTGGTACAGTATTGGTTTTTCTCCAATTTATGGGGCACATATGGACTAATGTACCATTTACCAAGGTGTATGTCTGGCCTTGGTTGATGATTCTATTTCCTTGTGCTTTTGGTGCAGGCAAGGTCCCATCCTCAAGATATTGTATGAGGGGCAATAGGTCCTTGTCCTTCCTTTGTTCCAAGCCAAGGTTTGTACCTGAGATGGATGTGTCGGGAATCTGATCCAGTAGTTGATTTATATCTAGCACATGTTGTTTTATTCTGTCTCTTTCTTTTTCTTTTTCATCGACTATTGGCCTATCTTGTGCCTTTTGTTGGGGTGTGTCACTCTTGTTTTGGTGTGTAGGCTCCTTTGGAGGGCCTATTCTCGCCTTGATGGGAGTGGCAACCTTTTTCTTTAAAGGCACAATTTGCTTTTTGTCAATCTTCTTTGTCTCAGAGTTCTTTGATTTAGTAGATGCAGTGTCTTTTGTGACATTTTTCCTGGCAGGTGGGGTTTTGGTAGGTTTGTTTCCTGTGACCTTTTTCTCATTTAGAATAGTTTGTGATTGTGTGGGGGGTTTTGGTGTGCCCTCCTGAATCATTTCTCTAGTCTTTGAGCGTGTGGTCATAGGACACAAATGGTTTGATGTTTCCTCTCCCTGCATTGGTTCAAAGAATCTGACTGATTTAGAAGTTGCTTGAGTAATAGCATATATTGTGTCTTCTGGATCTTCATCATCTGAGTCAGGTGGGGTGAAGGGTGGCTCCTTAGGAGTTGCCTTCACTATCTGATTGAGTGATGAGAATTCAATAGGCTCGAAGTCATTATCTGGAAAGAGTTGTGAGTATTCTCTCTCACAGTGGCAAAACACATAGTGTGTAGATTGCTTCAAGATACCCCTAATGGGTGTCTCTGGCCTTTCAATGGTGTTGGGTGGATCATCCCTTTTGAATGGTACTTTCTTTGTTACTTTTGCAAACTTGGTTCTACTGGCTGCTCTAACTCTCCTTGGTGGGGGTGGAGGGTTAGTCATGGGTCCAGAATCTGGGTATTCTCTTCTAGACATAGCATCTGGTGGTATGTTATCATCACCTTTCACATGTTGGATGGTGAATGAAAATTGTTGTATGTCTAGAGCCCATCTGGCCCATCTATGTGTGAGTCCTGTATTGGTTAATAGTGGGATTAGGGCTGCATGGTCTGTGTATAGTTGGAAGTGTCTGGTCTCTAGATAATGTCTGAAGTGTAATACTCCATACACTACTCCCAGTAGTTCTCTCTCTGTGGTATTGTAATTTCTCTCATGTTTTGAGAGGGTTCTACCTGCAAAGGCTACTGGTCTGAGCACTCCTTCATTATCTCTCTGTGAGAGTACAGCTCCTAAACTCACATTGGAAGCATCAGTTGCCAAACTGAACTCTTTCTCATAGTTTGGATATCTGAGAAGAGCATTGGTACAGAGGGCATGCTTTAATGTTTTGAAAGCATTATCTGCCTCTTCTGTCCAGACAAATGCTTTGAGATGTGTCTGTAGATCATACAATGGTCTAGCAATTTGGGCATAACCTTTGATAAACTTTTTGAAGTATTGGCATAGGCCTGTGAAGGATCGGACATTTTTGACTGATTTTGGTGTTGGGAAGGTTTTGATTGACTCCACCTTTGTGGGAGATGGTTGTAGTCCCATGGGTGTGACTCTCATTCCCAAGAAGTCTATTCTGTCTATGAAGTATTCACATTTTGATTTCTTCAGTTTGAGTTTACCAACTCTTAGGCTGTTGAACACATCTTCCAGGTCATGGAAGTGTTGTTCGATTGATGGTGATAATACCAATATGTCATCTAGGTATGGTAGGGCACATTTGTACTTGAGTTTGTTCAGAATTAATGTGACTAGATGGCAGAATCCCGCCGGTGCCGTCGCTAAACCCATCGGCATCCTTTCATAGACATATTTTTTGTCATTTGCTATGAATGCAGTTTTATGCTGATCCTCCTGTCTTATAGGAATTTGAAAAAATCCCTGTTGGGCATCTAGCTTACTGAATACTCTTGGTCTGAGTGACCCTATCATGTCTAGAGTGTCATCGGCCCGGGGTGTAGATAAGGCTTGATTTATCGTGTTCTGGTTCAAATAACGAAAATCTGTGACGAGCCGATGGCCTCCCGATGATTTTTGTACTAAAAAGGATCTGGAGGCCCAGGGGCCCTCGGCACATTCTCTCAGAATGCCCTGTTGTACTAGCCTTTCACACTCTTCCCCTATTGCGGCCTGTTTTTCTGGTGTTTGTCTATATGGTAGGAAATGACATGGTACTGCCTCAGGTTTTACATGTATTGAGTGTGTATACAGGTGTGTGGCACCAATGTCTCCATCTTTTCCTACAAATACATCATCATACTTGGTCAGCAGTGATTTTAATCTATCATGCTGATCTTTGGATGTGAGCACAGATTTTGGTGGAACATTCTCTTCCAATTCTGGCTCGAGGTCATGTGCCTCACTATGTATAGCAGCTATTTCAGAGAGTCTGATTGAGTTGGGTTCAGGGTCAGCATATGTGGACTCACAGTCTGAGTCTGTGTCACTGAATTGAGTTACATCCTCAGGCCATATGGCTGAGATGGATTGATCAGTGTGTGGGGTTGTGTCTGACACCTGTTGAGGTTTTTCTAAATCAGATTCCTTGACTTCCTGAAATAGAGCTATGATGGCACCCTTTTTGATTTTATGTGGGCGCCTGCTGGTGTTGAGTAACACTAGGGGATGTTTGTTATTTTCCCTGGGGGTTACTGCTGCCCTTTGAACTAGGTATGGGGCATTGTTATTTCTCTGGAGGTTATCTACTACTCCAGTTTTCCCTTGCAGTGATTGAGTAGATGTGACCTTACCCAATACTGCAAGTTCAGAGAATGGAGGGATGGTAAAATCCCTCACTGCCCTAATGGGTTTGAGAATTTGTTCAGGATCAACATTAAATTCAATTTGAGATTTTGTAGTGCTTAAGAAATCTGTGCCGAGAACAACGGGCTGTGTGAGGTTGGGTATTACAGCAAATTGGTATTGGAATCTGACACCTTGGATTCTAAAGTTCAGCATAGCTGAATGTCTAACATGACACACCGATCCATCTGCCAAGTGGATGTTGATTTTAGATTTCCTCAGTTGGATATGGAATCTCTTTTGGAGATCCATGAGGAATGATTGTCTGACACAGGTGATAGTAGCACCTGTATCAACCAAACATTGTACATCTGAAACATCATATAGATTTGCATTGATACAGCCATTTTGAAGAAGTACAATAGAAAGCTTGGTACTCTCACCTGTATCCTTTGATGATGAATCTGGTGGGGTGATGTGTATCACTGATGGACGTCTCTGTCTGTTAGATGGTAGATTTGCACTAGCAATTGTCTCTGGTTGGATCTTTGTTAATCCTGATTGATTGTTTGTTTTTGGGGTGTCACAGTGCACTGGCCCATCGGCACTGTGACATCCTAGTTTTCCTGGTTCTGTGGGGTGGTTGAGATGCTTGCCACCAGGAGCTTAGAGATTTGATCCATCACATGAGGTGGTATTTGGGGGTTACTTTGTTGGTTCCCCTGGTAACCTCTTGTGTCAGGTTTGTAATCCTCCTGGCGTGGGTTGGAACCCTGGTTATATTGACCAGAGTTGCTGTATTGACCGGAGTTGTTGGATCTCTGGTTGTTGTAGGCGCCATTGTTGTTGTAGGATCCACTGTTGTAGTTCCTATGTGGACTCTGGCCCCTACTGTTGGATCCTTGACTATAGGATCCAGAGTTGTTTGAACCCTGGCTGTTGTTGTAGGATCCAGAGTTGTTGTAGGATCCAGAGTTGTAGTTCCTATGTGGACTCTGGCTCCTACTGTTGGATCCTTGATTATTATAGGATCTGCCATTACTTGGGGTTCTGTCTCTCCTATCACTGTATGAAGAGTTACCATTGTTGGAGTTGGAAGAGCTGTTGTCTTTCCTACTGTTGTGACCCCCCCGGTTGTTGTTGTTGTTGCCCCCTCTACCTCTACCTCTATTGGATTGGTAGTTGGGGTCGTAGTTATTTCCTCTATATCTACCGGTAGGGTCTCTTGATGCAACCTTAGCCTCCTGTTGCCTTACATGGGCACTAGACATTAGGTTAACATCTTCATCTGAACTAGTGCTGATTTCCTGGACCTTTTTCTTAGTAGGCTGTGGGTTGGTTTCTGCATCTCTTACCTTCCTAGATCTCTCTTGGGTCTCAACCTCTAGGGCTAGGAATAGGGCTTGGTCAAAAGAGTCTATTTTCTTGTTCTCAAGAGCTACAGAGATCCAGGGCCTCATGCCTTGGGTAAATGCCTTGCTTAGGGTTTCATCACTCTGGCGTTGGGCATTACACACTTTCCTGAGATGGCATGCATAGTCTAGAACAGGTTCATCTATCTTTTGTGCACGGAGTGCAGTCCTTGAGATTATATTGTCTCGAGTAGCAAAATACTCTTTTAATTTATTCACTACATTGGTCCATGTCAACATATCAGGTGTGGCACTCTCCCTGAAGGATTCAAACCAAGCTAGTGCTTGTCCTTCGAGGTACTTGGGTAAATATGTTACCATGGTGTCACTGTCTGTCACTTTGTACTTATCCTTCAGATATTCTGGGAATTTGTGATCAATGAATAATGCTGTTGACATGAGTGGTGATGGGTGTGAAAAGGCTTTGGGTTTTGTTACCTCATGTATCCTGATCTTTCTGTCGTCCTGCTGTTTATTGTCTATGAGCTTGGTCATGTTGGACACCATGGAGATTATGATGTCATCTTTGGATCCAGAGGCAGATGGTGTGACAACAGGTGTGATGGCAGGTGTGGGAGGTTGTGGGGTCTGGGATGATACCATCTTCATGAGATCTGCTATCTGTTGTTGTTGTCTCTCTAGGGACTTCCGCTGATCTTCCATGGCCTTCTGTTGAGCATCTATTGCTGCATTCCTCTCCGCCAGTTGTTGGTTGAGGATCCTCTCCCTTTCCTCCTGCTGGGACTTGTTGGTCTCTAGGGCAGTAACTGCATCCTGGATGGCCTTCTCATAGGCCCTTATCTTCTCAGCTGTCTGATTAGGTTGGGGGCCTTCATCGGTGTCCATGATGGAGGGTGTGGGGGAGGTGTCTCTGGAGGAGTGGCTGTCAAAGGCTGGAGCTGGGGTGGAGGATCTAGGTGAGGGTGTGGATCCACCCCCTGAGGCAGATCCTTCTTCCCCTGAGGTAGATAGCGTGAGTTGGGCGTCCTGTAGAGATCCCTGGGAAATGTTGGATCCCTGAGAACTGGTTGTTCCCTGAGTAGACAGGGTGGGTGGTGTGGGGTCTACTGAGTGTGGGTCTGTTGTATTGGAGGCTGGTTTGCCTCCTGTGGGCCTCCTAGATCTTGGTGGGAGGGAGACCTCTTCAACAGGCCCCTGACTACGTAAGGTCTTTGTGTGTTGTTCTGCCAGCTTGACTGATAAGGCCTTGATGTGTGTGGTGGACCTCACTGACGTGTGGGAGACCTCTCTGACGTGTGGGAGACCTCACTGACGTGTGGGAGACCTCACTGACGTGTGGGAGACCTCTCTGACGTGTGGGAGACCTCTCTGACGTGTGGGAGACCTCACTGACGTGTGGGAGACCTCACTGACGTGTGGGAGACCTCACTGACGTGTGGGAGACCTCACTGATATATGGGAGATCTTACTGTTGTGTGAGAGATCTCATTGAAGTGTGGGAGATCTCACTGATGTGTGGGAGATCTCACTGATGTGTGGGAGATCTCACTGATGTGTGGGAGATCTCACTGGTGACCTTGGTGGGTATGGTGTCAAGGTCAAGGTCACTGGGTGGGTGGAGTGGGTCTTACTGTGTGTATGCGGTACCAGCTTTAATTTACTGTGAGCATGATTGTTCTCAGTTGCGGTACCAGCTTTAACTTACTGTGTGCATGATTGTTTTTAGTTGTGTTACCAGCTTTAATTTTTATGAGCCTGTGAGGGATGGGATCTTAGTAGGATGTTCTCCACCACTTTGTCATACTAGTTATTGGCATGATCAAGTTGTCATATGAGAAATATCATAAGACTAGTGGTATATAGTGTAATTATCTCAAGGCTCTTATAAATAGTGTTATTTCCAGTTGTCACTGGTTTATTCAGCTTTAGGCAACATGTAAGAAATATCAATCATACAGTAGTTAGTATGTAGGTAATTTGTACATACAGTAAACATACAGTAATTTATAAAGTATAATGTTCAGTTCCACTCCACCTGTGAGGTATTAATAATACAGTGTCCAGCATACTTCTAGGTGGGTTCCCACACCTAGCTCCTGACCTGCTGCTTAGAGGAATAATGTAATAATGGATAACTTTACCCTCTGGTGGAAGTCTTGAAGAAGATAGCCTCTGGCCACTAATGGTAGGAAACCAATGCCTGTCTAGCATAGTTTCACCATAGTGCAGTGGTATAGCAGGTAGCAGGAGATGACTGGAGATGTTACCTCTAGAGCGGTTCTTGGTGATGTCTCTTCCTGGAGGTGCAGACAGGCTATTTGTAGCAAATCTTGGAAAAGCACCTCCAGACTGACTGGAGCCAGCAGCATCTGCCTAACTCTACAATTGTTTGAGGGGACTCTTTCAAGTGTCACAGGGGGACAAAGGACCCCCATGGACGCTGCTATGGCCCCCATTGTCTTGGTCGGTTCTGCATCTTCAGACCCTCATAACTCGGTCGTTTATGCTTGTATAACCGCCATTTTGGGCATGCGCGGAGCTGAATGTGCCAAGATTATAATGCCCGCTGGATAGGCGCGTAACTCCCGCCGGTTTGTCTGTAGCTCACTCGGAGGTCGATTCAGTCTCCATGGCGTAACTTCCTAATACTGGGAGTTCCGCCTTGATCTTGGGCTCATTCTGACCGTCTAATTATGGGCTTTCCATAGATATTTTGATATTTGACCTAGGTCGCTCAGGAGCGACGCTAGAGCGACCGGAAGGTTATGGCGTCGTGCTTATGTAACCCATTGTTCAGTCCTTAGAGTGCTCAGACACTCATGACGGCGTCAGCGGTGCTCAGGCACCCGTGACGGCCGGTTGCATTCACTTACAAGTTATTAATTTGTGCATTGAACCATGAGGTCGCACACTGAGACCCTCATTTTTATTATATTGTGCAGCGAACCATTAGGTCGGAGCCTTTGATGTCATAAACTCTGTCTAACTGACTGTGGCTGGTGTGCAGTGGGGCATGAACGCTCTTATACAAAGTTTGAGCGCTCTTATAGCTCTTAGAACCAACCTATGTATTAATTTCATAGATATTCTTTGATTAATACAAAATATGTTAGAATTTATGGAATAATAAAATGGTATATCATATTCTCTTGGTCATAGTACGTCCGACATTTCCTTTCAGAAGACACATGCTTTACAGGCTTCACTCACTGTCCTCGTCCAGGACATCATCTGGACCAGCCTCCCTGGCAGCTTCTCTCTCAAACAGATACCCATACCTTTTCCGCAGGTATCGGTCCTGCCATGGGACCCGGCCGGCTCTGGACGAAAACCATTCACACAGGCTATGGCGCATGGTCTTGGCGTCCTGAGGCATGTTCCTAGGTGCCGCCGCCCTGTCTAGACCTTCCAGGCCCCCTTCCTCTCTCCACTCTCCTGGGTGAAGGTAGTGTTCCCTGTCTTCATAATCTACAGCCCCATGAGGTATATACTCAGAGGGGGATCGGGTGCGTAGAAAATTGTGAAGGGCAAGGGAGGCCATGACTAGGATCTTGACTCCTTTGGGTTCCATGTCCTGTTGCCTCAGGAAGAGGCGAAATCTGGTCACCCAGATGCTGAAGGAATTCTCAACACACCTACGACCCCTGGACATCCTGTAGTTGTATGCCACCTGTTTCATACCTTGGTCCTTGACGGCGTATGGCTTCATCAGATGGGTAGAAAGCCCGAAAGCATCGTTGCCGATCATGAAATAGGGCAAAAGGTCCCTCATTCCTTTGATCCCAGAGGCTGGAGGAATCTGAAGGGGGTTAGTGGGGTCACTCATATCTCTGTGCATGGGACCTTCCTTCCAGATCCTGGAATCTCCAGCCTTCCCCTCAGAGCCCACGTCCACGTAAAGGAACCTGTACTGAGCGTCCACGACGGCCATCAGCACGATGCTGTAAAACTTTTTATAGTTGAAGTAAGTGGCCCCGCTCTTCTTTGGCTTCTTGATCCGTATGTGCTTACCATCTACAGATCCTATGCAGTGGGGCACCTGCCAGGAACTGGCGTAGCCGTCGGCTACCTCAAGCCATTCCTCCGTCGTGCTAGGTACCTGCATGAAAAATATTTAAAAAAAATCTTAGATCTTTTCATCTTGGATGGGCAAGACAATATATGTTTTGTTTTTTTTATTGTAAAATGATAAGAACTTTATATAGACAAGCAGGAGCATAACCAAAAAGTTTCCTCGAGCTCTTTATTTTATAACAAAGAAATAATTATTATTAATTTTTATTTACCTTCATGTACTCTTCTCTCAACACAGCCGTCAAAGCTATGCATGTGTCCCGGATAATAGGGTACACCGTAGACCCGCCCACCAGATGGCCATGGTGGAGTGTCTGGCTGCTGTCGCCTGCCAAAAAAAAATAAAATTAGTGTTTTTGAAGCACATATTAAATTATATAAACATGACTTTTATTTTTTTTCCGGCTTTAATAAAAATAAAAGGGAGAGGTTCATTTGAACCTTACCAACCTTGAATAAAACATGCTCTGTCTCAGATAATACACATATCAAGTTACCTAAGGCAAGGTATCGGAGGGTTATGTCCAACCTCTCGTCTGGCTTCACAGAGGGCCTGAAGTTGGTGTCGCTCCGATAAATCAGTGGGGTGACCTTGGCGAGCAGCTCGTGGTACAAGTCGGGCCCCATCCGCAAAGTATGCTTGAATTCAGCGTCCTCTCCCATCTAAAAAAAAGAGAAAAGCTAAATTAACAGAACAAGAGCCATTGTCCCCCCCCCCTGCCATGCAGGGGCTGTCCATAAAGAAAAGGATAATAACCCGTCTGCTGGACAGTTTATCACCCATTTGTGCTCAAGATGAATACCATCTGGACCCCCCCTCCTCCCCACTGTCTGCCTCCGACATTACCTTGTATGGATGGGCCCGTATTATACAAGATACTTACAGCTATCAGATCACGATGGAGCTTGGTGAAGGTGTTCCTTTGCCTCTCATCTGTCCTGTCCTTCAGGTAGGGTGCAGCATGGTACCTGTGCTTCCTTTTCACCCCTTGGATAACATCGATGTCTCCCTCCTCTAGAGCTAAAATACCGATAGTGGCGTTCGCGAGCAGCACGATCTCCTCGACCTCCATCTTGTTCTTGAAAGTAGGTCATCGCCGATCACGTGATCAGTGGAAGAGCTGGCCTAGATATCGGCGACGACTGTCGGACACCTGTTGGAGACTGTATCCGACAGTATGCCAGTTTGGTGGAAGAGCAGAAATCGGGTAGGGGTTGGGTAACCGATTGTGGAACTTTGGACTGTCGGCCAGTTATCGGGCTGACTTTTTTGTCGGACCGACAACAGGCCGACGAACTAAAAAGAGCCAATCGGGCCTCTGTCGGCCCGACAAAAACCAGGAAAATCATCGGCTTCAGTGGAATCCTGGTTTATAGCGATAGATCTTAAGGCAAAATATGCCCAACTATTGGACCTACCATCTAGAATGTCCAATTTCCAGATGGTTAGTCATAGACAAAGCACTCTGATAACAAGTATACTTGATCACTGGAACAGTGGGACCAAAAGTAGATTGTTACATGTGCATTTCTGCTGATGAGCAAGGACAAGCAGTTCATGGTGTCCTGTTTTGAATTATCACTATTTTGGATTATCACTAGATAACAATTGACTTAATTGTTATCTCTAGTTACAATAGGACAATTATTCAGTGACAAACCTAAAATCTATAGGGCCAATTGCTAAAAGCTGCACAGGATAAAGAAAAATTTAATCCTATTATCTTATCAACTTGAACTAAACTTACCAGCTCCACAAATAAAGACATAATGTCCAAGGGTAACACCACCTCGTTCACACCCATACACTGACACGGCGAGGGGTTCCAACATGGCACCTTCCTCCAGTGTGACATGGTGCGGCAGACTGTCGATAAATAACATACTTCAATATATAATGGAAACTCAGTGAACATAACACTGACTTAAAAGGATTGTGATGGGTGTGGACCACTAAAATCGACATGGCGACATGGGCTATTTTAGACTTAGTGACATCAGACATGGACAATTTTTTAAAATTGACATGGTGACATGAGCATTTTCTTAAAATCGACATTGTGACATGACCATTTCTTAAAATTGACATGGGGACATGGCCATTTTTTAAAATCGACATATGACATAGGGGACCCCCCATCCACATCCCCATTGTGGATAGGTGAGTATATGTACACTGTTGACCTGGCACCCAAATGAGGAACTAAGGTGGATATCAGAGGGATCCAATCTACACCTGATGACAGTATCAGTAAGAAACTAAGAAAAGTAAATAGGTACTTGAAGCAGAAATCAGCAGGGTGGACATATTGCCGTGCAAGGTTCCCATCCACAGGGGGCGTGGCACAGAACTGTACGTCACGACACACATTATACTTTCCTGACCTACATAAGTTGCACATTCTACATGGCACCCCTGGTTCTATGGCTACCCTGTCACCTGAATGTAAACAAACATGGTGTTAATGTAAATAAATGCATACAGTTTTCGACATAACCTACATGTATACATGTCTTATTGGCACTTCCACCTCTATGTCACAGGTCGCAACAGTAGTTGAAAGTTGCAACTCCTTCCCCAAATCAACATTTCGCTACACACCCATACTTTTCTCTATTGAGTGAAGATAAAGGCCAGTACTTACCTGATTTTAGATGAGTAACATTACTTCCTACACTGATGACGGTACCACTACCTTCATGCCCGATGACCATGGGTGCGTTCAGCTTAAACCTCCCACACACACCGTACTTCCAGTACTTCAAGTCTGACCCACAGATACCAACCGCACCCATATCTAACAGGACATCTGTCAAATACATGAATTCTTAGGGAGTGATCATTATTTATCAACAGGGGGGGGTGGTGGGTTTTCGCACGGACGCGCGGAAATTTTTTACGCCCCCCCTCGACGGCAGTCAAAATTCTTAGGATTAACACTTTAAAGGTCACTGATGCACAAGTCGGCATCAATAAAGTGCTGGCAAGATGGCGCGCCAGCACTTCATTGGTGCATCATGATGACCCTCCAGGACAGCATCAGCCCTACAGGGTTGGCATGATGCATGAATGCATTCCTTGTTAATGGTAATAGTTCAGTGGCCTTTAGAGGGTTAAAGAAAAAAAAAACTTATTTCAGAAACTGTATTTGGGGAAACAGGGGCAGTGAAAGCAGCTGTTTGATATTGATTGTCTTAAATCATCCCTCAGATCAGAGGTAGTTTCAGCATTGCTCTCCATGCAAAAAAAACAACTTTATATGTTGATAAAAAATAATCCCTGACTATTTGTTATTCTTTTATTACTACAATTATCAAAGGCTCATACCTCCTGGTCCAAGTTCCCTCAATAGCTTTGGTTCCTGCAACATCAAAAGGGAACTGTTTTCTGAATTCTCCGTCTGTCTGTCTGTCTGTCTGTCTGTCTCTCTCTCTCTCTCTCTCTCTCTCTCTCTCTCCCTCTCTCTCTCTCTCTCTCTCTCTCTCTCTCTTTCTCTCTCTGTTCACATGATATTGGTGTGAAAGTCATTACTTATACCAAAAAACAGCAATTTAAATGAGTTTTGCTAGCACAGTTATCTTTTTTCTACACAATCCTTGCTGACATTTGCATCAGTATTAACTACCAGTGCCTTCGAAAATCATTTGTTTTGTGCTTTCATAATGCTCCGAGTACAGAATGAACAGAACAACATAGTTCCACTATCGTATAAGGTCCTTATTCACCAGGAACCTTGGGAAAAGAAATTCTATAAATGATCAATAATTATTTATAAAAGTACAAAACCTACCAGTCTCATGTCATCTGCACCGTGCAAGACTGCAGCCACATTTTCCTGAGACACCAACCCGGTAGTCATAGTTACTGAATGTAATCTGCTTAAAGGCTGAAACTGTGGATGATTTGAATCTATTGTATCAGATAGGGGTTTAGGCATGTTGGTAATGACATTTATTTATAGTTTAGTGAGGGGTCATGGATCATAGGCTATCTGTATGGTAGGTGATTAAGGTTAGTGTATCTTCAAATAGGGAAAAAGAGAAACCCATAGAAACTGATTTGATGGAATTCTATTCAATGTCTATACAACACCATGGAGTGAGAGGCCTGCAGGAAAAACATACACCCTCCCCACATAGGCTATCTATACACCCACAGTCTACTAGGGTTATATTACATACACTACCTCCATATAGACTATCTATACACCCACTGTCTACTAGGGTTATATTACATACACTACCCCCACATATCCTATCTATACACCCACTGTCTACTATGGTTATATTACATACACTACCCCCATATAGGCTATCTATACACTCACAGTCTACTAAGGTTATATTACATACACTACCCCCACATATAGGCTATCTATACACACACTGTCTACTAGGGTTATATTACATACACTACCCCCATATAGCCTATCTATACACCCACTGTCTACTAGGGTTATATTACATACACTACCCCACATAGGCTATCTATACACGCACTGTCTACAAGGGTTATATTACATACACTTCCCCCACATATATCCTATCTATACACGCACTGTCTACTAGGGTTATATTACATACACTACCCCCATATAGCCTATCTATACACCCACTGTCTACTAGGGTTATATTACATACACTACCCCCACATAGGCTATCTATACACCCACTGTCTACTAGGGTTATATTACATACACTACCCCCATATAGCCTATCTATACACCCACTGTCTACTAGGGTTATATTACATACACTACCCCCACATATAGGCTATCTATACACCCACTGTCTACTAGGGTTATATTACATACACTACCCCCACATATCCTATCTATACACCCACTGTCTACTAGGGTTATATTACATACACTACCACCATATAGCCTATCTATACACCCACTGTCTACTAGGGTTATATTACATACACTACCCCCACATAGCCTATCTATACACCCACTGTCTACTAGGGTTATATTACATACACTAGCCCCATATAACCTATCTATACACCCACTGTCTACTAGGGTTATATTACATACACTAGCCCCATATAACCTATCTATACACCCACTGTCTACTATGGTTATATTACATACACTACCCCCATATAGGCTATCTATACACCCACAGTCTACTAGGGTTATATTACATACACTACCCCCATATAGCCTATCTATACACCCACTGTCTACTATGGTTATATTACATACATTACCCCCATATAGGCTATCTATACACCCACAGTCTACTAGGGTTATATTACATACACTACCCCCACATAGGCTATCTATACACCCACTGTCTACTAGGGTTATATTACATACACTACCCCCACATATCCTATCTATACACCCACTGTCTACTAGGGTTTTATTACATACACTACCACCATATAGGCTATCTATACACCCACTGTCTACTAGGGTTATATTACATACACTACCACCATATATCCTATCTATACACCCACTGTCTACTACGGTTATATTACATACAGTACCCCCACATATCCTATCTATACACCCACTGTCTACTAGGGTTATATTACATACACTACCCCCATATATCATATCTATACACCCACTGTCTACTAGGGTTATATTACATACACTACCCCCATATATCCTATCTATACACCCACTGTCTACTAGGGTTATATTACATACACTACCCCCATATATCCTATCTATACACCCACTGTCTACTAGGGTTATATTACATACACTACCCCCACATAGGCTATCTATACACCCACCGTCTACTAGGGTTATAGTACATACACTACCCCCACATATCCTATCTATACACCCACTGTCTACTAGGGTTACATTACATACACTACCCCCATAAAGGCTATCTATACACACACTGTCTACTAGTGTTATATTACATACACTAACCCCACATAGGCTATCTATACACCCACTGTCTACTAGCGTTATATTACATACACTACCCCCACATAGGCTATCTATACACCCACTGTCTACTAGTGTTATATTACATACACTACCCCAACATATTCTATCTATACACCCACTGTCTACTAGGGTTATATTACATACACTACCCCCATATATCCTATCTATACACCCACTGTCTACTAGTGTTATATTACATACACTACCCCACATAGGCTATCTGTACACCCACTGTCTACTAGGGTTATATTACATACACTACCCCCATATATCCTATCTATACACCCACTGTCTACTAGTGTTATATTACATACACTACCCCCACATAGGCTATCTGTACACCCACTGTCTACTAGTGTTATATTACATACACTACCCCCATATAGGCTATCTGTACACCCACTGTCTACTAGGGTTATATTAAATACACTACCCCCATATATCCTATCTATACACCCACTGTCTACTAGGGTTATCTTACATACACTACCCCCATATATCCTATCTATACACCCACCGTCTACTAGGGTTATATTACATACACTACCCCCACATAGGCTATCTATACACCCACTGTTTACTAGGGTTATATTACATACACTACACCCACATAGGCTATCTATACAACCACTGTCTACTAGGGTTATATTACATACACTACCCCCACATATATCCTATCTATACACCCACTGTCTACTAGGGTTATATTACATACACTACCCCCATATATCCTATCTATACACCCACTGTCTACTAGAGTTATATTACATACACTACCCCCACATAGGCTATCTATACACCCACTGTTTACTAGGGTTATATTACATACACTACACCCACATAGGCTATCTATACAACCACTGTCTACTAGGGTTATGTTACATATGTTGCCTACACTACCCCCTTATAGGCTATCTATACACCCACTGTCTACTAGCGTTATGTTACATACACTACCACCATATATCCTATATATACACCCACTGTCTACTAGGGTTATATTACATACACTACCCCCATATATCCTATCTATACACCCACTGTCTACTAGGGTTATATTACATACACTACCCCCATATATCCTATCTATACACCCACTGTCTACTAGAGTTATATTACATACACTACCACCACATAGGCTATCTATACACCCACTGTCTACTAGGGTTATGTTACATATCTTACCTACACTACCCCCATATAGGCTATCTATACACCCACTGTCTACTAGGGTTATATTACATACACTACCCCCACATAGGCTATCTATACACCCACTGTCTACTAGGGTAATATTACATACACTACCCCCACATATATCCTATCTATACACCCACTGTCTACTAGGGTTATATTACATAGACTACCCCCATATATCCTATCTATACATCCACTGTCTACTAGAGTTATATTACATACACTACCCCCACATAGGCTATCTATACACCCACCGTCTACTAGGGTTATATTACATACACTACCCCCACTATCCTATCTATACACCCACTGTCTACTAGGGTTATATTACATACACTACCCCCATATATCCTATCTATACACCCACAGTCCACTAGGGTTATATTACATACACTACCCCCATATATTCTATCTATACACCCACTGTCTACTAGAGTTATATTACATACACTACCCCCACATAGGCTATTTATACACCCACTGTCTACTAGGGTTATATTACATACACTACCCCCACATAGGCTATCTATACACTCACTGTCTACTAGGGTTATGTTACATATGTTACCTACACTACCCCCATATAGGCTATCTATACACCCACTGTCTACTAGGGTTATATTACATACACTACCCCCACATAGGCTATCTATACACCCACTGTCTACTAGGGTTATATTACATACACTACCCCCCCATATAGGCTACCTATACACCCACTGTCTACAAGGGTTATATTACATACACTACCCCCATATATCCTATCTATACACCCACTGTCTACTAGGGTTATATTACATACACTACCCCCATATATCCTATCTATACACCCACTGTCTACTAGGGTTATATTACATACACTACCACCATATATGCTATCTATACACCCACAGTCTACTAGGGTTATATTAAATACCCTACCACCATATATCCTATCTATACACCCACTGTCTACTACGGTTATATTACATACAATACCCCCACATATCCTATCTATACACCCACTGTCTACTAGGGTTATATTACATACACTACCCACATATATCCTATCTATTCACCCACTGTCTACTACGGTTATATTACATACACTACCCCCACATATCCTACCTATATACCCACTGTCTACTAGGGTTATATTACATACACTACCCCCACATATCCTATCTATACACCCACTGTCTACTAGGGTTTTATTACATACACTACCACCATATAGGCTATCTATACACCCACTGTCTACTAGGTTTATATTACATACACTACCACCATATATCCTATCTATACAACCACTGTCTACTACGGTTATATTACATACACTACCCCCACATATCCTATCTATACACCCACTGTCTACTAGGGTTATATTACATACACTACCCCCATATATCATATCTATACACCCACTGTCTACTAGGGTTATATTACATACACTACCCCCATATATCCTATCTATACACCCACTGTCTACTAGGGTTATATTACATACACTACCCCCATATATCCTATCTATACACCCACTGTCTACTAGGGTTATATTACATACACTACCCCCACATAGGCTATCTATACACCCACCGTCTACTAGGGTTATAGTACATACACTACCCCCACATATCCTATCTATACACCCACTGTCTACTAGGGTTATATTACATATGTTACCTACACTACCCCCATATAAGCTATCTATACACCCACTGTCTACTACGGTTATATTACATACACTACCCCCACATATCCTATCTATACACCCACTGTCTACTAGGGTTATATTACATACACTACCCCCATATATCATATCTATACACCCACTGTCTACTAGGGTTATATTACATACACTACCCCCACATATCCTATCTATACACCCACTGTCTACTAGGGTTATATTACATACACTACCCACATATATCCTATCTATTCACCCACTGTCTACTACGGTTATATTACATACACTACCCCCACATATCCTATCTATACACCCACTGTCTACTAGGGTTATATTACATACACTACCCCCACATATCCTATCTATACACCCACTGTCTACTAGGGTTTTATTACATACTCTACCACCATATAGGCTATCTATACACCCACTGTCTACTAGGTTTATATTACATACACTACCACCATATATCCTATCTATACACCCACTGTCTACTACGGTTATATTACATACACTACCCCCACATATCCTATCTATACACCCACTGTCTACTAGGGTTATATTACATACACTACCCCCATATATCATATCTATACACCCACTGTCTACTAGGGTTATATTACATACACTACCCCCATATATCCTATCTATACACCCACTGTCTACTAGGGTTATATTACATACACTACCCCCATATATCCTATCTATACACCCACTGTCTACTAGGGTTATATTACATACACTACCCCCACATAGGCTATCTATACACCCACCTTCTACTAGGGTTATAGTACATACACTACCCCCACATATCCTATCTATACACCCACTGTCTACTAGGGTTATATTACATATGTTACCTACACTACCCCCATATAAGCTATCTATACACCCACTGTCTACTACGGTTATATTACATACACTACCCCCACATTTCCTATCTATACACCCACTGTCTACTAGGGTTATATTACATACACTACCCCCATATATCATATCTATACACCCACTGTCTACTAGGGTTATATTACATACACTACCCCCATATATCCTATCTATACACCCACTGTCTACTAGGGTTATATTACATACACTACCCCCATATATCCTATCTATACACCCACTGTCTACTAGGGTTATATTACATACACTACCCCCACATAGGCTATCTATACACCCACCGTCTACTAGGGTTATAGTACATACACTACCCCCACATATCCTATCTATACAACCACTGTCTACTAGGGTTACATTACATACACTACCCCCATATAGGCTATCTATACACACACTGTCTACTAGTGTTATATTATATACACTACCCCCACATAGGCTATCTATACACCCACTGTCTACTAGCGTTATATTACATACACTACCCCCATATAGGCTATCTATACGCCCACTGTCTACTAGTGTTATATTACATACACTACCCCCACATATTCTATCTATACACCCACTGTCTACTAGGGTTATATTACATACACTACCCCCACATAGCCTATCTATACACCCACTGTCTACTAGGGTTATAGTACATACACAACCCCCACATAGGCTATCTATACACCCACTGTCTACTAGTGTTATATTACATACACTACCCCCACATAGGCTATCTGTACACCCACTGTCTACTAGGGTTATATTACATACACTACCCCCATATATCATATCTATACACCCACTGTCTACTAGGGTTATATTAAATACACTACCCCCATATATCCTATCTATACACCCACTGTCTACTAGGGTTATATTACATACACTACCCCCATATATCCTATCTATACACCCACTGTCTACTACGGTTATATTACATACACTACCCCCATATATCCTATCTATACACCCACTGTCTACTAGGGTTATATTACATACACTACCCCCACATAGGCTATCTATACACCCACCGTCTACTAGGGTTATATAACATACACTACCCCCATATATCCTATCTATACACCCACTGTCTACTACGGTTATATTACATACACTACCCCCATATATCCTATCTATACACCCACTGTCTACTAGGGTTATATTACATACACTACCACCACATAGGCTATCTATACACCCACTGTCTACTAGGGTTATGTTACATATCTTACCTACACTACCCCCATATAGGCTATCTATACACCCACTGTCTACTAGGGTTATATTACATACACTACCCCCACATAGGCTATCTATACACCCACTGTCTACTAGGGTAATATTACATACACTACCCCCACATATATCCTATCTATACACCCACTGTCTACTAGGGTTATATTACATAGACTACCCCCATATATCCTATCTATACATCCACTGTCTACTAGAGTTATATTACATACACTACCCCCACATAGGCTATCTATACACCCACCGTCTACTAGGGTTATATTACATACACTACCCCCACTATCCTATCTATACACCCACTGTCTACTAGGGTTATATTACATACACTACCCCCATATATCCTATCTATACACCCACAGTCCACTAGGGTTATATTACATACACTACCCCCATATATTCTATCTATACACCCACTGTCTACTAGAGTTATATTACATACACTACCCCCACATAGGCTATTTATACACCCACTGTCTACTAGGGTTATATTACATACACTACCCCCACATAGGCTATCTATACACTCACTGTCTACTAGGGTTATGTTACATATGTTACCTACACTACCCCCATATAGGCTATCTATACACCCACTGTCTACTAGGGTTATATTACATACACTACCCCCACATAGGCTATCTATACACCCACTGTCTACTAGGGTTATATTACATACACTACCCCCCCATATAGGCTACCTATACACCCACTGTCTACAAGGGTTATATTACATACACTACCCCCATATATCCTATCTATACACCCACTGTCTACTAGGGTTATATTACATACACTACCCCCATATATCCTATCTATACACCCACTGTCTACTAGGGTTATATTACATACACTACCACCATATATGCTATCTATACACCCACAGTCTACTAGGGTTATATTAAATACCCTACCACCATATATCCTATCTATACACCCACTGTCTACTACGGTTATATTACATACAATACCCCCACATATCCTATCTATACACCCACTGTCTACTAGGGTTATATTACATACACTACCCACATATATCCTATCTATTCACCCACTGTCTACTACGGTTATATTACATACACTACCCCCACATATCCTACCTATATACCCACTGTCTACTAGGGTTATATTACATACACTACCCCCACATATCCTATCTATACACCCACTGTCTACTAGGGTTTTATTACATACACTACCACCATATAGGCTATCTATACACCCACTGTCTACTAGGTTTATATTACATACACTACCACCATATATCCTATCTATACAACCACTGTCTACTACGGTTATATTACATACACTACCCCCACATATCCTATCTATACACCCACTGTCTACTAGGGTTATATTACATACACTACCCCCATATATCATATCTATACACCCACTGTCTACTAGGGTTATATTACATACACTACCCCCATATATCCTATCTATACACCCACTGTCTACTAGGGTTATATTACATACACTACCCCCATATATCCTATCTATACACCCACTGTCTACTAGGGTTATATTACATACACTACCCCCACATAGGCTATCTATACACCCACCGTCTACTAGGGTTATAGTACATACACTACCCCCACATATCCTATCTATACACCCACTGTCTACTAGGGTTATATTACATATGTTACCTACACTATCCCCATATAAGCTATCTATACACCCACTGTCTACTACGGTTATATTACATACACTACCCCCACATATCCTATCTATACACCCACTGTCTACTAGGGTTATATTACATACACTACCCCCATATATCATATCTATACACCCACTGTCTACTAGGGTTATATTACATACACTACCCCCACATATCCTATCTATACACCCACTGTCTACTAGGGTTATATTACATACACTACCCACATATATCCTATCTATTCACCCACTGTCTACTACGGTTATATTACATACACTACCCCCACATATCCTATCTATACACCCACTGTCTACTAGGGTTATATTACATACACTACCCCCACATATCCTATCTATACACCCACTGTCTACTAGGGTTTTATTACATACTCTACCACCATATAGGCTATCTATACACCCACTGTCTACTAGGTTTATATTACATACACTACCACCATATATCCTATCTATACACCCACTGTCTACTACGGTTATATTACATACACTACCCCCACATATCCTATCTATACACCCACTGTCTACTAGGGTTATATTACATACACTACCCCCATATATCATATCTATACACCCACTGTCTACTAGGGTTATATTACATACACTACCCCCATATATCCTATCTATACACCCACTGTCTACTAGGGTTATATTACATACACTACCCCCATATATCCTATCTATACACCCACTGTCTACTAGGGTTATATTACATACACTACCCCCACATAGGCTATCTATACACCCACCTTCTACTAGGGTTATAGTACATACACTACCCCCACATATCCTATCTATACACCCACTGTCTACTAGGGTTATATTACATATGTTACCTACACTACCCCCATATAAGCTATCTATACACCCACTGTCTACTACGGTTATATTACATACACTACCCCCACATTTCCTATCTATACACCCACTGTCTACTAGGGTTATATTACATACACTACCCCCATATATCATATCTATACACCCACTGTCTACTAGGGTTATATTACATACACTACCCCCATATATCCTATCTATACACCCACTGTCTACTAGGGTTATATTACATACACTACCCCCATATATCCTATCTATACACCCACTGTCTACTAGGGTTATATTACATACACTACCCCCACATAGGCTATCTATACACCCACCGTCTACTAGGGTTATAGTACATACACTACCCCCACATATCCTATCTATACAACCACTGTCTACTAGGGTTACATTACATACACTACCCCCATATAGGCTATCTATACACACACTGTCTACTAGTGTTATATTATATACACTACCCCCACATAGGCTATCTATACACCCACTGTCTACTAGCGTTATATTACATACACTACCCCCATATAGGCTATCTATACGCCCACTGTCTACTAGTGTTATATTACATACACTACCCCCACATATTCTATCTATACACCCACTGTCTACTAGGGTTATATTACATACACTACCCCCACATAGCCTATCTATACACCCACTGTCTACTAGGGTTATAGTACATACACAACCCCCACATAGGCTATCTATACACCCACTGTCTACTAGTGTTATATTACATACACTACCCCCACATAGGCTATCTGTACACCCACTGTCTACTAGGGTTATATTACATACACTACCCCCATATATCATATCTATACACCCACTGTCTACTAGGGTTATATTAAATACACTACCCCCATATATCCTATCTATACACCCACTGTCTACTAGGGTTATATTACATACACTACCCCCATATATCCTATCTATACACCCACTGTCTACTACGGTTATATTACATACACTACCCCCATATATCCTATCTATACACCCACTGTCTACTAGGGTTATATTACATACACTACCCCCACATAGGCTATCTATACACCCACCGTCTACTAGGGTTATATAACATACACTACCCCCATATATCCTATCTATACACCCACTGTCTACTAGGATTATATTACATACACTACCCCCACATAGGCTATCTATACACCCACTGTTTACTAGGGTTATATTACATACACTACACCCACATAGGGTATCTATACAACCACTGTCTACTAGGGTTATGTTACATATGTTGCCTACACTACCCCCATATAGGCTATCTATACACCCACTGTCTACTAGGGTTATGTTACATACACTACCCCCCCCATATAGGCTATCTATACACCCACTGTCTACTAGGGTTATATTACATACACTACCCCCATATATCCTATCTATACACCCACAGTGTACTAGGGTTATATTACATACACTACCACCATATAGGCTATCTATACACCCACAGTCTACTAGGGTTATATTACATACACTACCACCATATATCCTATATATACACCCACTGTCTACTAGGGTTATATTACATACACTACCCCCATATATCCTATCTATACACCCACTGTCTACTAGGGTTATATTACATACACTACCCCCATATATCCTATCTATACACCCACTGTCTACTAGGGTTATATTACATAGACTACCCCCATATATTCTATCTATACACCCACTGTCTACTAGAGTTATATTACATACACTACCCCCACATAGGCTATCTATACACCCACTGTCTACTAGGGTTATATTAGATACACTACCCCCACTATCCTATCTATACACCCACTGTCTACTAGGGTTATATTACATACACTACCCCCATATATCCTATCTATACACCCACAGTCTACTAGGGTTATATTACATACACTACCCCCATATATTCTATCTATACACCCACTGTCTACTAGAGTTATATTACATACACTACCCCCACATAGGCTATTTATACACCCACTGTCTACTAGGGTTATATTACATACACTACCCCCACATAGGCTATCTATACACTCACTGTCTACTAGGGTTATGTTACATATGTTACCTACACTACCCCCATATAGGCTATCTACACACCCACTGTCTACTAGGGTTATATTACATACACTACCCCCACATAGGCTATCTATACACCCACTGTCTACTAGGGTTATATTACATACACTACCCCCCCATATAGGCTACCTATACACCCACTGTCTACTAGGGTTATATTACATACACTACCCCCATATATCCTATCTATACACCCACTGTCTACTAGGGTTATATTACATACACTACCCCCATATATCCTATCTATACACCCACTGTCTACTAGGGTTATATTACATACACTACCACCATATATGCTATCTATACACCCACAGTCTACTAGGGTTATATTACATACCCTACCACCATATATCCTATCTTTACACCCACTGTCTACTACGGTTATATTACATACACTACCCCCACATATCCTATCTATACACCCACTGTCTACTAGGGTTATATTACATACACTACCCACATATATCCTATCTATACACCCACTGTCTACTACGGTTATATTACATACACTACCCCCACATATCCTATCTATACACCCACTGTCTACTAGGGTTATATTACATACACTACCCCCACATATCCTATCTATACACCCACTGTCTACTAGGGTTTTATTACATACACTACCACCATATAGGCTATCTATACACCCACTGTCTACTAGGGTTATATTACATACACTACCACCATATATCCTATCTATACACCCACTGTCTACTACGGTTATATTACATACACTACCCCCACATATCCTATCTATACACCCACTGTCTACTAGGGTTATATTACATACACTACCCCCATATATCATATCTATACACCCACTGTCTACTAGGGTTATATTACATACACTACCCCCATATATCCTATCTATACACCCACTGTCTACTAGGGTTATATTACATACACTACCCCCATATATCCTATCTATACACCCACTGTCTACTAGGGTTATATTACATACACTACCCCCACATAGGCTATCTATACACCCACCGTCTACTAGGGTTATAGTACATACACTACCCCCACATATCCTATCTATACACCCACTGTCTACTAGGGTTATATTACATACACTACCCCCACATAGGCTATCTATACACCCACTGTCTACTAGTGTTATATTACATACACTACCCCCACATAGGCTATCTATACTCCCACTGTCTACTAGGGTTATATTACATACACTACCCCCACATAGCCTATCTATACACCCACTGTCTACTAGGGTTATAGTACATACACTACCCCCACATAGCCTATCTATACACCCACTGTCTACTAGGGTTATAGTACATACAATACCCCCACATAGGCTATCTATACACCCACTGTCTACTAGTGTTATATTACATACACTACCCCCACATAGGCTATCTATACACCCACTGTATACTAGGGTTATATTACAGACACTACCCCCACATAGGCTATCTATACACCCACTGTCTACTAGGGTTATAGTACATACACTACCCCCATATATCCTATCTATACACCCACTGTCTACTAGGGTTATATTACATATGTTACCTACACTACCCCCATATAGGCTATCTATACACCCAATGTCTACTAGGGTTATATTACATACACTACCCCCATATATCCTATCTATACACCCACTGTCTACTAGGGTTTTATTACATACACTACCACCATATAGGCTATCTATACACCCACTGTCTACTAGGGTTATATTACATACACTACCACCATATATTCTATCTATACACCCACTGTCTACTACGGTTATATTACATACACTACCCCCACATATCCTATCTATACACCCACTGTCTACTAGGGTTATATTACATACACTACCCCCATATATCATATCTATACACCCACTGTCTACTAGGGTTATATTACATACACTACCCCCATATATCCTATCTATACACCCACTGTCTACTAGGGTTATATTACATACACTACCCCATATATCCTATCTATACACCCACTGTCTACTAGGGTTATATTACATACACTACCCCCACATAGGCTATCTATACACCCACCGTCTACTAGGGTTATAGTACATACACTACCCCCACATATCCTATCTATACACCCACTGTCTACTAGGGTTACATTACATACACTACCCCCATATAGGCTATCTATACACACACTGTCTACTAGTGTTATATTACATACACTACCCCCACATAGGCTATCTATACACCCACTGTCTACTAGCGTTATATTACATACACTACCCCCATCTAGGCTATCTATACACCCACTGTCTACTAGTGTTATATTACATACACTACCCCCACATATTCTATCTATACACCCACTGTCTACTAGGGTTATATTACATACACTACCCCCACATAGGCTATCTATACACCCACTGTCTACTAGGGTTATATTACATACACTACCCCCACATAGCCTATCTATACACCCACTGTCTACTAGGGTTATAGTACATACACTACCCCCACATAGGCTATCTATACACCCACTGTCTACTAGTGTTATATTACATACACTACCCCCACATAGGCTATCTGTACACCCACTGTCTACTAGGGTTATATTACATACACTACCCCCATATATCATATCTATACACCCACTGTCTACTAGGGTTATATTAAATACACTACCCCCATATATCCTATCTATACACCCACTGTCTACTAGGGTTATATTACATACACTACCACCATATAGGCTATCTATACACCCACTGTCTACTAGGGTTATATTACATACACGACCCCCACATAGGCTATCTATACATCCACCGTCTACTAGGGTTATATAACATACACTACCCCCACATAGGCTATCTATACATCCACCGTCTACTAGGGTTATATAACATACACTACCCCCATATATCCTATCTATACACCCACTGTCTACTAGGATTATATTACATACACTACCCCCACATAGGCTATCTATACATCCACCGTCTACTAGGGTTATATAACATACACTACCCCCATATATCCTATCTATACACCCACTGTCTACTAGGATTATATTACATACACTACCCCCACATAGGCTATCTATACACCCACTGTTTACTAGGGTTATATTACATACACTACACCCACATAGGGTATCTATACAACCACTGTCTACTAGGGTTATGTTACATATGTTGCCTACACTACCCCCATATAGGCTATCTATACACCCACTGTCAACTAGGGTTATGTTACATACACTACCCCCCCATATAGGCTATCTATACACCCACTGTCTACTAGGGTTATATTACATACACTACCCCCATATATCCTATCTATACACCCACAGTGTACTAGGGTTATATTACATACACTACCACCATATATCCTATATATACACCCACTGTCTACTAGGGTTATATTACATACACTACCCCCATATATCCTATCTATACTGCCACCGTCTACTAGGGTTATAGTACATACACTACCCCCACATATCCTATCTATACACCCACTGTCTACTAGGGTTACATTACATACACTACCCCCATATAGGCTATCTATACACACACTGTCTACTAGTGTTATATTACATACACTACCCCCACATAGGCTATCTATACACCCACTGTCTACTAGCGTTATATTACATACACTACCCCCATATAGGCTATCTATACACCCACTGTCTACTAGTGTTATATTACATACACTACCCCCACATATTCTATCTATACACCCACTGTCTACTAGGGTTATATTACATACACTACCCCCACATATCCTATCTATACACCCACTGTCTACTAGGGTTATAGTACATACACTACCCCCACATAGGCTATCTATACACCCACTGTCTACTAGTGTTATATTACATACACTACCCCCACATATTCTATCTATACACCCACTGTCTACTAGGGTTATATTACATACACTACCCCCACATATCCTATCTATACACCCACTGTCTACTAGTGTTATATTACATACACTACCCCCACATAGGCTATCTGTACACCCACTGTCTACTAGGGTTATATTACATAGACTACCCCCATATATCATATCTATACACCCACTGTCTACTAGGGTTATATTAAATACACTACCCCCATATATCCTATCTATACACCCACTGTCTACTAGTGTTATATTACATACACTACCCCCATATATCCTATCTATACACCCACTGTCTACTACGGTTATATTACATACACTACCCCCATATAGGCTATCTATACACCCACTGTCTACTAGGGTTATATTACATACACTACCCCCCCATATAGGCTACCTATACACCCACTGTCTACTAGGGTTATATTACATACACTACCCCCATATATCCTATCTATACACCCACTGTCTACTAGGGTTATATTACATACACTACCCCCATATATCCTATCTATACACCCACTGTCTACTAGGGTTATATTACATACACTACCACCATATATGCTATCTATACACCCACAGTCTACTAGGGTTATATTACATACCCTACCACCATATATCCTATCTTTACACCCACTGTCTACTACGGTTATATTACATACACTACCCCCACATATCCTATCTATACACCCACTGTCTACTAGGGTTATATTACATACACTACCCACATATATCCTATCTATACACCCACTGTCTACTACGGTTATATTACATACACTACCCCCACATATCCTATCTATACACCCACTGTCTACTAGGGTTATATTACATACACTACCCCCACATATCCTATCTATACACCCACTGTCTACTAGGGTTTTATTACATACACTACCACCATATAGGCTATCTATACACCCACTGTCTACTAGGGTTATATTACATACACTACCACCATATATCCTATCTATACACCCACTGTCTACTACGGTTATATTACATACACTACCCCCACATATCCTATCTATACACCCACTGTCTACTAGGGTTATATTACATACACTACCCCCATATATCATATCTATACACCCACTGTCTACTAGGGTTATATTACATACACTACCCCCATATATCCTATCTATACACCCACTGTCTACTAGGGTTATATTACATACACTACCCCCATATATCCTATCTATACACCCACTGTCTACTAGGGTTATATTACATACACTACCCCCACATAGGCTATCTATACACCCACCGTCTACTAGGGTTATAGTACATACACTACCCCCACATATCCTATCTATACACCCACTGTCTACTAGGGTTATATTACATACACTACCCCCACATAGGCTATCTATACACCCACTGTCTACTAGTGTTATATTACATACACTACCCCCACATAGGCTATCTATACTCCCACTGTCTACTAGGGTTATATTACATACACTACCCCCACATAGCCTATCTATACACCCACTGTCTACTAGGGTTATAGTACATACACTACCCCCACATAGCCTATCTATACACCCACTGTCTACTAGGGTTATAGTACATACAATACCCCCACATAGGCTATCTATACACCCACTGTCTACTAGTGTTATATTACATACACTACCCCCACATAGGCTATCTATACACCCACTGTATACTAGGGTTATATTACAGACACTACCCCCACATAGGCTATCTATACACCCACTGTCTACTAGGGTTATAGTACATACACTACCCCCATATATCCTATCTATACACCCACTGTCTACTAGGGTTATATTACATATGTTACCTACACTACCCCCATATAGGCTATCTATACACCCAATGTCTACTAGGGTTATATTACATACACTACCCCCATATATCCTATCTATACACCCACTGTCTACTAGGGTTTTATTACATACACTACCACCATATAGGCTATCTATACACCCACTGTCTACTAGGGTTATATTACATACACTACCACCATATATTCTATCTATACACCCACTGTCTACTACGGTTATATTACATACACTACCCCCACATATCCTATCTATACACCCACTGTCTACTAGGGTTATATTACATACACTACCCCCATATATCATATCTATACACCCACTGTCTACTAGGGTTATATTACATACACTACCCCCATATATCCTATCTATACACCCACTGTCTACTAGGGTTATATTACATACACTACCCCATATATCCTATCTATACACCCACTGTCTACTAGGGTTATATTACATACACTACCCCCACATAGGCTATCTATACACCCACCGTCTACTAGGGTTATAGTACATACACTACCCCCACATATCCTATCTATACACCCACTGTCTACTAGGGTTACATTACATACACTACCCCCATATAGGCTATCTATACACACACTGTCTACTAGTGTTATATTACATACACTACCCCCACATAGGCTATCTATACACCCACTGTCTACTAGCGTTATATTACATACACTACCCCCATCTAGGCTATCTATACACCCACTGTCTACTAGTGTTATATTACATACACTACCCCCACATATTCTATCTATACACCCACTGTCTACTAGGGTTATATTACATACACTACCCCCACATAGGCTATCTATACACCCACTGTCTACTAGGGTTATATTACATACACTACCCCCACATAGCCTATCTATACACCCACTGTCTACTAGGGTTATAGTACATACACTACCCCCACATAGGCTATCTATACACCCACTGTCTACTAGTGTTATATTACATACACTACCCCCACATAGGCTATCTGTACACCCACTGTCTACTAGGGTTATATTACATACACTACCCCCATATATCATATCTATACACCCACTGTCTACTAGGGTTATATTAAATACACTACCCCCATATATCCTATCTATACACCCACTGTCTACTAGGGTTATATTACATACACTACCACCATATAGGCTATCTATACACCCACTGTCTACTAGGGTTATATTACATACACGACCCCCACATAGGCTATCTATACATCCACCGTCTACTAGGGTTATATAACATACACTACCCCCACATAGGCTATCTATACATCCACCGTCTACTAGGGTTATATAACATACACTACCCCCATATATCCTATCTATACACCCACTGTCTACTAGGATTATATTACATACACTACCCCCACATAGGCTATCTATACATCCACCGTCTACTAGGGTTATATAACATACACTACCCCCATATATCCTATCTATACACCCACTGTCTACTAGGATTATATTACATACACTACCCCCACATAGGCTATCTATACACCCACTGTTTACTAGGGTTATATTACATACACTACACCCACATAGGGTATCTATACAACCACTGTCTACTAGGGTTATGTTACATATGTTGCCTACACTACCCCCATATAGGCTATCTATACACCCACTGTCAACTAGGGTTATGTTACATACACTACCCCCCCATATAGGCTATCTATACACCCACTGTCTACTAGGGTTATATTACATACACTACCCCCATATATCCTATCTATACACCCACAGTGTACTAGGGTTATATTACATACACTACCACCATATATCCTATATATACACCCACTGTCTACTAGGGTTATATTACATACACTACCCCCATATATCCTATCTATACTGCCACCGTCTACTAGGGTTATAGTACATACACTACCCCCACATATCCTATCTATACACCCACTGTCTACTAGGGTTACATTACATACACTACCCCCATATAGGCTATCTATACACACACTGTCTACTAGTGTTATATTACATACACTACCCCCACATAGGCTATCTATACACCCACTGTCTACTAGCGTTATATTACATACACTACCCCCATATAGGCTATCTATACACCCACTGTCTACTAGTGTTATATTACATACACTACCCCCACATATTCTATCTATACACCCACTGTCTACTAGGGTTATATTACATACACTACCCCCACATATCCTATCTATACACCCACTGTCTACTAGGGTTATAGTACATACACTACCCCCACATAGGCTATCTATACACCCACTGTCTACTAGTGTTATATTACATACACTACCCCCACATATTCTATCTATACACCCACTGTCTACTAGGGTTATATTACATACACTACCCCCACATATCCTATCTATACACCCACTGTCTACTAGTGTTATATTACATACACTACCCCCACATAGGCTATCTGTACACCCACTGTCTACTAGGGTTATATTACATAGACTACCCCCATATATCATATCTATACACCCACTGTCTACTAGGGTTATATTAAATACACTACCCCCATATATCCTATCTATACACCCACTGTCTACTAGTGTCATATTACATACACTACCCCCATATATCCTATCTATACACCCACTGTCTACTACGGTTATATTACATACACTACCCCCATATAGGCTATCTATACACCAACTGTCTACTAGGGTTATATTACATACACTACCCCCACATAGGCTATCTATACACCCAACGTCTACTAGGGTTATATTACATACACTACCCCCACATAGGCTATCTATACACCCACTGTCTACTAGGGTTATATTACATACACTACCCCCACATAGGCTATCTATACACCCAACGTCTACTAGGGTTATATAACATACACTACCCCCATATATCCTATCTATACACCCACTGTCTACTAGGATTATATTACATACACTACCCCCACATAGGCTATCTATACACCCACTGTTTACTAGGGTTATATTACATACACTACACCCACATAGGGTATCTATACAACCACTGTCTACTAGGGTTATGTTACATATGTTGCCTACACTACCCCCACATAGGCTATCTATACACCCACTGTTTACTAGGGTTATATTACATACACTACACCCACATAGGCTATCTATACAACCACTGTCTACTAGGGTTATGTTACATATGTTGCCTACACTACCCCCTTATAGGCTATCTATACACCCACTGTCTACTAGCGTTATGTTACATACACTACCACCATATATCCTATATATACACCCACTGTCTACTAGGGTTATATTACATACACTACCCCCATATATCCTATCTATACACCCACTGTCTACTAGGGTTATATTACATACACTACCCCCATATATCCTATCTATACACCCACTGTCTACTAGGGTTATATTACATACACTACCCCCATATATTCTATCTATACACCCACTGTCTACTAGAGTTATATTACATACACTACCACCACATAGGCTATCTATACACCCACTGTCTACTAGGGTTATGTTACATATCTTACCTACACTACCCCCATATAGGCTATCTATACACCCACTGTCTACTAGGGTTATATTACATACACTACCCCCACATAGGCTATCTATACACCCACTGTCTACTAGGGTAATATTACATACACTACCCCCACATATATCCTATCTATACACCCACTGTCTACTAGGGTTATATTACATAGACTACCCCCATATATCCTATCTATACATCCACTGTCTACTAGAGTTATATTACATACACTACCCCCACATAGGCTATCTATACACCCACCGTCTACTAGGGTTATATTACATACACTACCCCCAATATCCTATCTATACACCCACTGTCTACTAGGGTTATATTACATACACTACCCCCATATATCCTATCTATACACCCACAGTCCACTAGGGTTATATTACATACACTACCCCCATATATTCTATCTATACACCCACTGTCTACTAGAGTTATATTACATACACTACCCCCACATAGGCTATTTATACACCCACTGTCTACTAGGGTTATATTACATACACTACCCCCACATAGGCTATCTATACACTCACTGTCTACTAGGGTTATGTTACATATGTTACCTACACTACCCCCATATAGGCTATCTATACACCCACTGTCTACTAGGGTTATATTACATACACTACCCCCACATAGGCTATCTATACACCCACTGTCTACTAGGGTTATATTACATACACTACCCCCCCATATAGGCTACCTATACACCCACTGTCTACAAGGGTTATATTACATACACTACCCCCATATATCCTATCTATACACCCACTGTCTACTAGGGTTATATTACATACACTACCCCCATATATCCTATCTATACACCCACTGTCTACTAGGGTTATATTACATACACTACCACCATATATGCTATCTATACACCCACAGTCTACTAGGGTTATATTAAATACCCTACCACCATATATCCTATCTATACACCCACTGTCTACTACGGTTATATTACATACAATACCCCCACATATCCTATCTATACACCCACTGTCTACTAGGGTTATATTACATACACTACCCACATATATCCTATCTATTCACCCACTGTCTACTACGGTTATATTACATACACTACCCCCACATATCCTATCTATATACCCACTGTCTACTAGGGTTATATTACATACACTACCCCCACATATCCTATCTATACACCCACTGTCTACTAGGGTTTTATTACATACACTACCACCATATAGGCTATCTATACACCCACTGTCTACTAGGTTTATATTACATACACTACCACCATATATCCTATCTATACAACCACTGTCTACTACGGTTATATTACATACACTACCCCCACATATCCTATCTATACACCCACTGTCTACTAGGGTTATATTACATACACTACCCCCATATATCATATCTATACACCCACTGTCTACTAGGGTTATATTACATACACTACCCCCATATATCCTATCTATACACCCACTGTCTACTAGGGTTATATTACATACACTACCCCCATATATCCTATCTATACACCCACTGTCTACTAGGGTTATATTACATACACTACCCCCACATAGGCTATCTATACACCCACCGTCTACTAGGGTTATAGTACATACACTACCCCCACATATCCTATCTATACACCCACTGTCTACTAGGGTTATATTACATATGTTACCTACACTACCCCCATATAAGCTATCTATACACCCACTGTCTACTACGGTTATATTACATACACTACCCCCACATATCCTATCTATACACCCACTGTCTACTAGGGTTATATTACATACACTACCCCCATATATCATATCTATACACCCACTGTCTACTAGGGTTATATTACATACACTACCCCCACATATCCTATCTATACACCCACTGTCTACTAGGGTTATATTACATACACTACCCACATATATCCTATCTATTCACCCACTGTCTACTACGGTTATATTACATACACTACCCCCACATATCCTATCTATACACCCACTGTCTACTAGGGTTATATTACATACACTACCCCCACATATCCTATCTATACACCCACTGTCTACTAGGGTTTTATTACATACTCTACCACCATATAGGCTATCTATACACCCACTGTCTACTAGGTTTATATTACATACACTACCACCATATATCCTATCTATACACCCACTGTCTACTACGGTTATATTACATACACTACCCCCACATATCCTATCTATACACCCACTGTCTACTAGGGTTATATTACATACACTACCCCCATATATCATATCTATACACCCACTGTCTACTAGGGTTATATTACATACACTACCCCCATATATCCTATCTATACACCCACTGTCTACTAGGGTTATATTACATACACTACCCCCATATATCCTATCTATACACCCCCTGTCTACTAGGGTTATATTACATACACTACCCCCACATAGGCTATCTATACACCCACCTTCTACTAGGGTTATAGTACATACACTACCCCCACATATCCTATCTATACACCCACTGTCTACTAGGGTTATATTACATATGTTACCTACACTACCCCCATATAAGCTATCTATACACCCACTGTCTACTACGGTTATATTACATACACTACCCCCACATATCCTATCTATACACCCACTGTCTACTAGGGTTATATTACATACACTACCCCCATATATCATATCTATACACCCACTGTCTACTAGGGTTATATTACATACACTACCCCCATATATCCTATCTATACACCCACTGTCTACTAGGGTTATATTACATACACTACCCCCATATATCCTATCTATACACCCACTGTCTACTAGGGTTATATTACATACACTACCCCCACATAGGCTATCTATACACCCACCGTCTACTAGGGTTATAGTACATACACTACCCCCACATATCCTATCTATACAACCACTGTCTACTAGGGTTACATTACATACACTACCCCCATATAGGCTATCTATACACACACTGTCTACTAGTGTTATATTACATACACTACCCCCACATAGGCTATCTATACACCCACTGTCTACTAGCGTTATATTACATACACTACCCCCATATAGGCTATCTATACACCCACTGTCTACTAGTGTTATATTACATACACTACCCTCACATATTCTATCTATACACCCACTGTCTACTAGGGTTATATTACATACACTACCCCCACATAGCCTATCTATACACCCACTGTCTACTAGGGTTATAGTACATACACAACCCCCACATAGGCTATCTATACACCCACTGTCTACTAGTGTTATATTACATACACTACCCCCACATAGGCTATCTGTACACCCACTGTCTACTAGGGTTATATTACATACACTACCCCCATATATCATATCTATACACCCACTGTCTACTAGGGTTATATTAAATACACTACCCCCATATATCCTATCTATACACCCACTGTCTACTAGGGTTATATTACATACACTACCCCCATATATCCTATCTATACACCCACTGTCTACTACGGTTATATTACATACACTACCCCCATATATCCTATCTATACACCCACTGTCTACTAGGGTTATATTACATACACTACCCCCACATAGGCTATCTATACACCCACCGTCTACTAGGGTTATATAACATACACTACCCCCATATATCCTATCTATACACCCACTGTCTACTAGGATTATATTACATACACTACCCCCACATAGGCTATCTATACACCCACTGTTTACTAGGGTTATATTACATACACTACACCCACATAGGGTATCTATACAACCACTGTCTACTAGGGTTATGTTACATATGTTGCCTACACTACCCCCATATAGGCTATCTATACACCCACTGTCTACTAGGGTTATGTTACATACACTACCCCCCCATATAGGCTATCTATACACCCACTGTCTACTAGGGTTATATTACATACACTACCCCCATATATCCTATCTATACACCCACAGTGTACTAGGGTTATATTACATACACTACCACCATATAGGCTATCTATACACCCACAGTCTACTAGGGTTATATTACATACACTACCACCATATATCCTATATATACACCCACTGTCTACTAGGGTTATATTACATACACTACCCCCATATATCCTATCTATACACCCACTGTCTACTAGGGTTATATTACATACACTACCCCCATATATCCTATCTATACACCCACTGTCTACTAGGGTTATATTACATAGACTACCCCCATATATTCTATCTATACACCCACTGTCTACTAGAGTTATATTACATACACTACCCCCACATAGGCTATCTATACACCCACTGTCTACTAGGGTTATATTAGATACACTACCCCCACTATCCTATCTATACACCCACTGTCTACTAGGGTTATATTACATACACTACCCCCATATATCCTATCTATACACCCACAGTCTACTAGGGTTATATTACATACACTACCCCCATATATTCTATCTATACACCCACTGTCTACTAGAGTTATATTACATACACTACCCCCACATAGGCTATTTATACACCCACTGTCTACTAGGGTTATATTACATACACTACCCCCACATAGGCTATCTATACACTCACTGTCTACTAGGGCTATGTTACATATGTTACCTACACTACCCCCATATAGGCTATCTACACACCCACTGTCTACTAGGGTTATATTACATACACTACCCCCACATAGGCTATCTATACACCCACTGTCTACTAGGGTTATATTACATACACTACCCCCCCATATAGGCTACCTATACACCCACTGTCTACTAGGGTTATATTACATACACTACCCCCATATATCCTATCTATACACCCACTGTCTACTAGGGTTATATTACAAACACTACCCCCATATATCCTATCTATACACCCACTGTCTACTAGGGTTATATTACATACACTACCACCATATATGCTATCTATACACCCACAGTCTACTAGGGTTATATTACATACCCTACCACCATATATCCTATCTTTACACCCACTGTCTACTACGGTTATATTACATACACTACCCCCACATATCCTATCTATACACCCACTGTCTACTAGGGTTATATTACATACACTACCCACATATATCCTATCTATACACCCACTGTCTACTACGGTTATATTACATACACTACCCCCACATATCCTATCTATACACCCACTGTCTACTAGGGTTATATTACATACACTACCCCCACATATCCTATCTATACACCCACTGTCTACTAGGGTTTTATTACATACACTACCACCATATAGGCTATCTATACACCCACTGTCTACTAGGGTTATATTACATACACTACCACCATATATCCTATCTATACACCCACTGTCTACTACGGTTATATTACATACACTACCCCCACATATCCTATCTATACACCCACTGTCTACTAGGGTTATATTACATACACTACCCCCATATATCATATCTATACACCCACTGTCTACTAGGGTTATATTACATACACTACCCCCATATATCCTATCTATACACCCACTGTCTACTAGGGTTATATTACATACACTACCCCCATATATCCTATCTATACACCCACTGTCTACTAGGGTTATATTACATACACTACCCCCACATAGGCTATCTATACACCCACCGTCTACTAGGGTTATAGTACATACACTACCCCCACATATCCTATCTATACACCCACTGTCTACTAGGGTTATATTACATACACTACCCCCACATAGGCTATCTATACACCCACTGTCTACTAGTGTTATATTACATACACTACCCCCACATAGGCTATCTATACTCCCACTGTCTACTAGGGTTATATTACATACACTACCCCCACATAGCCTATCTATACACCCACTGTCTACTAGGGTTATAGTACATACACTACCCCCACATAGCCTATCTATACACCCACTGTCTACTAGGGTTATAGTACATACAATACCCCCACATAGGCTATCTATACACCCACTGTCTACTAGTGTTATATTACATACACTACCCCCACATAGGCTATCTATACACCCACTGTATACTTGGGTTATATTACAGACACTACCCCCACATAGGCTATCTATACACCCACTGTCTACTAGGGTTATAGTACATACACTACCCCCATATATCCTATCTATACACCCACTGTCTACTAGGGTTATATTACATATGTTACCTACACTACCCCCATATAGGCTATCTATACACCCAATGTCTACTAGGGTTATATTACATACACTACCCCCATATATCCTATCTATACACCCACTGTCTACTAGGGTTTTATTACATACACTACCACCATATAGGCTATCTATACACCCACTGTCTACTAGGGTTATATTACATACACTACCACCATATATTCTATCTATACACCCACTGTCTACTACGGTTATATTACATACACTACCCCCACATATCCTATCTATACACCCACTGTCTACTAGGGTTATATTACATACACTACCCCCATATATCATATCTATACACCCACTGTCTACTAGGGTTATATTACATACACTACCCCCATATATCCTATCTATACACCCACTGTCTACTAGGGTTATATTACATACACTACCCCATATATCCTATCTATACACCCACTGTCTACTAGGGTTATATTACATACACTACCCCCACATAGGCTATCTATACACCCACCGTCTACTAGGGTTATAGTACATACACTACCCCCACATATCCTATCTATACACCCACTGTCTACTAGGGTTACATTACATACACTACCCCCATATAGGCTATCTATACACACACTGTCTACTAGTGTTATATTACATACACTACCCCCACATAGGCTATCTATACACCCACTGTCTACTAGCGTTATATTACATACACTACCCCCATCTAGGCTATCTATACACCCACTGTCTACTAGTGTTATATTACATACACTACCCCCACATATTCTATCTATACACCCACTGTCTACTAGGGTTATATTACATACACTACCCCCACATAGGCTATCTATACACCCACTGTCTACTAGGGTTATATTACATACACTACCCCCACATAGCCTATCTATACACCCACTGTCTACTAGGGTTATAGTACATACACTACCCCCACATAGGCTATCTATACACCCACTGTCTACTAGTGTTATATTACATACACTACCCCCACATAGGCTATCTGTACACCCACTGTCTACTAGGGTTATATTACATACACTACCCCCATATATCATATCTATACACCCACTGTCTACTAGGGTTATATTAAATACACTACCCCCATATATCCTATCTATACACCCACTGTCTACTAGGGTTATATTACATACACTACCACCATATAGGCTATCTATACACCCACTGTCTACTAGGGTTATATTACATACACGACCCCCACATAGGCTATCTATACATCCACCGTCTACTAGGGTTATATAACATACACTACCCCCACATAGGCTATCTATACATCCACCGTCTACTAGGGTTATATAACATACACTACCCCCATATATCCTATCTATACACCCACTGTCTACTAGGATTATATTACATACACTACCCCCACATAGGCTATCTATACATCCACCGTCTACTAGGGTTATATAACATACACTACCCCCATATATCCTATCTATACACCCACTGTCTACTAGGATTATATTACATACACTACCCCCACATAGGCTATCTATACACCCACTGTTTACTAGGGTTATATTACATACACTACACCCACATAGGGTATCTATACAACCACTGTCTACTAGGGTTATGTTACATATGTTGCCTACACTACCCCCATATAGGCTATCTATACACCCACTGTCAACTAGGGTTATGTTACATACACTACCCCCCCATATAGGCTATCTATACACCCACTGTCTACTAGGGTTATATTACATACACTACCCCCATATATCCTATCTATACACCCACAGTGTACTAGGGTTATATTACATACACTACCACCATATATCCTATATATACACCCACTGTCTACTAGGGTTATATTACATACACTACCCCCATATATCCTATCTATACTGCCACCGTCTACTAGGGTTATAGTACATACACTACCCCCACATATCCTATCTATACACCCACTGTCTACTAGGGTTACATTACATACACTACCCCCACATAGGCTATCTATACACCCACTGTCTACTAGCGTTATATTACATACACTACCCCCATATAGGCTATCTATACACCCACTGTCTACTAGTGTTATATTACATACACTACCCCCACATATTCTATCTATACACCCACTTTCTACTAGGGTTATATTACATACACTACCCCCACATATCCTATCTATACACCCACTGTCTACTAGGGTTATAGTACATACACTACCCCCACATAGGCTATCTATACACCCACTGTCTACTAGTGTTATATTACATACACTACCCCCACATATTCTATCTATACACCCACTGTCTACTAGGGTTATATTACATACACTACCCCCACATATCCTATCTATACACCCACTGTCTACTAGTGTTATATTACATACACTACCCCCACATAGGCTATCTGTACACCCACTGTCTACTAGGGTTATATTACATAGACTACCCCCATATATCATATCTATACACCCACTGTCTACTAGGGTTATATTAAATACACTACCCCCATATATCCTATCTATACACCCACTGTCTACTAGTGTTATATTACATACACTACCCCCATATATCCTATCTATACACCCACTGTCTACTACGGTTATATTACATACACTACCCCCATATAGGCTATCTATACACCCACTGTCTACTAGGGTTATATTACATACACTACCCCCACATAGGCTATCTATACACCCAACGTCTACTAGGGTTATATTACATACACTACCCCCACATAGGCTATCTATACACCCACTGTCTACTAGGGTTATATTACATACACTACCCCCACATAGGCTATCTATACACCCAACGTCTACTAGGGTTATATAACATACACTACCCCCATATATCCTATCTATACACCCACTGTCTACTAGGATTATATTACATACACTACCCCCACATAGGCTATCTATACACCCACTGTTTACTAGGGTTATATTACATACACTACACCCACATAGGGTATCTATACAACCACTGTCTACTAGGGTTATGTTACATATGTTGCCTACACTACCCCCATATAGGCTATCTATACACCCACTGTCTACTAGGGTTATGTTACATACACTACCCCCCCATATAGGCTATCTATACACCCACTGTCTACTAGGGTTATATTACATACACTACCCCCATATATCCTATCTATACACCCACAGTGTACTAGGGTTATATTACATACACTACCACCATATAGGCTATCTATACACCCACAGTCTACTAGGGTTATATTACATACACTACCACCATATATCCTATATATACACCCACTGTCTACTAGGGTTATATTACATACACTACCCCCATATATCCTATCTATACACCCACTGTCTACTAGGGTTATATTACATACACTACCCCCATATATCCTATCTATACACCCACTGTCTACTAGGGTTATATTACATAGACTACCCCCATATATTCTATCTATACACCCACTGTCTACTAGAGTTATATTACATACACTACCCCCACATAGGCTATCTATACACCCACTGTCTACTAGGGTTATATTACATACACTACCCCCACTATCCTATCTATACACCCACTGTCTACTAGGGTTATATTACATACACTACCCCCATATATCCTATCTATACACCCACAGTCTACTAGGGTTATATTACATACACTACCCCCATATATTCTATCTATACACCCACTGTCTACTAGAGTTATATTACATACACTACCCCCACATAGGCTATTTATACACCCACTGTCTACTAGGGTTATATTACATACACTACCCCCACATAGGCTATCTATACACTCACTGTCTACTAGGGTTATGTTACATATGTTACCTACACTACCCCCATATAGGCTATCTATACACCCACTGTCTACTAGGGTTATATTACATACACTACCCCCACATAGGCTATCTATACACCCACTGTCTACTAGGGTTATATTACATACACTACCCCCCCATATAGGCTACCTATACACCCACTGTCTACTAGGGTTATATTACATACACTACCCCCATATATCCTATCTATACACCCACTGTCTACTAGGGTTATATTACATACACTACCCCCATATATCCTATCTATACACCCACTGTCTACTAGGGTTATATTACATACACTACCACCATATATGCTATCTATACACCCACAGTCTACTAGGGTTATATTACATACCCTACCACCATATATCCTATCTATACACCCACTGTCTACTACGGTTATATTACATACACTACCCCCACATATCCTATCTATACACCCACTGTCTACTAGGGTTATATTACATACACTACCCACATATATCCTATTTATACACCCACTGTCTACTACGGTTATATTACATACACTACCCCCACATATCCTATCTATACACCCACTGTCTACTAGGGTTATATTACATACACTACCACCACATAGGCTATCTATACTCCCACTGTCTACTAGGGTTATATTACATACACTACCCCCACATATCCTATCTATACACCCACTGTCTACTAGGGTTTTATTACATACACTACCACCACATAGGCTATCTATACTCCCACTGTCTACTAGGGTTATATTACATACACTACCCCCACATAGCCTATCTATACACCCACTGTCTACTAGGGTTATATTACATACACTAGCCCCATATAACCTATCTATACACCCACTGTCTACTAGGGTTATATTACATACACTAGCCCCATATAACCTATCTATACACCCACTGTCTACTATGGTTATATTACATACACTACCCCCATATAGGCTATCTATACACCCACTGGCTACTAGGGTTATATTACATACACTACCCCCATATAGCCTATCTATACACCCACTGACTACTAGGGTTATAGTACATACACTACCCCCATATATCCTATCTATACACCCACTGTCTACTAGGGTTATATTACATATGTTACCTACACTACCCCCATATAGGCTATCTATACACCCACTGTCTACTAGGGTTATATTACATACACTACCCCCATATATCCTATCTATACACCCACAGTCTACTAGGGTTATATTACATACACTACCCCCACATATCCTATCTATACACCCACTGTCTACTAGGGTTTTATTACATACACTACCACCATATAGGCTATCTATACACCCACTGTCTACTAGGGTTATATTTCATACACTACCACCATATATCCTATCTATACACCCACTGTCTACTACGGATATATTACATACACTACCCCCACATATCCTATCTATACACCCACTGTCTACTAGGGTTATATTACATACACTACCCCCATATATCATATCTATACACCCACTGTCTACTAGGGTTATATTACATACACTACCCCCATATATCCTATCTATACACCCACTGTCTACTAGGGTTATATTACATACACTACCCCCACATAGGCTATCTATACACCCACTGTCTACTAGGGTTATAGTACATACACTACCCCCACATATCCTATCTATACACCCACTGTCTACTAGGGTTACATTACATACACTACCCCCATATAGGCTATCTATACACACACTGTCTACTAGTGTTATATTACATACACTACCCCCACATAGGCTATCTATACACCCACTGTCTACTAGCGTTATATTACATACACTACCCCCATATAGGCTATCTATACACCCACTGTCTACTAGTGTTATATTACATACACTACCCCCACATATTCTATCTATACACCCACTGTCTACTAGGGTTATATTACATACACTACCCCCACATAGCCTATCTATACACCCACTGTCTACTAGGGTTATAGTACATACACTACCCCCACATAGGCTATCTATACACCCACTGTCTACTAGTGTTATATTACATACACTACCCCCACATAGGCTATCTGTACACCCACTGTCTACTAGGGTTATATTACATACACTACCCCCATATATCATATCTATACACCCACTGTCTACTAGGGTTATATTAAATACACTACCCCCATATATCCTATCTATACACCCACTGTCTACTAGGGTTATATTACATACACTACCCCCATATATCCTATCTATACACCCACTGTCTACTACGGTTATATTACATACACTACCCCCATATATCCTATCTATACACCCACAGTCTACTAGGGTTATATTACATACACTACCCCCACATAGGCTATCTATACACCCACCGTCTACTAGGGTTATATAACATACACTACCCCCATATATCCTATCTATACACCCACTGTCTACTAGGATTATATTACATACACTACCCCCACATAGGCTATATATACACCCACTGTTTACTAGGGTTATATTACATACACTACACCCACATAGGGTATCTATACAACCACTGTCTACTAGGGTTATGTTACATATGTTTCCTACACTACCCCCATATAGGCTATCTATACACCCACTGTCTACTAGGGTTATGTTACATACACTACCCCCCAATATAGGCTATCTATACACCCACTGTCTACTAGGGTTATATTACATACACTACCCCCATATATCCTATCTATACACCCACTGTCTACTAGGGTTATATTACATACACTACCACCATATAGGCTATCTATACACCCACTGTCTACTAGGGTTATATTACATACACTACCCCCACATAGGCTATCTATACACTCACTGTCTACTAGGGTTATGTTACATACACTACCCCCCCATATAGGCTATCTATACACCCACTGTCTACTAGGGTTATATTACATACACTACCCCCATATATCCTATCTATACACCCACAGTGTACTAGGGTTATATTACATACACTACCACCATATAGGCTATCTATACACCCACAGTCTACTAGGGTTATATTACATACACTACCACCATATAGGCTATCTATACACCCACTGTCTACTAGGGTTATATTACATACACTACCCCCACATAGGCTATCTATACACCCACTGTCTACTAGGGTTATATTACATACACGACCCCCACATAGGCTATCTATACACCCACTGTCTAATAGGGTTATATTACATACACTACCCCCACATAGGCTATCTATACACTCACTGTCTACTAGGGTTATATTACATACACTACCCCCATATATCCTATCTATACACCCACAGTGTACTAGGGTTATATTACATACACTACCACCATATAGGCTATCTATACACCCACAGTCTACTAGGGTTATATTACATACACTACCACCATATATCCTATATATACACCCACTGTCTACTAGGGTTATATTACATACACTACCCCCATATATCCTATCTATACACCCACTGTCTACTAGGGTTATATTACATACACTACCCCCATATATCCTATCTATACACCCACTGTCTACTAGGGTTATATTACATAGACTACCCCCATATATTCTATCTATACACCCACTGTCTACTAGAGTTATATTACATACACTACCCCCACATAGGCCATCTATACACCCACTGTCTACTAGGGTTATATTACATACACTACCCCCACTATCCTATCTATACACCCACTGTCTACTAGGGTTATATTACATACACTACCCCCATATATCCTATCTATACACCCACAGTCTACTAGGGTTATATTACATACACTACCCCCATATATTCTATCTATACACCCACTGTCTACTAGAGTTATATTACATACACTACCCCCACATAGGCTATTTATACACCCACTGTCTACTAGGGTTATATTACATGCACTACCCCCACATAGGCTATCTATACACTCACTGTCTACTAGGGTTATGTTACATATGTTACCTACACTACCCCCATATAGGCTATCTATACACCCACTGTCTACTAGGGTTATATTACATACACTACCCCCACATAGGCTATCTATACACCCACTGTCTACTAGGGTTATATTACATACACTACCCCCCCTATAGGCTACCTATACACCCACTGTCTACTAGGGTTATATTACATACACTACCCCCATATATCCTATCTATACACCCACTGTCTACTAGGGTTATATTACATACACTACCCCCATATATCCTATCTATACACCCACTGTCTACTAGGGTTATATTACATACACTACCACCATATATGCTATCTATCCACCCACAGTCTACTAGGGTTATATTACATACCCTACCACCATATATCCTATCTATACACCCACTGTCTACTACGGTTATATTACATACACTACCCCCACATATCCTATCTATACACCCACTGTCTACTAGGGTTATATTACATACACTACCCACATATATCCTATCTATACACCCACTGTCTACTACGGTTATATTACATACACTACCCCCACATATCCTATCTATACACCCACTGTCTACTAGGGTTATATTACATACACTACCACCACATAGGCTATCTATACTCCCACTGTCTACTAGGGTTATATTACATACACTACCCCCACATATCCTATCTATACACCCACTGTCTACTAGGGTTTTATTACATACACTACCACCACATAGGCTATCTATACTCCCACTGTGTACTAGGGTTATATTACATACACTACCCCCACATAGCCTATCTATACACCCACTGGCTACTAGGGTTATATTACATACACTACCCCCATATAGCCTATCTATACACCCACTGACTACTAGGGTTATAGTACATACACTACCCCCATATATCCTATCTATACACCCACTGTCTACTAGGGTTATATTACATATGTTACCTACACTACCCCCATATAGGCTATCTATACACCCACTGTCTACTAGGGTTATATTACATACACTACCCCCATATATCCTATCTATACACCCACAGTCTACTAGGGTTATATTACATACACTACCCCCACATATCCTATCTATACACCCACTGTCTACTAGGGTTTTATTACATACACTACCACCATATAGGCTATCTATACACCCACTGTCTACTAGGGTTATATTTCATACACTATCACCATATATCCTATCTATACACCCACTGTCTACTACGGTTATATTACATACACTACCCCCACATATCCTATCTATACACCCACTGTCTACTAGGGTTATATTACATACACTACCCCCATATATCATATCTATACACCCACTGTCTACTAGGGTTATATTACATACACTACCCCCATATATCCTATCTATACACCCACTGTCTACTAGGGTTATATTACATACACTACCCCCATATATCCTATCTATACACCCACTGTCTACTAGGGTTATATTACATACACTACCCCCACATAGGCTATCTATACACCCACTGTCTACTAGGGTTATAGTACATACACTACCCCCACATATCCTATCTATACACCCACTGTCTACTAGGGTTACATTACATACACTACCCCCATATAGGCTATCTATACACACACTGTCTACTAGTGTTATATTACATACACTACCCCCACATAGGCTATCTATACACCCACTGTCTACTAGCGTTATATTACATACACTACCCCCATATAGGTTATCTATACACCCACTGTCTACTAGTGTTATATTACATACACTACCCCAACATATTCTATCTATACACCCACTGTCTACTAGGGTTATATTACATACACTACCCCCACATAGCCTATCTATACACCCACTGTCTACTAGGGTTATAGTACATACACTACCCCCACATAGGCTATCTATACACCCACTGTCTACTAGTGTTATATTACATACACTACCCCCACATAGGCTATCTGTACACCCACTGTCTACTAGGGTTATATTACATACACTACCCCCATATATCATATCTATACACCAGCTGTCTACTAGGGTTATATTAAATACACTACCCCCATATATCCTATCTATACACCCACTGTCTACTAGGGTTATATTACATACACTACCCCCATATATCCTATCTATACACCCACTGTCTACTACGGTTATATTACATACACTACCCCCATATATCCTATCTATACACCCACAGTCTACTAGGGTTATATTACATACACTACCCCCACATAGGCTATCTATACACCCACCGTCTACTAGGGTTATATAACATACACTACCCCCATATATCCTATCTATACACCCACTGTCTACTAGGATTATATTACATACACTACCCCCACATAGGCTATCTATACACCCACTGTTTACTAGGGTTATATTACATACACTACACCCACATAGGGTATCTATACAACCACTGTCTACTAGGGTTATGTTACATATGTTGCCTACACTACCCCCATATAGGCTATCTATACACCCACTGTCTACTAGGGTTATGTTACATACACTACCCCCCAATATAGGCTATCTATACACCCACTGTCTACTAGGGTTATATTACATACACTACCCCCATATATCCTATCTATACACCCACAGTGTACTAGGGTTATATTACATACACTACCACCATATAGGCTATCTATACACCCACAGTCTACTAGGGTTATATTACATACACTACCACCATATAGGCTATCTATACACCCACTGTCTACTAGGGTTATATTACATACACTACCCCCACATAGGCTATCTATACACCCACTGTCTACTAGGGTTATATTACATACACTACCCCCACATAGGCTATCTATACACCCACTGTCTAATAGGGTTATATTACATACACTACCCCCACATAGGCTATCTATACACTCACTGTCTACTAGGGTTAATTTACATACACTACCCCCATATATCCTATCTATACACCCACAGTGTACTAGGGTTATATTACATACACTACCACCATATAGGCTATCTATACACCCACAGTCTACTAGGGTTATATTACATACACTACCACCATATATCCTATATATACACCCACTGTCTACTAGGGTTATATTACATACACTACCCCCATATATCCTATCTATACACCCACTGTCTACTAGGGTTATATTACATACACTACCCCCATATATCCTATCTATACACCCACTGTCTACTAGGGTTATATTACATAGACTACCCCCATATATTCTATCTATACACCCACTGTCTACTAGAGTTATATTACATACACTACCACCACATAGGCTATCTATACACCCACTGTCTACTAGGGTTATGTTACATATCTTAACTACACTACCCCCATATAGGCTATCTATACACCCACTGTCTACTAGGGTTATATTACATACACTACCCCCACATAGGCTATCTATACACCCACTGTCTACTAGGGTTATATTACATACACTACCCCCACATATATCCTATCTCTACACCCACTGTCTACTACGGTTATATTACATAGACTACCCCCATATATCCTATCTATACATCCACTGTCAACTAGAGTTATATTACATACACTACCCCCACATAGGCTATCTATACACCCACTGTCTACTAGGGTTATATTACATACACTACCACCATATATCCTATCTATACACCCACTGTCTACTAGGGTTATATTACATACACTACCCCCACATATCCTATCTATACACCCACTGTCTACTAGGGTTATATTACATACACTACCCCCATATATCATATCTATACACCCACTGTCTACTAGGGTTATATTACATACACTACCCTCATATATCCTCTCTATACACCCACTGTCTACTAGGGTTATATTACATACACTACCCCCATATATCCTATCTATACACCCACTGTCTACTAGGGTTACATTACATACACTACCCCCATATAGGCTATCTATACACACACTGTCTACTAGTGTTATATTACATACACTACCCCCACATAGGCTATCTATACACCCACTGTCTACTAGCGTTATATTACATACACTACCCCCATATAGGCTATCTATACACCCACTGTCTACTAGTGTTATATTACATACACTACCCCCACATATTCTATCTATACACCCACTGTCTACTAGGGTTATATTACATACACTACCCCCACATAGCCTATCTATACACCCACTGTCTACTAGGGTTATAGTACATACACTACCCCCACATAGGCTATCTATACACCCACTGTCTACTAGTGTTATATTACATACACTACCCCCACATAGGCTATCTGTACACCCACTGTCTACTAGGGTTATATTACATACACTACCCCCATATATCATATCTATACACCCACTGTCTACTAGGGTTATATTAAATACACTACCCCCACATATCCTATCTATACACCCACTGTCTACTAGGGTTATATTACATACACTACCCCCATATATCCTATCTATACACCCACTGTCTACTACGGTTATATTACATACACTACCCCCATATATCCTATCTATACACCCACAGTCTACTAGGGTTATATTACATACACGACCCCCACATAGGCTATCTATACACCCACTGTCTACTAGGGTTATATTACATACACTACCCCCATATATCCTATCTCTACACCCACTGTCTACTAGGGTTATATTACATACACTACCCCCATATGGGCTATCTATACACCCACTGTCTACTAGGGTTATATTACATACACTACCCCCATATATCCTATCTATACACCCACTGTCTACTAGGGTTATATTACATACACTACCCCCACATAGGCTATCTATACACGCAACGTCTACTAGGGTTATATTACATACACTACCCCCACATAGGCTATCTATACACCCACTGTCTACTAGGCTTATATTAAATACACTACCCCCATATATCCTATCGATACACCCACTGTCTAATAGGGTTATATTACATACACTACCCCCATATATCCTATCTATACACCCACTGTCTACTACGGTTATATTACATACACTACCCCCATATATCCTATCTATACACCCACAGTCTACTAGGGTTATATTACATACACTACCCCCACATAGGCTATCTATACACCCACCGTCTACTAGGGTTATATTACATACACTACCCCCACATAGGCTATCTATACACCCACTGACTACTAGGGTTACATTACATACACTACCCCCATATATCCTATCTATACACCCACTGTCTACTAGGGTTATATTACATACACTACCCCCACATAGGCTATCTATACACCCACTGTTTACTAGGGTTATATTACATACACTACACCCACATAGGCTATCTATACAACCACTGTCTACTAGGGTTATGTTACATATGTTGCCTACACTACCCCCATATAGGCTATCTATACACCCACTGTCTACTAGGGTTATGTTACATACACTACCCCCCCATATAGGCTATCTATACACCCACTGTCTACTAGGGTTATATTACATACACTACCCCCATATATCCTATCTATACACCCACAGTGTACTAGGGTTATATTACATACACTACCACCATATAGGCTATCTATACATCCACAGTCTACTAGGGTTATATTACATACACTACCACCATATATCCTATATATACACCCACTGTTTACTAGGGTTATATTACATACACTACCCCCATATATCCTATCTATACACCCACTGTCTACTATGGTTATATTACATACACTACCCCCATATATCCTATCTATACACCCACTGTCTACTAGGGTTATATTACATAGACTACCCCCATATATTCTATCTATACACCCACTGTCTACTAGAGTTATATTACATACACCACCACCACATAGGCTATCTATACACCCACTGTCTACTAGGGTTATGTTACATATCTTACCTACACTACCCCCATATAGGCTATCTATACACGCACTGTCTACTAGGGTTATATTACATACACTACCACCACATAGGCTATCTATACATCCACTGTCTACTAGGGTTATATTACATACACTACCCCCACATAGGCTATCTATACACCCACTGTATACTAGGGTTATATTACATACACTACCCCCACATAGGCTATCTATACACCCACTGTCTACTAGGGTTATATTACATACACTACCCCCACATAGGCTATCTATACACCCACTGTCTACTAGGGTTATATTACATACACTACCCCCACATATATCCTATCTATACACCCACTGTCTACTAGGGTTATATTACATAGACTACCCCCATATATCCTATCTATACATCCACTGTCTACTAGAGTTATATTACATACACTACCCCCACATAGGCTATCTATACACCCACTGTCTACTAGGGTTATATTACATACACTACCCCCACATAGGCTATCTATACTCCCGCTCTCTACTAGGGTTATATTACATACACTACCCCCACATATATCCTATCTATACACCCACTGTCTACTAGGGTTATATTACATACACTAACCCCATATAGGCTATCTATACACCCACTGTCTACTAGCGTTATATTACATACACTACCCCCATATATCCTATCTATACACCCACTGTCTACTAGGGTTATCTTACATACACTACCCCCACATAGGCTATCTATACACCCACTGTCTACTAGGGTTATATTACATACACTACCCCCATATATCCTATCTATACACCCACAGTCTACTAGGGTTATATTACATACACTACCCCCATATATTCTATCTATACACCCACTGTCTACTAGAGTTATATTACATACATTACCCCCACATAGGCTATTTATACACCCACTGTCTACTAGGGTTATATTACATACACTACCCCCACATAGGCTATCTATACACCCACTGTCTACTAGGGTTATATTACATACACTACCCCCATATATCCTATCTATACACCCACTGTCTACTAGGGTTATATTACATACACTACCCCCATATATCCTATCTATACACCCACTGTCTATTAGGGTTATATTACATACACTACCCCCACATAGGCTATCTATACACCCACCGTCTACTAGGGTTATAGTACATACACTACCCCCACATATCCTATCTATACACCCACTGTCTACTAGGGTTACATTACATACCCTACCACCATATATCCTATCTATACACCCACTGTCTACTACGGTTATATTACATACACTACCCCCACAAAGGCTATCTATACACCCACTGTCTACTAGGGTTATATTACATACACTACCCCCATATAGGCTGTCTATACACCCACAGTCTACTAGTGTTAAATTACATACACTACCCCCACATATCCTATCTATACACCCACTGTCTACTAGGGTTATATTACATACACTACCCCCACATATCCTGTCTATACACCCACTGTCTACTAGGGTTATATTAAATACACTACCCCCATATATCCTATCTATACACCCACTGTCTACTAGGGTTATATTACATACACTACCCTCACATAGGCTATCTATACACCCACAGTCTACTAGGGTTATATTACATGCACTACCCCCATATATCCTATCTCTACACCCACTGTCTACTAGGGTTATATTACATACACTACCGCCATATAGGCTATCTATACACACACTGTCTACTAGGGTTATATTACATACACTACCCCCACATAGGCTCTCTATACACCCGCTGTCTACTAGGGTTATATTACATACACTACCCCCACATAGGGTATCTAAACACCCACTCTCTACTAGGGTTATAGTACATACACTACCCCCACAATGGCTAACTATACACCCACCGTCTACTAGGGTTATATTACATACACTACCCCCACATAGGCTATCTATACATCCACTGTCTACTAGGGTTATATTACATACACTACCCCCACATATATCCTATCTATACACGCACGGTCTACTAGGGTTATATTACATACACTACCTCCATATGGGCTATCTATACACCCACTGTCTACTAGGGTTATATTACATACACTACCTCCACATATATCCTATCTATACACGCACGGTCTACTAGGGTTATATTACATACACTACCCCCATATAGCCTATCTATACACCCACTGTCTACTAGGGTTATATTACATACACTACCCCCATATAGCCTATCTATACACCCACTGTCTACTAGGGTTATATTACATACACTACCCCCACAATGGCTATCTATACACCCACCGTCTACTAGGGTTATATTACATACACTACCCCCACATATATCCTATCTATACACCCACTGTCTACTAGGGTTATATTACATACACTACCCCCATATATCCTATCTATACACGCACGGTCTACTAGGGTTATATTACATACACTACCCCCACATAGGCTATCTATACACCCACAGTCTACTAGGGTTATATTACATACACTACCCCCATATAGTGTATCTACTAGATACTTAAACCCCTATACAGCATTACAGAATGCTACATTCAGTGTATACCATTCACAGACATGTACAGATAAGCAATGATACACACCTACCTGTTATCTATCTGTGTGTACCACCTTCACTGTTGTATACTGGACTCTCACTCTATCTCACTAAACTACTGTTTTAGTGACAGACAAGTCACTCTCCTAGCATCACTTCAATGCTCCACTCCTATCTCTGCCACAAGGTACACAAACAGAGTAGTGGGAGAGTAGAATAGTGGGCTGCACACTGTAAAATATAACTGTTGAATCTACCAAGAATACTCATGAAACTTAACATTGAGCCTCCATAATTGCAGTGAACCAGTGTAGTTTGTACAAGAAGCCCCCAGGTGGCAGTACAGTGGGGCAAAGAATCTCTGTAAAAATAACGATGAGTCTTTGGCAACTTTGGGATCGGGAATCTCTCATTATTCCAATAACATTTCTTTAGAGTTATGTTTAAGCACCCCAGCACTTATAGATTTCGGTACCACTGTAACCCCAGGGCTTATACAAGACCATCGATTATTCAAGGCATAGTTTATGGTCTAAATTTCAACTTCAAAACCACTTTACCCCACGTCCTATTTCCAGACTGTGCTTTCCGGCATGTAAACAGCCCACTACTAAGTTAGTCCGTCTTAGAATTTAGATATAGCTGCACATATTGTGCTGACCCTATATATGGGGTTGGTTTAAGTACTTCTACAAGGTCGGATGGATGCCTGGCTAGTAGACGTGCCGTGTATTTGCATCATGATGTCCAATGAACATGATGCCTGAAGGCTTTCTTTTCGATTGGTCAAATTTCTACCAAAGATGTTCAGCAGTCCCTGTGATGAAAATGAAAATGAGGGGAGGTAGAAGTAGTCCTTATCCCTCTCTCTTTCTCACCTATCATCACTAGAGAGTTCCTTCTTTTGGACAAATTTGCAGATGCAAACTATCAGTGGCAGAGGAGTATCATATACAAATCACGTAAGTAGAGTATGTGGGAGTATGAGATAATGAATTAGGTAATCTGTATTAGTTATCTCTACCTGCAGTAAAACCTGCCGTGTGAGCCACTTCTCATGTCTATATATATATATATATATATATATATATATATATATATATATATATATATATATATATATATATATATATATATATATCATGCATATTGGTGGTCACAAGGACCACACAGGGTTGCCATGGGGAAGCGATATACGAACGAGGGCCTCGTGCGTATAGTGGCACTATACGCACGAGGAAAAGGTGGTCACAGGACAGCACAAGGGGAGGGTGGTCACAGGACAGCACAAGGAAAAGGTGGTCACAGGACAGCACGAGGGAAGGGTGGTCACAGGACAGTAACATGAGAGGGTGGTCACGCTATAGTGAGGGTGGTTACAGGACAGAACGAGGAAGGGTGGTTACAGGACACACAATTCCTTGTGTTGTCCTGTGATCACCCCTTCCCCCCAGTTGTCCTGTAACCACCCATTTTCCTTGCAGTCCTGTGACCAGCCTTTCCATGTGCAGTCCTGTGACCAGCCTTTCCTCACCTTGTCCTGTGACCACCCTTTCCTCACTTTGTCCTGTAACCACCCCTGCCTCATGTTGTCCTGTGACCACCCTTTCCTCACATTGTCCTGTGACCACCCCTGCCTCATGTTGTCCTGTAACCACCCCTGCCTCACTTTGTCCTATAACCACCCCTGCCTCATGTTGTCCTGTGACCACCCTTTCCTCACATTGTCCTGTGACCACCCCTGCCTCACTTTGTCCTGTAACCACCCCTGCCTCATG